>JBBBDQ010000208.1:0-315000 GCA_037127315.1 Ascarosepion bandense
CTCTCTCTCTCTCTCTCTCTCTATATATATATATATATATATATATATATATATAGCATAGTGATGATCCACGTATACTGTCTTAATATGTATAGAAAAGAATATTAAAACGTTTTGAGTTTAAAAATGTGTTTTTTTGGCAGTATTTGTTTATTTCTACTATTATATTTTATATTTCAGACCGCCCTCGGTCCTTCATCAGAAACAAATGATTTTAAAATTTGAATTAGTAACGTATTTCGCGAGATTTCACGAGAGCGTCTGTGAAGAGTCTGTTTACATCACGTGACGCGTTTGTTTACATCACGTGACGCGTTTGTGGAGAGAGTTTTTGTTTTTACATCAAGTGACGTTGACAGCGACAGATTTTTTTAAAATTATGTTTGTAAACGTAAACCTATCTTTAATAATGCTTGTAAATTTGTTTTAGATAAAATAATTTTAAATGTATCTAAAAAAGTTTTTAAAATTTTTTTAAATGTGTCTAAAAAAGTTTAGTTATTGAAGTATTTGTAAAGATTCAAAGCACCTAAGTCCCTATTTAACCCTAGCTTGTGTGTATTTAATTTTAAAATCCAGTATTTTTTCTTTCTTTCTGCGTTTGTATGTAGAACTAAAATTGGAGTCTATTAGTAAACATTTGCAATTTTCTAAGGTGTGACCCGGTCGATTGAAATGTGCTCCTACTGGGTAATATTGATTATTTTGGCGTATATTAAGTTTGTGATTATTGAAGCGAAATCTAAATCTATTGCTGGATTCGCCAATATATCCACTATTGGGACATGTTGAACAGAAGAGGAAGTATATAATGTTTTCGCTGTCACAAGTGTGACGTGGTGGGTGCAATTTGATTTGGGTGTTGGGTACAGAGAATATTGTGTTGTTTACCAAATGTTTACAAATTAGGCACCTGGGTTTCTGACATTTTAAATTCCCTGATAGGTTTGTGTTTTTTAGATATTTGTTAGTAGAAATAAACAAATACTGTCAAAAAAACACATTTTAAAACTCAAAACGTTTTAATATTCTTTCCTATATATATATATATCAGCATGCGGTGTAGATATAGAAGAATCCAAATCGAAAGTATAGGCCTATTTTAGGCAAAGCATCATCGGCTTTTGTGAATTTCATTTGTGTAAAATCGTCTGTACAATAAAGACCGAAGCTGATGATGGTTCGCCTAAAATAGGTCTATACTTTCGATTTACCATGAAATAACGTGTCTGCCTTAATTTTTTCTTATATATATATATATATATATATATATATATATGTGTGTGTGTGTGTGTGTGTGTGTGTGTGTGTGTGTGTGTGTGTGACAATACTGTTCATTTCATCAAATTATAACTGAGTTTTTTGTATATACGTATGAGATTAATGTGGAGAAGTTAAGCATCATCATAATTCAACACTGTGTGCGTGTGCGTGTGTGTGTGTGTGTGTGTAATCTTTGAAAGTTCATTCTGTCTTCTCATTTGCAATTTTTTGCTTTTGTCACCCACCGGAAGAACGCGCCGTTCTTTCCTAAACGGAGGAGTAGATTCTATCTTTGACACTCAAAGTGTCAACTGTCTGGCATTTGGCGATCATCACAAAACCAGTAACATTAATGGAGTATCTGTCTACCCTAATGACTTTTACATTTATTTCACCTACACAGATTTCAAATATGCCTTCTCCAAGTTGAGTTTTTAAATTCATCTTTTGTGCCCATACAAAACTCGTATCAGATCAACATGGATGCGAATGAAAAGTTAGTGCGTTTTCATAATCGCTAAGCAATGATATACTCGCAAATATATTCGGGTTCGAACAACAATTTTGTAGCGTTATTCAATAGATGTTCAAAGTCGTGATTACGTTTCACACGTGATTGAAATTTATGACATATATGCACCCTTGTGCAAATTAATTAGAGCAAAACCAATAACGTCTTCCTCGGATCTTTCACTTTCCCTGATCACGTATACGTCGTCTCATGGCGTTGTTTTTCTCTTCCGACCGCGTTTTCCTTTACGTTTTGAACTGATGAATCCAGTTCGTTTCTTTGCCTTGATGGCACGACTGACAGTTAAAAGGCTAACACCAACAATATCCGCGATCTCTCTGTAAGGCTTGCCATTGTGTTCACGAAGCGTTACAATTTTTGTATTCTTTCTTGGAGTAATGACCATGACAGACAATGGTCGTAGGACAACTGATCAACATTCGAGACAATAGTGTCTGGATGTGATAAAAATCACATGAAATCACGAATGAAGCAACATTTTTCAAGGCCAAACAAATTCCATCATGCACCCCAAAAATATACTCATATTACTGCTCACCACTGCAAATGACCTAGTATGAGGAAAAAATAGAAATCTATTACACCCTGACACTTCAGTGGGTCTATAGTGGGTTATTCGTTACAGTGTGTGTTGAAACAGATAACTGAATTTGGCCTTGTGAGTAGATAGCCCACTATAAGAGGGGTATAAAACAAGAAAATCAAATTGGGTATAGAAATAACATTTACAGATATCAATTAAGGTTTTTTAAATTAAGGTTTAAAGTAATGTCTTTTGGTTGGTACAAAGGTCGTTAAAATGTTCATAGCAGTAAATGCCGAAAAGAGTTGGTGCGTGTGTATGTGCGAGCGTTCGTTTCTTAGGAGTGTCTTTGATGTATCCGCTCAATCCATCGGGTAAGTGGCTCAGTGAACAGTGAAGAAGATGAGAGAGAAAAAGGAAAGGCAAGCATAATGCTATCGCTTGACGTGGTCAAGGATCGTGTTAATTATGCTCGTATTTTCTCAACTGGCGATGCTTCCAGTGTCGGCCTTTTATTTCATCTTTGGGGCTCCGAACAAGTCATTTGGAAATTCACACCCGGATTTAATTCTGAGCTTCCTATTGGATGATAAACAAAATTCACATCGGTTCGCGAAAAGGGTCCGTAAAGGGAATTTGATATTTATTTTTGGTTTTCCACCGGAACATCTGCGTGGAGCCCAGATGCGCAAAAACCAGTTTTGGTCATTTATTATCTGGACCTCTGAGGGCAAACATCCGGTCCCTGGTATCACCACAGGTCTAAAATGGTGAAAGAAAGGAAACTAAAGCAGTTGTTTCAATTAATTCTCACAAGGTGTATTATAAAGGGTGTTATTTTAACTCATCTTTCTACACGATTCGCATGTGTGTTGCGAATTTTAAATGAAATTTGCGTTCAAAGTGAAAACAGAGAAAATTCCGGTGCCTTTTCATCATTTGACGCTCTCTTATATCCGGAAAGAGAAAGATGTGTCACAAACAGCAAAAAAAAAAAAAAACAAAACAAAAAAAAAACATGAATACCCTTTATGTGGATGATACCATAAAAAGTACCAATGGTAAATGATTCATTAGGTTCAGAAATGGAAATTTTGATCTGGAAGACCAAGAACTGTCTGTCAGGCGTTAATAATGATGATGACCAAATCAACAGGCTGATTAAAAAATAACTAAAGGTTACACGACATGGGACATCGCAGAGATACTCCACTTATCCCACGTTAGCGTTGTAAGGCATGTGAAAACCCTTGGGCTTGTGAATCGCCTAGATTTTTCGCTGTCATAACGGGAAAAATAATGGACCATCTTTCCATCTATCATTCTCTGGTAAAATGAAACGACCCATTTTGAGAAATTCATTCAGAAGTAATGAAAGATGGATTGTTTACAACAGTGTGTTACAAAAGAATCTTGCGTAAAAGGAAATGAACCACCGTAAACCACTTCAAATTTCGGTCCGTATTTGAAGTTGCCGAAATTTAGAATCTGGTGGCATCGGAGGAGTATTGTCTCTTGCAAGTTTCTTTTGTAAAATCAGACGTTGAATTCAGACAAGTACTCTTCCCAAATGAACTGATTAAAGAAGCAATCGATGAAAATTGTCCGGAAGTGACCAATCGAAAGGTCATCGTCTTCCGTCTAGACCACGTCGGACCTCATGTTTTTTTTTTTCAGACCCTTTTCAAATTAACATTTATTTCATCCTAACAAAATTCTCTTAACGAGAAAAACTTCAATTCGCTGTCGTTCATTAACAAAAACAATTGGAACGGTTAATCTCTCAACAAAAGTATTTTGGGAGGAATTATAATGGTGTCTCAAAGGTGGTGAAGCTCTTTTTCACCAAATGCCGTTGAATAAATCCTTGTGAAAATTTTTATTTTCTTTGAATGTTACTTAACACAAAAATGTATTTTTATCCAAATGTGTGTGTGTGTGTGTGTGTGTGTGTGTGTGTGTGTGCCCACGATGAATATCCGACGTCAATAGAATGTATATTAGAGCATTGCAAAAATTTTTGCCTAATAAAAAAATTAAAAACAAAATTTTACTTAAAAAAAAACAACATTTATTAGACGAGTACATATTCTCCGTTATTTTTAACAACTACCTGTTTATTTATACCATTTATATCCAAATGAATAAGGAACGAAGAAAATATTTACAGTGTTCAAAACATTAATTTAAAACAGTGCTCAATATAGAAACAGAACAATCAATATTTATTATAAATTATACTTTAGAGCATGTAGAAACTACAATCTGCTACAAAATTGTACATTTTGTTTCGACATTGAAAGAACAATGTCTCATTATGTAGTTTGTAATGATGTTAACCATCATTACTAATCACCTGGCAAAACATTGTTCTTTTAATGTCAAAACAAATGTACACTTTTGTAGTAGATTGTTGTCTGGAAGAATGGTAGACTTTGAAAAAACAGTAGCTACTCTAGCATCTACGCATCGTTCATTCAGTAATGAAGTAGACCACTCTTGACTAGTGGCGTGTTTACATGGTATATCACATGCTAAAAGTCTGTCCTTTTTAGCGAGCGCCCATATCTCAGAGGTAGAATTGCCGACCGATGATAATTCGATCGGGTTTCAATCCTGGCTGATGTAATCGGATGTCTAACCGTACTGATGAGCTGTTTATTTAACGTATTGGCAGGTTAACAGCTGGATTCGTCTAATTGTTTTCTAAAATTGAGGAATATAACGTGACCGAATTTATATAATTTTTACAAACCAGAAACAAATTTAGGAAAATATAATCTGAACTCTAATGTTTTATTGTGTTTTAATTACTTTGGTTTGAAATTGTTTTGATAATATCGTCAATGGACGTCCTATTTATAAAATCTGGTTCGTTTATGCAAACAAAATAAAATTCCAAATTATTTTTAAAATATTAGGAGTTGATGAATTGTAGTAATCTTTTTCATTTATGATTAGTAAATACAGTTTTTACATAATAACATTCTCACTTAACCGGTTCAAATTAATACAGAAATTTAAAAATTTAAAATTTCATAAATATTCTAATTAAAATTTAACAAAAATGAAAACAATTCTTCTAGAATTTTATTATTCATCGAATTTTGTTTCTTATAACAAAATAGTGTCCATAACATTTCTAATTAAATTATGTCATAGTTTTATTGAATGTTTTATTTTAGACCCAGAGAAGATTTTCAGTAACTGCGGATTCCTGTTTTACAAAAAAATTGAAGATTTAAATTTTCTAAGGAGTTTTGTATATAATTAATATAAACATTAAGCATTACAAAAATTAATTTCTCGAAATTTCATAAAATTAAATAAGTGGGAGGGAGTAACATATATATATATATATATATATATATATATATATATATATATATATATATATACTAACTTTGGTTTTGTCTGGTAGAAAACCAAAAAACCAAAGTCATGTTAAATAGGAGGAGGAATTGAAATAATCGCTTGCTTACCCTAAAAACTCAGAATCCTAGTTTCTATTTAGGTTTAAAGTTCGATCTGTGAGAAATATGTGACTATCTTAGCCAGGAATCTGAAAATGTAGCACTTAGTACGGATCAAACTCATTCCGGTTTATGATTCGAACCATTAAGCTACAACAGACACCGCTTTGCACACATGTGCACGTAAATATGAAAGGTATGCTTGTGTGAGATAGATAGATAGATAGATAGATAGATAGAGAGAGAGAGAGAGAGAGAGAGAGAGAGAGAGAGAAAGGGATGCACACTACCTCACTTCAGCTTTGAAAAATACTTTACCTTTCCAATTTTGAAAAATGAAATCGATTTAGGATTAAGCACATAAATTCAAATAAATCGATTGTAATTCTTCTCATGACAATAAAAGCAAAAAATGGCTGGTGATATGTACTTCTTGGTGTTCGTCATAAAATAAAAAATGGAAAATATAACACTTTGAGCAGATGTTTAATTTTACAGCAGTTTTCCTTTACTTTAAATTAGGCCAAGATAATAATTTACTGTCGTGAACATAAAAGAAAAGTGAAGTCACCAAAAAATAGTTTCAATGATAAAAGCAGAAAGATTGGAAAATATGTTGCAGAGAAATGTGGGTCAGTTGAAAAACCAAATAAATTTGGTTATCTTTGTGATATTGCGTACTTTTTCAAAGTGCCGGCCTTGTGACACGATTTTGAGTACAAATATGCCGTAGATGCAGGGGCCGTGGTGGTTCATGCCTATAATATCTTCACTAAATGTTTGTGCTGCGTATTATTCATCCGTATAATTGTCACCGTGCCATTTGTAAGATCGTGTATAATACGATCAATTCTGAACGGAAATTAAACGTAAAAGACGGGGTGGAGGCGTATTATACACAATTACACATTTTAAAAAAATTTTACTCTGCTTAAAAACTTCATATTTGAAACTGCAAATTCACTCAGCTTTGCTCACAAGATAAAGCCGGTTCATATCTTATCTTATATTTAAACAACACTTTTCGCCTTATTTTTTTTATTGAAATCCGTAACATAGTTTTTTTCTCTTCATTCTCAATGAAAGACAATTTTTATTCTCATTGTTTATTTATATATAGAAATGTAAGTCATACCAAGCAGAAAGATGTAATAGACTAATTAACACCTGAAAATATATTGTCTAGTTAGCACATTTTTCCGAAAATAAGTTTTGAAACTGAAATACGGAATGGCTAAACATCGGGTTTATTTCTATTCTTTAATATTTTGAAAAATTGAATATGTTAATGAAATATATATACGACATTGAGATTTTAATGGATAATATGGTACAACTTTTGAAAATAAAATGGCTGTACTGCGGAGTCGTATTATACACAAAGATATAATATATTCCCTGTTTTTAGCTTCAGAAACTTGGAATCGTATTATACACAAGAAAATATATTCTAACAGAGGAATCTACAGGAATATCTACATGTCATTTTTAAAAGAGTAGACATATAGTTGTTGGGGACCATGATAAATTACTTTCTTTTGTTGTCGTTTGAGAATAGAAATACTGACCTGTATATTTGCTAACATGTGTGGTATGAGCCATTTCTTTTTATTAATGGATCTGTTTTGAATGCATATACTCAAGAGAACTCTGCTTGTATTCAGAGTTCATTAAAGCTTACATTTAAGCCAAACGAATTATCTCTAACAATTCTACTACAATTTTATGAACTCTCGTTGCTAACCATTTTGATAACGGCTAATCTACTCTGTCCAGAGAAATTTATTATTGACCGTAACGCGTCTGACGCTGTATTACAATATTTAGTAACAAATTAAGACAAACATTTTGCCAAGTTTTTGCCGTCTTCGAGGTGCCCGCATATATTCATTTGAACAGAAGAGATTCATTTATGTCTGAATGTGTACAGTGATTCCTACAAGACAAAGAAGTGACCGTAAGTAGAACGTCACCCTATAAACCTCAAGGCAATAGGCAGCGCGAGAGGCATAATGGAATAATCAGGAAGACTGTTGAATGAACAGCTACTGATAAATGGATGGCTATACAGAATTGGGATCAATTACTCCCAGAGGCCCTGTATGATATTAGATCGCTGCTATGCGCAGCCATAAACTCAACACCCGACGAACGATTCCTCTCGTTTGAAAGAAGTTCGACTGCAGCTCTACCTTCCTGGCTCTCGAAACCTGGGAAATTATTACTAAAAAAAGATTCCCATACGAATCCAGCTCAAAGACTTGAGCATCTAAACGAATCGATAATGAATAAAAGAGCATCAAAATAATTTGTGAAAACCATTGGCCCTTCTTCCTTGGCATCGTCCTTTCCTTTTCATAAAAAGCAGATCACGGTCCCCCCCCCTCCCATGCACAAATCATTAAGTCCCAAACAAAAACCATTTCTTTTCAAAGTTTCATAAATATGGATATTTGGGATCATGAATCTGAATAACATCAAATGCCAAAAAACAAAATATATATATATATATATATATATATATATATATATATATATATTATTTAGTGATGAAAGAACTTGTTATTTGCAATATTTACTTCTTGTAACAAGTACTTGTTAGTCAATCGACTTCATAACAATGATTCGTTTGAAATCTTGATTTTCTTTGTTATTTCCTGCCAATTTCATCTTTCTAGATATCAGGAAATCTTGTAAATTGTAATTAATTGTTCGGTCTCCTAATTACGGCTGAAAATAAAATTTGCAAAATACAATGGATAAAATCAGAAAAAGCAACGTTGGTTCATTTAATGGACGTTCGTCAAATGTGAATTCTTTTCTGCTTGGTTCTGGCGCCAAAGTTTTGACATAAGCCCTCATAAGATTAAAAGTTAAAAAGTTAAGAGGTTGAAAACGTGCTGAATGCATGGGCGCAGGTCACATTGTTTGATATTCAATGAGGAAACCTCCAGATTTTTATCTGTTCACGTGATCTACTTTTGATGGCTTCTCATATGAACCCATTTCACAGCGGAGAATGTGTACTAGGCAAGAAACACGTATTCATATTTGTTTTAAGTTAGCTTGTCCTCCACAGACAACAGCCATGTTGAAAACCTGAAATGAGATTTTTTATCAGTTTTTAGTGAATCATTTATGCGGATTTTACACGTACACAAATGAAATTAATGTCGAGGGTTTAAGAACGTTAGACAGGTTGCTCGTGTTACGTCATACCACTGTACGAATCCTTCCACTCGAGGGTTTGTGAAACGTAAAACAATTCGGATTCGATACAATAATTAATATAAAATATCGTCGCGGGACTGACCGTTTGAAATAACCATTTGAATCAATTCATTTCCAAAATTTATTCTTTCTTCTGAATTTTTCTTTCTTATTCTTTAAAATTGAAACAAACTCCGGATGTGCCGTGTCCATTCAGAGTAGGCTATCATGGCTCTTCACAACTTCCTATTCTTCTTAGCTTTAACCAACATTTGCGCTCTTATTATCACACACAATCCTTGATCCAATAACAAAAGTCCGTTAAATCTGTTTATTCGTTATTTCCTTCTCACCCTTTTGTTACAATATGTTGTGGGTGTTTCAGTTCTCCACGCCGTCTTTCCTTTTTATAGGTCCAAGACATTTCAACGTTCTTTCTGATTCCTATACTTTTTTATTCCTATTGATATTAAAACTTCCTCGTTGCTCACATGGTATCCTCAGTATCCTTCTGTAGAATCACATCTCTGGTATCATACGTTTATGTTTCATCTGTGGAAAATTTGTGTCGTGATTATCACGTCTGCTTAATATGCAGTAGAGACCGCGAGTTCGATCTTCAGTGTAACTCGTGAAATATTATGACAGCAGATGATACTGGATTGAAAAACGGATTAAATTTTAGCAAACAGTTGCTTTTGGTGAACTACAATGATTTAATTTTACTTCACAAAGATTGTAAAGTAATATATATATATATATATATCAACGCACACTTCTGAGAAAAACGCTCGTTGATAACACGTACATACTCAAACAAGAAAATAATAAACAGAAACTAAAAATCCTCGAAGCAATCTACATTAAACAATTTAAACCTGATTTGAATACAATCAATTTTGATATTTCCAATAACGTACTCAAATACCTGTAATCAGACCAGGGACCACAGCACCACTATTTTGTCACTGTCTTCGGCCATCCGCCACGGTAGGGATGGACTTATATTTTCAATTTAATTCTCTTTATTGTTAATAGCTTAAATGTTCTATGTTTACTGTGTGTTAATATTTACTCTTTGATAATGGCTTATGTGAGCCGAAAGCTTAGACCCGATAAAAAAATCAACAATTACTGTGATTTTTTGTTGTCTTTCAACGATATCACCATCAAGTATATCAGACGGTATGAACGGATCCTACACAAAATTAATAGACAGAACTTGTCTATATTATTCAATGAAACCTGCATTAATATATATATATATATATATATATATATATATGTGTGTGTGTGTGTGTGTGTGTGTGTGTGTGTGTGTGTTGAGGCAGCAGATAATTATCATATTTAGACATATGGCTCTGTTGTTAACATTTCCGTCTCTCACGTGGTGTGACGTCATAGAACGGCATTACAAATTTACGACATGCATCTGCTATTCGGTGACTGTTATCCCCACATAGCAATGTTTTATGTCAACAAAAAAAAATCGTCTTGAATGTCTCTATGTTAACGTCCCTGAAACCACTCTGAAGATGGCTCATATGAGCCGAAAGCTTAAAAACAGCGTAAAAAGACAATATCGAAATGTTGGACACTTTGTCTTTATTTCTAGAAGAAATGAAAGCCGAAATACGATGTTTAGAGCGGCTCATGATTAAGCATAATAGACATTCATTATCTGTTATATATATATATATATATATATATATATATATATATATATATATATCCAGGTAAAGAGGACTCAAGGTGTTATGATTTTGAGTTCCCTGGCATTTACTTTTTTATAAAAAGTGCTCAATACAATAAATGTTGTGGAACATAATATAATCATTTAATTATGAATTAAAAATACATTGCGACATGGAAATTTCGATGTTTCGAAATTTTTATCTCGTCATTAGGCAATATTGGATGTTGCTTTCTGTGTTGCTATGTACTTTTCATTCATAATTATATATATATATATATATATATATATATATATATATATTGTAATAGTTGTTACAATGGTTTATAAATTCATAGTATCACTACACAAAACTTTTCGCATTTCGTAGCTAACCTTGTTTTTTGGTTGTCTCTCTTCGGGTGAAGAAATTGGAATGAAAATTATCTGGTGAAAAAAACCTTTTATTTGTGGTGAATATGCTTTTTAGGTAAAAGTGGGGTTGAGAGCTTATTTGGATTCTGTTGACCTTATTTAAGTCTTAGAGTTAGCTGTTTGTGGGGAGGTGGCTTAGTTCAGGACAGGTTTCCCTATTTATCTTGTCTGGATGTAGTAGTGGTGGCGTCGTTGTTAATGATATGAGTGGTGTGTGATTTTTGGATGGTCTAGTCGATTCTTTTATGGTTTTTAAGGTACTGATATTTGGTTTAGGGGAGGGTATGTGTTGTTTTGTTTTGGGCTGGTCACTTTATCGTTTAGTTTTGGTTATTTTGTATTGGGATATATGTTTTTTTGTTTTTTGCAGTGTTGATATTTTCTTTTATTTTTCTACCATTTACAGGCAGATGGACTTATTTACGGGTAGATGGACTTATTTACGGGTAGATGGACTTATTTGCGGGTAGATGGACTTATTGTTGGTGTTGTGTGGGGTTTGTTGTCTTTTATTTTTCTACTTTTTTGTTCTATTTATTAATAGGGTTGATTATGTGTATTTATTGCATTTTGGGGGGTCGTGTGTGTAGGGTGCTTTTTTGTTTATTTAAATTTTAACGAGAAATATTTGCGATGTTTGCATAATACTGCTAATTCGTCTCTACGGTTTAATAGTTCGCTACTGTTGGGGTACTTTAGAATGTGTAGCTTTTCACTTAAACATAAAGGGCAGATGTCGTCAAGTGAGTTGCAAGTTCTAAATGCAATAAATACACATAAATACACTGTAAATTTGGTAAATTATGAAAACAGCTGTTTTTTTTTATTGATGAATGAATAAATGTAGGTGTGTGTAAGCTTCGATTTTGTGTGTAATCAGATTTTATGAATTCGACAAGTCGAGCAGAATTGACATAAATTGACATTTTAATGATAATGTCCTGTATAAATCACCATACTTACAAAAATCGGAATGTTTATACACTAAAAAAAGTAAAATTACTTGGTGCGAAATGACTTTTATAATGCTTTTCAATTTTTGATTAGTAAATATAGTTTTCACTTAATAACAATATAAGTTAACCATACCAATTATGGTCAGACTTCAAACCAAATGTGAAACGTTCATGTAAGTTTTTTTATGCTTGCATATCAAAGGATGAATGAAAACAAAATGAATCCTAAAGCGAAAAAGATTTTCTTTCTTGGATATTGAATTGGCAGGGTTAGGGTATCGACTTTATGATACAGGAAAATTGAGAGTTTTCCATGGCCAAAATTTCATCTTCAATGAAATAAAATCATTAAATAGAGGAAAGAAGAAAGAAATCAAAAACCAACCTCTTGTAGAAATTCAATGTCCCAATATCAGGGAGGAGGAGGAGGAGGACGATGGCGATAATGAAAACAACTAAAAAGAAGCTAAAGGACTAAGGAAATCAAAAAGAACTTTGTAATCTCCAAGTTGCTATGGTGAGTGGGTAAACATTGTTCATGGATTAAATGATCCATTAACTGTGAAAGAAGCACTTCCCAGTCCGTAGAAAAATGAACGAAAGAAAGGAATCAAAAGTAAAGTGGATTTACTTCAAATAAATCGAATATGGAACCGGGTTGAACTACTTAGTGGGTGGAAGGCTATAGTAAGGAAGGCTATAGATGGAAGGCTATTGGTAGTAAGTGATTTGTTCAAATAAAAAACATGATGCTTATGAAAACCTGAAACATCACAAATCTCGACTGGCTTTAATCAAATGAATGGAGTTGATTATGGTGAGACCTTTTGACAAGTTGTAAGGTTCAAATCAGTTCAAACTTTTATTGCATTGGCAGCAAAACATAACTTAAGGTTGCATTAGTTAGACAAAATTCGTAAATGGTGATCTAAAAGAGCATATTTATGTGAAGCAGTCAGAAGAATTTGAGATGAAAGGCAAACCACATCTGGTCTGTAAACTGAAGCGAAGCATCTATGTCCTGAAACATTCTCTAAGATGTTGGAATGAAGCATTGACCTGTCAACTGAAAAGGCTACATTTCAAGCAACTGGAAAATAAGCCATGTATTTATACACAGCCCGCAGGAGGAGATACGTCCATAATGGCTGTGTATATTGATAACATCATCCTGGTAACTAAGTCCTTGATACGAAGTTTTAACATTAAGGACATGAGGAAGTTGCACTATTTCTTGGGTGTTAAAAATCACTTATCCAGAACCAGTAAAAATATGGATTTGACAGCCTGCATACGCCACAGAAGTTCCAAATGAAAAACTCAAAGTATGTAGCAACTTCAATTGATTCTGGTACAAATTTGACAAAAGCAGAAAGGGACAGTGATTCATTCATTCGGGAAGTATTTCAGTCAACAATTAGATGCTTGAATTATTTGTCAACAAAGACTCGATTCGATATCGCTTATGCTGTTGGAAATGTAGCAAGATTTTGTTCTCAGCCTACAGTCTAACACGGGACAGCTGTAAAGCACATTGTGCCTTACTTAAATGATACGCATAATTACGAAGCAAGCAAATCTAATGGCATATTCGAATGCGGATGGAGCTGGTGATCTGGATGACCGCAAGTGAACGTCAGGATCCCTGTTTAAACACAAGTGGAGCAGCCGTCAATTAGTGAAGTATAAATCAGACCTGTGTTGCATTATCTACAACTGAAGTGGAATGTATGGCTTTGGCAATTGCAGCACTTGAGACAATATGGATGCAGTGCCTCCAATACAATCTTAATGAAGCCCACGTTGGCTCAACAATCATCTATGAGAACAATCAATCTACGATTTATTTGTATGGCGAAAAAAATCCACAGAATCATGGACGAGCAAAACGTATTGACATTAAGTTTCATTAGATCCGAGAGCAAGTTGCAATAAAAAACTTGAACTGCAATACTGTCACAGTAAGGACATGATTGCGGACGGGCTGACAAAAGGACTGACTAGCAAACAATTTATGAAGCTCAGAAAACCGTTATGAGTTAAGCAAATAAAATAGTATGACAATGAGTGAGAAGGAGTGGTGAAAATTTCACTCTTACAGTTAAAGGGGTCGGACTTATTTACCTCTAGTTTCTAAGTTTGTGTTATTCTGATGAGAGCGTACTGTTATGTTGTCTCTATCTTCACTCATTTTCTATACCTAACTTTTAAATTAAAGTTTTAAAAATAAAAAAAACATTTCTTGAAGCTTTAATTTTAGCTTTAATTGAAAGCTAATTGACTAAATTTACTATTTCCAGCAAGAAAAATACTCTGGTGAGTTTCAAATAAAAATTATATTGATTGGAACCTCAACATTTTTAAAGTTTTCAAAACTCATCATTTTGTCGTCCAGTTTGGCAGCTAAACAATTTTGTAAACAAATGTTAATTCCCGTTTTTAAAAAAATTGCAAAAATAAAATATACATCAGTGACATGTTATTTTTGGAGAATAAAAGTATTTCTTAATCGGGTGGTCATAGCTTTCTGACCTGTATTAAGTAAATGATAACAGCCAGATAGTGATAGTTGACTAGAATTAACAATTTAACATAGTTGCCTAAATTTTTTCCTATAAGGAGAACAAACATTTTAAACATGTGACCTTTTAATGTAACACAGAAAATACCATACTTAAAAATAAACTTCCTAAAAACAAAAACAAAAAAAAATTTAAATTACTAAAAAATCTTTGGGCTCGAAAATTTGTATTAAGCTTTTCAAATTTCGATTAGTAAATATAGTCTTCACTTAATAACTTAATAACACAAGGATTTGAAGAATTTTAAAAATTATTATAATAAAAAAATGCAAACAATCCTTGTAAAAATTCATTATTCATCGAAAAAAAAATTTTTTTCAGGACATAATATCCTTAAACGACTATCTAATTAAATAATGTCATAGTTTTATTGTATTTTTTATTTTACTATTCAAAGCAGATTTTCGGGAAAAAAAAGGCTGTTTGAAAAAAAAAAAAAAGGAAATAAAAAGATGATTTACATTCACCAAGGAGTCCTGCGTTTAACTAAAAAACAAATTTTCAATACAAAATTTAATTTCATGAAATTTCAAGAAATTAAGTTTTTACAGATATAAAAAAAAATCTGTTTTTACTAAGATTTTCCAAAAATAATAATTTTCAAAATAATTTAATTCATTTGTGAATAAGTCCTGGAAGTTTTATTAAAATCCGACAATTGTTTGATTTTTGCAAAAATTTCCAAATTATTGTTTTTGCACTGGAAAAAGTCTGAGTTTCGTAAGATTTACATTATCCCTAGCAAAACTCAGGTTCAAATTTGGTCATACGCTGACAAAAAAAACAAAAAAAAAAACAATATTTTTTGCCAAAAATTTCGAACGTGTTAGAAAGGATTAAAAAAAATAATTAAAAATACTTCGATCTTTCCTCTTAACAAAAACATTTTGACGATAAAACTTTGGGGCCTTTTTCGTTCATGCTATGGTATTTTTTTCAGCGAATTAGTGGAGATATCTACTAATGAAAAAATCACCGTGTGTTAACATAGTACATGTTTCTGTTTCTTTCTTGATTTTATCCTTTTGTCTCACGTATGAAGTTTAAATTTTTCACACAAAAACAAACTATGTCTCTACTTTTTTACTATCTAACATGATGCGTAAATTTCTAACACGTTGAGCCCAAAACTAAGAAAAATGTCCCTTTTTTAATGACAGCAAAAAAGGATAAATTTGTGTTTAAAAATTTCATTGCTCAATTCGAGAACTATTTTTCATTTTAACAAACTTGAATTATATAAAATTACAACTGAAAGGATGTTTAATGGGCCACGCCACACAAATAATTCAGCATCTTACAACTGATGATGAGAATTTATTGAATTATGATGCAGCTATTGATTTGTTTAAAAATGAATCATTTTTTGACAGACAATCATTAATGAATATTCAAGTAGATCAATGAACGAACCCTTGCGTGTAATACCGAATTAGTTACTAAATTGGCATTATACTAAATTTTACTATACTGTAAACATTATAAAGGCAGATATGAATTAAAGAATTTGTTGGATTTTGTAAGATTTGATTGCCCAGAAAATCCGGGCTTATACACACACTCACACACACCTATACTTTTTCATAAAAAAAAACATAAAATTAGGTTATAAAAGGGGGCCTTGGATTTCAAAAAGTCGATGAACATCTGCTGCTGTAACCCAGGTCATCCTGTCCCCGAAAGAAAAACAATACAGAAAAAAAAAACAACCACCAGACGAGAATTGAAAGGAACATCAAAATCGCTTTCACGTCAAGGAAAATTCTTCAACTGGTGTGGCTGTTCTATTCCTCGCTGTTATCAGAACTTTGCTTCGAAAATTCTACTAATTCTGTGAAAACTATTCAAAGTATTTAATCCTTTTCTACGTTTTATATGCAGTTTTATTTTCTGAGAACCTTACAAAATATAATTTTTATTGTAAAATGGCATATTTCATTTACATTGATTATTTTTACATACATGTCATCATTTGTCACACAATGCACTTTTAATTTGTTTAATTCATTCATCATTTTGTACGTTAACAATAAATTTATCGTTTGTTCTTAAAACCAGCTCATGTCGCCTGTCTTTGTTGTCCCTACATAAATTGAATGTTACTTGAAACATTAGTTTGAACTGTTTATTTTTTCGTAGTTTTATTTTTATTTTTTAACCAAATAAACAAAGATACTGGCGACATGGATGACATCTCAGAATGTGAAATGATGACAGAAAAAGAACAACATATGAGTTGCAAACTATTGTTGGGGAGTTATGGGAGGGAAAGAACATACTGGGGGGGGGGGTTAAAATACAGGAAGATAAAGAAAGAAAGAAAGAAAGAAAGAAAGAAGAGGTGCACAGTAGAAGGGAGAAAATGAGAAATGGAAGAGAAAGAGAGAATTTATACATATGCAATCAAATGTATAAACCCCATTACATTTCACACCACAGCTGTCATCCTGCATAGATAATTGCTAAAATGTGTAGCAGACTGTCGGGCAGTTCACCACATTAATTTAATTTTGATTAGAAAACATCACACAAGACTCACGCAAAAGAATAACCAACGGCAAATGTTACATAAATACATGTATTAACAAAGGTGCAATCAAACAACATTGATAAAGAAAAGTATGCATTTAAGTAAGAAAATTTAAATTAGTCAAGAGTTGCCTCTCTTTGACTGCAAATTAACAGTTCCAGATAAAACTCAATAAATGTTCATGAAAATTGTTCTTGTTATACAATTGTTGGGAAATATGTCGTCGAAAGAAGTTTCTAGAAAATGTGTGAAAATTATTATCAGCATGCATGTGTGAAAATTAGTGAATGTTTGTGAGTGAGATTAACGCATATCCAACTGTCGTGGATTCGTTTGGCAGATGGATTCTCACTCTGTGTGTGTGGTGTGTGAGTGAGAAGATTGACGCGTGTCCCCACAACTGCTACTCGCAGTTGGGGTGTCACTGAAAAGATGAGGAAGAATCTTTGTTTATATAGTTGACTGTTGGTTCATATTCACTGCGCGGGAAAAATCATCCTTCACATGCAAACGATTTGATTGGTTGGCATCAACCAATCAGCGAGCATGCTTTTTAGCCAATAGTTGTTTAGTATTGAACATGTGATTAGCCAATGATCACTAGGCATTAAATGTGTGGTTTGTATGTATGTGCAAAAAGAGGTTCGCATAAATGTACTTAGTCTAGTTTAAGGCCATGCCTTTTGAGAACACAGTAAAAGTATTCAATGAGTTTCATCTAGTCTGACACAAAACCATAGAAGTGAGCTCATTGGTTGATTTCACTGCAGTCTCACTCTATGGTAGGAGCCCAAATCCCAAAAGTATAAAAAAAAAAAGAACAAGTTAGGAAAGAGGAAAAGAAACTGAAAAATGATGGTAGTGAAAGAGAATGAGAGGAGAGAAAGTGATAAAGAGAAAGTAGAAATTTGAAAAGAAACATTTTTTTAAGCCCAGGTTGATTGAGAGAGAGAGAAACAGAGAAATAGACAGAAGTGAAAAGAAGAGAAGAGGGAGAGGTGAGAGAGAGATGTAAGAGAGATTGAGAGTGAAAACAAGATTCATGCTTCATCTGAAATCAGAATTAAGTTCAATGAGTGATGTTCTAAGTGAAGTTGAAGACATTGTTTTGCTCGCAATAGCACACTTTGCTTGAAGAGACAAAGTACGTATGTATAAATGCTAAAAATGCTGTAGTTTTCATTATTCATTTATTTATTAATGAGATAAAAGTAGCTTTACAAAAGGCCAGAGTATTTTATGAATTTAGCTGGGATTGTTGCAATGATTTCTTGTCTCTCGCTTGATCCACTCATTCTAATGTCATTTTATAATGGTTTCTATCTTGAAAGACTCCATGTTTAAAATTTAGTATTTGATCAAATGACAGGAATAAGGGTTGGGAAGATTATGTTGCACCAAAAAAGACTGTCCACTTCCTGGTTTCGTCATGGGTCACAAACCTAGTAATATCTCTATTGCAACCTGGGAAGTTTCCAGATTTTTTTTCTTGATCCTTGACCCCAACAGGCTTACCAGTCTAAATAAAATCCAAGTGGTTGTTCTTAAGGACACTGACTCTGAATGATCTTGGCAAAATTGTCCAACCGCTACCTAAAAGAGAAATCCTTACCAAGGCCATGAAATGTGTATACGCTGTTATCAAGAATGCAGATGAATACTCTTTCTTGTTGCAGACAATCAACCTCCTTGGTGTCATTAGGAAACTTTTCGAGTCTCTTGTTGATCACTTCAACAGGGACAACCTCCTGAGTGTGACAAACAATATGGATTTCACTCTGCTAGGTCTACTGCTAATATCCCATCATAACACACAGAATTGGTGAAGCATTAGGCAATAAATGGATCAGGAGGATGGTTGCATTAGATATCTTGAAGTCATTTGATGTGTGCATCAGGGGAGGGGATACTACACAAACTTTCCAGCTATGGAATCATTGAAAAAATGTTATTATCACATCCTTCATAACAGGTTGGTCCATGACGATTGTTGTTAATGGTTAGTGTCCTCTGAGGCAGAGGAGATTTATGTAGACTTCCCTCAAGGCTTGCTTCTTGGTCCAACCCTCTTTCTGCTTCATATTAATAATCTGTTTAAGAGCATACACTGATCTTTATTGAATATCTGGGCAGATGATACAATGGGATATGGGTTCACCTTCCAAAATCGAGATGCCTGGTCTCTCCTCCGAATGAATTCTAATAGTATAAGGTGGGGGCTGGTTTGACATATTCAATACCTTCAAAACCAAACTAATAACATCCCATCATCATCACCGAGCAGAACCTGAATTTTCATCCATCGCAATGAGTGGGTGTAATCTCTCTTGAATGCTTAATGGGACTTAAGCTCTCCACAGATCTCAACTGGAACTCATATATATATATATATATATATATATAACCCACCACTGAAGATGCTGGCTGCATTGGGTTTTTTGCAGCTCTCTAGTTAGTATTTGACTCCTGCTGGTATGCTTTACAAGAGCAAAACCAGACCCAAAAATAGAGTACTGTTGTCATATCTGGGCTGGGACTGTCTAGTCTTCATTCTCCAGTCTTGATAGAGTTTAAATGTGTCTATGTGACCTTGTGGGGGATGATTCTCCATCCTACAACCTCTTTCTCACAGACAAAATGTTGCAAAGCTGGTCAGAATTCTATTGCTATTTCCATGTCAAATGTTCTGACAAGTTCCACTAATTCATACTATCACAGCTAAGACCTTTCATGCTGCATACACTGAAGCAAACCGTCTTCATCCCCTTTGTAGTCGATTAGTAATCATATGGCTTCTTCCCATGAACCAATACTTTCTGGAACTGACTCCTACAGGGATGTTTTCCCAAACACAACAATCTTAACCTCTTCAAATCAAGGATTGTTACCTTTCCCTCATAAACTCATGCTGATCATAAACAACCCTCTACCTTGTGAGGCTTTTGGGCTTTCTACAGTAAAATAAAGCCTAGTTAAAAAAAATAAAATCAAGTTTTGAAATACTGGATTTCGCTTGGGCTTGAAAATTGATCTCCGTTATGGGTAGGGTTTACAACTATCTCAGCCATGAGGTAAAGTCCTATATTTTGTCTTTTTTTTGCTTTCTCTTTTCTTCCTTTCTTTTATGCACACACACACACACACACATATATATATATATATATATATATATATATACATATATAATATATATATACATATACATATATATATATATATATATATATATATATATATGCACACCCTGATTAAGCACTCTGGAAGAATGGTAGACTTTGTAAAAGAGTAGCTACTCTGGCATGTACGCATCACTCATTCAGTAATGAATTAGAGCACTCTAGCTATTGGGTGTGTATAATGATAATATACATGCTAAAAAGTTTACCTTCTTCTATCGAGTGCCCATAGCCCAGATGTAGAATCGCTGACTGACGCCAATTCGGCCGGGTTTTAATCCTGGGTTAAAAGCAAGCGGAGTCTAACCGTACTGATGAGCTGTGATACAGTGAAACATATCTGTCTGTGGATGACTATATATATATATATATATAGTTTTCATTAATAGTAAAAAAATAAAAAATAAAGATAAGTATAAATAAATGGGAATAAAAATGAAAAAACAGTTACACATCTACAAACAATGACACATAAATTCAGAAAGAAAAGAGAAAAAAGAAAAAAAGGAGACAAAGTGATGAAAAATGATGACACCCTACACCTGCAAAAACAGGAAGCATACGCACAAGCAGCGTATGGTCCATACAGACACAAACAGCAATATAACAAAATGAAAACTTGGAAATATTAATAGTCAATTGCGTAATAACCCTGAAGAGTGAATAGATAACATCAACCAGTTCAGTGACAATCTTTTACTCATCTTAATTCTATTATTGCTCTGTCTTTGATATCGAGCACTTAATTACAAAGACTGCTTACATTAAATATGTATTGTGGGTTCTTTTTTAAACTTTTTACTAAAAAATGTATTTTTATATTTTCATACTTTTTTGTTTCGTGGCGGGTTGAGTATTTGCCCATATCTGGGACCCTAACAGATGCTACCACTCCAGGTCAATGTGGACCCAGGAACAAAGCAATACGGATAAATATGCTTGTGATTTTAGCCTCTCATATATTTATATATAAATTGTAGGTAAATCCAAGAAATCTATCTATCTTTGTATCTATTTATCTATATCTATATATATATATATATATATATATTTTTTTTTTTTCTTTATGAAGATTTCTCAAGTGGCGTGCACAGGGCAGAGGTTGATAAATATACACACACTATTTAAAGTAAAGATGAGGTGTCTATTTTAATTACAGATATCCACTAAAAATAACATCTAAAGTATGAAAAAATATCTGATAAAAATCTCCATTAATTTTTTAGAAATATATATATATATATATATATATATATATATGTATAAATTAAATTTTTTCAAAGATGTTGAATGCACATTTCGACATGAAATCCCCGAAGAGGATAACACATCTCCTCAGAAACAAATACTATCCTGAAACTGGAGATAATTTGAAGTAAATTATGTCTATTTTCTCTTTTCAACTCATAGATAGAATTGTAAAAAAATAAAAAATAAAAAATAAAAAAAATAAAAAAAGGGTAAAAATGGTATCGTCTGGGTTCACAAAAAGGGGAAGAGGACAGTAAATTGGAATTTTTAAAATTTTTTTTATTTTTTATTTTTTTACAATTCTATCTTTGAGTTGAAAAGAGAAAATAGACATAATTTACTTCAAATTATCTCCAGTTTCGGGATAGTATTTGTTGCTGAGATGTGTTATCCTCTTCGGGGATTTCATGTCGAAATGTGCATTCAACATCTTTGAAAAAATTTAATTTATATTTGCTCTGTAATTTTCATTACATGGAGCTCTCCTCCTGTATCATTTTTTAATATTAAAATTTAATATTAATTAGGATCGGGTTTTGGAATTTACCTTCCTGCTTTTTCCACTTGGATTAAAGTATTTAAATAAATATATATATATTCATTGAATTAACCTTTTATTAGATTTGTCCACTTTAGTTGATTTACCTGTTAGCTGATGCTTACGATGACAGGTAAGTAAAAATATTTTTTGTCTATCAAATCAGAAAGAATGAGCACAAGTGATGCAGTCAATCAGGCATGAACCCTGCTGTTATTGCTTTCAGTTTTCATGTTTGTCGTATTATAATAATTGTTGCACTTCATCAATGCATTAGAGAACTTTTGTGTTAATGGAGGAACTGAAGTGAAAACTGTTGACAATAAAAGTATCAAGGGATATGAATGCATATCAAAATAATACGAATCTCTCATAATGCCCCTATCAGATTTCATGCAGTAATGATAAGGTTGCTTGTCAACCGTAGCATTTAACTTGATACACAAGATCATCATCATCCCTGATACATATATTCCTGGTTCACACACTTTACAAAAACCTGAAATAGATTAAGAAGAAAATTGTCTTTAAATGTCTATTTTCTTGTTGTCATTCATCTTTATTGATGATAACAATTGGCTAAGGTGTAAATGTTGCAACTCCCACGTTTGCAACAAAGCAACTTTCTTAAATGCATTTGTCTTCAGGCATGGATCCATTTGATTTTGACTGTTAAGGATTTTATGAGAAGCCAATAATTTCAGGCAAATATTTTTTGTAATTGACAATCAATTTTCCGACTTTAACACAGTTTTCCAAAAATCCCATTAGTCATCATTTAAATTTACAGACATTATTTTTTATTTATTGTGGAAACAACAATTATATTTTGTGAAGTAAAGAACAGTCTGATCCAATATCTATCAATACTCACCTGTACACAAGTACAATAAGAAATTTTCTGATGGTTAAATTTGAAATTCCAATTCCTTTATTCTTACATAATGTCAATCTGCCAAGTCACTTGATCATTCACAAAAATATAACTGTTAATGCCAAAATTGGTTTTGAAAAATTGAACATTTATAGAGTTTTTTTTTTCATTCAATTTGAAATTGAGGGAAGATCTTCTCTTGTGTCCTCCTCCTTATCACTTTCTACAAACACACACACATAAATACATATTCTATGTTTTAAACATTACTTGGAATCATGAAATGCATGAAAAATGTTGTGCCTAAAATGTAGGATAACATATATTTATTTATATATATTTTTGCTCTGTTATACAGCATTGGGCACTGTTCTATTCATACCTTATTAAGATTTATGTATTGATGTGTATCTACGTGCAGCCTTTGAGATTTCACTCACTTGATCAGCTCAGTCGATTAAAAACTTGATTGGGCAATTAAAGTTTATTGCTGTACTCACCCGCGATCGATTAAAAATCTCGCAATGAAATGTGCCCCTTCAAATATAGAAAAAGGAAATCTGATTCCTTTTACAACCCAAAAGTATGCCCTTGAAGATTCACAAGTTACTTAGAATGATTTACGACATTATTGAACTCTTTGGTCTTATGCAAGATGCCTGATTTATGTTGAAATGTGTGGTTAAACAAAAGACAGTGACATCCTGCAATCATAAAAGCAAAATCTGACAAATGAAATTTAGATTGACATGCTCCTATCTTGCTTTTATCGTCCCAGTCAGTGTAGACATTCGTTTAATGAACGCTTCCAGAGTGGAGCTAAAATGTCTCTATCGCCCAGATTAAAGATGCTTAGAGGTTTTTAGAAACTCATTTGGAAAAATATTATCCTATATTTTCTCCCCGCTTACAAAAAGTAAAAACGAACATTTCAATGAAAGCAAAAAAATAGGCATACTTCTTTCAACCACACATTGAAAAACAACTTATACAAGTAATTTTTTTATAGAAAATTGGTGAAAAAATCAGATTTGTTATTTTTTTATCATCTATGAGATGGAGGTTGTAGTCAAACAGAAGAAAGAAACTATGAATTTAGGTACCTTCACTCAATTGCCACCCCCCCCCAAAAGACAGCACATCATTATGTTAAAGAGCTCAAACTTAATAAAAACAAAGTTTTATCATCAAAATGTTTATGCTGTTATTAAGAGGAAAGATCAAATTTTGTCCTTATTATTTTAAAAAAATTTTAAATACTTTCTAACACTTTCAAAATTTTAATTAAAATTTCATTTTTTGTTTTCTGTCAGTGATTCACAGTATGTTTACGCAAGGCGACTATTAAGAAAATAGAGTCGGTTGAGTAAAATGATTTGGGGGCAAGTAAATTTTCCCTCAATCTCAACCGGTGGTCAAGTGATTTCTTTTTCAAATCTCAAAGGCAGTCTACGTGTATACACATATATATACTTATTTACCTTCTTACATATATATATATATATATATATATATACACACACACACACACATATGAAAGTACATACATTTAGATAAGTAACTGATAGTGATGAATGGAAATCAATTTAGACATCACAGTCTTTTTGATTTGTGCAAAATAAAGCTGAATGATTGCTATTTTTTATGCAAACCATTGGCATTCATTAAATTTATTGAAAAAAAAAAGGGTCAAGTTCAACATCTACATAATTTTTTAAATGGAAAATTTAATTTTTAAATCTAAAATTTTTTTTAATCATCTGTATCGTGATCAATATTGAAACTCGACTTTGAAATTTTTCATCAACACAAAAATCTCATTAACACCCACCCCCTCGCACTTGCATTCAATTAATTTCTTTATTTTCTCTGATTGGATTTTAAAAATACAAATGCTAAACGCTACTAACACCTTTTTAAAAAGCATTTATAAACATCAAATTCTATCATGCAGAAAATTCAGAAATGTCTTCAGAAGATGATGTCCATCTTTATTGGTTAATAGAGGCTTCATTGTTATTGAGAGATGATACACATTAGTGGCTATTAGTGACTTCACAAAGAGATAGATAGATAGATAGATAGATAGATAGATAGATAGATAGATAGACAAAACAAAGTGCCAACATTTAAAGAACTACATAATAAAATGTAGCTCCTCCATTTTCCTGAAAAAGGCCAACCAGACTTGTGTTGACATCCTTCTCTTGCCCTTTCACTTTCACCCTCTGTAGCTGGTTCGTCTTTGTCTTCCCTCTTTTTCTGTCTAAAACTTTAACCCTCTTATGTAGCCCCCTGCACATCAGTGGCAGTACCGCCTTGCTCGGGGTGAAATAATTAAAAAAGTAAAAATTCATTCCTCCATAAAATTGATTAAATGCAAAAAGTTCAGGGAAAAAGACGTGCATTTGGACACAATTTTCTCAAGTATTTGCTTCACTGACAAAATCTTTGCATTTTGTCTTTGATCCTCTCTTTTTCTTTTGCTCCCTCCTTCCCTTTTCCCACTTTTCCTTCTTTTTCTGTCCTTTTTCCCTCCCCACTTCTTCATGTTCTCTTTTTTTCTTCTTTCTCTTCTTCATCTTCACACCCTTCTGTGGACTTTTCCATCAATGAATTTTTTCTTGAGATTTCTCATAAACTCATTAAATGTAAATGTGAAGGAAATTTCCAGCATTGCATTTTTCGGGCTCAATTACCATTGATGGATTTTTCAACCATAATTCAGAAGTTAACATTCATCACCAATCCTTTGTGTACACCATTCATCACTCAATCTTTGATCAGTTACCTTAATTTTTTCTTTTCATCATAACAGGTATAGCTCTATTGATAGAATCTTGAAATGCAAATGGAAGGGTTTTACATTTCCTTTCTGGAATCCTTCCTCAACACGTTCGATTTTCTAAAAGGGCTAAAGCAGCTTCTCTTCTGCTTTCATAACAAATCCTGTCTTTTGCAAAGATTTCATTTGATACGACAATATCTTTTATCCAGTTGCAATATATTTTGTCTTTGATCTACTATCAAAAAAGATCTTGGTGACTTTTCTTATTTCTTTTTGAAGAGCTTCAAAAAAATAAAGATAAGGATAATAGTTTTGAAAGTCAAATGTTTAGGACTGAGTGTATTTGAGTTTGAGCATAAAACAATTATGAAAAAAAGCTGCAGTTACCAAAATATTGGTTGATTCCAAAGCATGAAGAAAGAACAAAATGTCTACAGAATCTTTTTAAGAAATGTACCAATTCCATTTGCTCTCATGATCATCATCTTCATCAGATTCTTGAGTTTCATCCACTTTCTTAATGTTTTCAGAGTCTCCAAGATGTTTGCGAGAATAAATCTTCCTCCAGATTCTCCTGCAGTGAAAAGAAAGAAATTTTTGTCTTTTAAAAAATTACCATAACACAACTCAGCTCATAAAAATTAATTTAAATGCTTGATTTGCATATTTGCTAATTATTGGTTCCTTTTGTGTTGCATAATGTTGATTATTCTCAAAAAATATCATGATCACTCTCAATCTGTGGAACATTGTTCAAGAAGAAATCAGGTGCAAAAAAACTTTCCATGCCATTTTTGACATGTTTGATTATTCACTACCTTCTCCACAAAACTGTGCAAATATTTTTCTGCATTTAAGTTGTTTTTTTACCTTTCATTAGCTTACAAATCTATGCACTAAAAATGTTCCTTTTTTTCATTTTTAATGTTAGAACTGGTTCATAAAAATACAATAGTTTCGAGAAACAGTAACCAAATTAAAACTAAATGATCTTAATACCACCTAACCCTAAGCTATCATAAAAAGGAATGTACTGAGATGCTATAAACGTGAGTAAGATACTTGACACTTAAGTCTGTCTAATCTAATCTATTCATATGAATGAAAACACAAAAGAGGTTATTCTCCCAATGCTAAAAGGAAAAACTACTTGGAAAGATATATTGTATTTATATGAAATATATAAACAGGTGCATGATTTACTTTAAAAGGGAGCAGACACCTGAATTTATATGATTTGATATTGTCATTTAAGTGAAATAATCTAAGATTCTTGTGAATTTTTGCCGACACAAATGATTGTCTAAATCCTTCTCTCTCATTCAAATGCTAGTTTACCTTGGCTGTCAAAAATGGCTGCATATTAAAGTCCTTAACGTTTTTTAGGTTTTCACATCGAAATTAAATGAAATATAGAAATAATTTGTGAGAGAGAACTCTATTACATCAAAAAGATATGACAAACAAACAAAAATATTTAACATGTAGCAAGATTATTTTGATCCAGATTAATACAAAAAATATATAATTAATTAATATTATAATATGAAAAAAAAATTAATATTATAATAAAAAAATTTATAATATTACAGTAAAAGATCTATAATTAAGTAATATTATAAGATAAAAAAGATATAATTAATATTATGATATAAAAAATATATAATTAATATTATAATGTGAAAAATAAATAACTAATATTATAATACAAAAAATCTATAATATTATGATATAAAAGATCTATAATTAATTAATATTATAAGATAAAAAAGATATAATTAATATTATGATATAAAAAATATAAAATTAATTAATATTTAATATAAAAAAGCAGCAAAACAAAAACAATTTGATCTAAAAATTTGTCTCACTGACTTTTATCAAAGATGAAAATATTGAAAAAAGGTTCTCAATTAAAGCTGTTAAAATGTTTTAAAAGGCTTGATCTAAGTATGAGACCCATGGAAATCAATTACCAACTTGAAAGACATAACAGTTATGTACTTATATTAACTATCAAATTCTAAAAAGAAGATTTTACTAACTGAATAATTAGAAACAGGTGCTGCAGTTTATTTAAAAGAAAGGTCAAAATGTCAAATAAAACAAAATGCAAAATGATTTGGGTTATGTGATTCCTGATTTGTAGATAAAACTTAAGGACAGTATTCATGTATCATTAAATTTCCAATCAACATTTGATGACACATATAGTTAATGCTTTTGCAACTTACCTAACGTCTCTATCACTGGTGTCAGCTTCAACAATGGCCTCCTTCAAGTAGCCCTCCATCTCACTACTACTTCTTTGATAATATTCATTCTGTTTGATTAATTTTTGTAACTCCATCTGAAAATATTCAACAAATCAACAATGCCATTGAGTTTTTTTTCTTCTGGATATGAATGAGGAAAATTCAGTCAATTAAAAGTAGAATGACAAGTAATTGAAAACAAAAATGAAAAAACCTCTGTTTCTCTGATACATTGTTCCAGGTTATGACACACGGAAGCAGGAACATAATTTGCCAAAATATCCTCTCTCATGCCATTCAATTCATCCAGACGAGACAAAATGGCTACCCGCAATTCTTCCACTTCATTATATAAGTCTCCAGAACTATGAGAAGAAACTGGTTCTACTGGTTCTGTAAAAAAAAAAAAAAAAAAAAAGAGATCCAAATCTATAAATAAATACTAAAATAACGCATATACAGATATTAACTAAGCTTAACTTAGTTTAGCAACAGTTTTAATGAAGGTAGGAAGATTGTTTAGGACCAGACTTCAAAAGGAAGAGATGCAAGAAACTGCATACCATGATAATCACTTTGGTTAAAATAATTCCAATAGAAAATATGCAACTATTTCAACCATAATGTAGACCCTATATATATATATATATATATATATATATATATATAAATTTAGTGTATCAAGGCAGCAGATAATTTTCTAAACATATATTGTTAAATATAAGAGACAATGAATGTCTATTTTATTTAATCATGAGATGTTCTAAACATCATATTTTGGCTTTAATTTCAATTGAAAATAAAGACAAAAAATTCTCCAACATTTGGATATTTTTTTATTAAGTTAGTTCTAAGCTTTCGGCTCACATGAGCCATCTTCAGAGAGGTTACAAGAACGTTAACACAAAAACATATCATTTTCAGCTTTCACGTGGTTTGACGTCATAGAACCACATTACAAATTTGTGAACTGCATTTGCTATTTTTAGTAACTGTTGCCATTGCTTAGCAGAGTTTTATGTCAACACAAGATAAAATCATCACTGATGGTGGATGTTCATTGTCTCTTATATTTAGCAGTATATGTTTAGAAAAAAAAAATATATATATATATATATACATACAGAGAGAGAGAGAGACATATAGTATGAATATAAAAACAACACTGCATAGTGACTGTCAGTTTCATACCTCAATGAGATGTTCAGACCACAGTTGATTCCTATGTTCATATTGTATATATCTATAGATAGTCTATTTGATATTGAGGACTCTTTCACTATGAATAGAGCAAATTTTTAACAATAAACAGAAAATAAACATGTTAACTTAAGAAGAAGTGAAAATTTCACAATGCTATTTACAATAAAATGTAGATTTTAGCAAAGCTACCAATTTAATCATTTATAAATGCATTATGAAAAAATTTTATTTTTAATTTGGGGAAATTTTGAAAAGAAATATTTTCACTTTCCCAAGTTTTTGAAGCTATTATCTTCATCTTTGTTGTTAGAATTTAGACATTATAAATTTGTACAAAAGTTTTTTTCAATGTTGCATCTGGTGTCTTGCTGCAGATATAACCTGAAGATGGTTGGAGAATATATCAGCCAAACAGGAAGATAATACAAATGTTTATGCTCACTTTACCCCCATCTTCAGCCATAGGTGGTTGTTGTTTGTTTGAACTTTTTGGTTCGAAGCTCAGGATTCACTTGCAATCTTTTAGTTTTAACTCCTCCCCACCTTTTCTCTCTCTCTTTCTCTCTCTCTTTTCATGGAAAACTTATTTTCTCAAAATGTTAATAAATTAGCATTCATAAATGTCTTGAGTATCAGCATGTTTGCAACAGTTTTTGTATTTGTTTATACTTAGAATGTAAATACACAGCAAATCAGATCCCACATTTCAAAGATTTGAAAAGGGATTAAGCCTAGTTTATTATATACACATAAAATAAAATAAAAATAAATTGTTATGAAATAATTACTTCTTGAAATTATAAATTGATCTCTAGACAATAATCTGTGCATTATTTTTAATGGTGATCATCATAATTCCTGATAAGATGCAAAACCATAAAGTCAAACTGCTATTTTGATTTTTGTCTAAGTCTTTCATACGATCTGTCCACTTGTAAAATCAAGGATTCCAGTCATACAACCATTTCTCTTTCAGTTGTTTTATTTTATACTTATCTTTTGTTTATGACTATTTTTATTATGTATTGTACCAAGATTACACTTATTTAAACCAAACAACACTTCGGATTTGCTGGGGCCATTCAAAACTATAGAACAACAAACATCATTGGGAAATGTCCCAAACTATATATATATATATATATATATACATATATAAGTTTAACTAACAGGCCAGAATGAAAAATATCTTCCCTGTCGATTTGAAAAAGTTAAAGTGTATTCATATCATACATATTAAGAATATCTAAACCGGCCTAATTTCCAGCACTTTCGAAGCACAAGTTGACATTATGTTGAAAAAGCAGAGCCCTGCTTGCTTGTTAGATTTCTTTTAAGCTGTTTACCTCTTGTTAGCCAGAGCTGCCATTACAGCCACATCTTTCTTTTGTAAGCAACAAATAGTTTTATTTTTAATTTTTCTTCTGAATTTCATTTCTCTTTTCCTGCTCAATTCAATAAATGTTCTGTTTTCAATGATCAGACTGTTACAAAAATGCAAGAAGAAGCCGTTTGTGGCTAAATACTGCAAAGTAAACTAGAAATTTATTGAAAATTGTGTATTTAGACATCTTATGCTGATTATGAATTATAAAATGTTCATGCTAATTAAAATATATAGAATTTTGATTCATAATGAGGTTAAAAATAGATGTAAGAGAGGTTGCGAAGGTGAATATTTTAGGTATAAGATGTTGCCACAAATACGCATACAGGTGCACAACACAGGTAAGTAAAGAGATAAAATATATTTGTAGGTAATAACATAAACTACAGGTGTAAAGTCATTTTACTTCTTGGGTGTAAGTATAAAGAGGTTAGTTGGTAGATAAAGTTGATATATTTTTAAAGATTAAAAGATATATAAAAGAATTCTCTGGAAGAAAAAGTTTTGTTTTTCTGTTTCCCAAATTGTTTTATGATTATTGATTTTTTTTTTCTGATGATTTTGCAAGCCATTATTGGTGAGATTTTGCAAGCCATCATTGGTGGGCAGTGTGTGGTCAATAACATAATCTTGCATCAAAACAGAGTCTTGTTCAAAACTTTATTATATCTTTAATTGATCACTTTCTTTTTCCGCTTCGAATTATTATATTTATATTATTTAGTCTTCACTACATTCATACTCGGTGGATTTCTTAAGATCAAGTGACATTATTTCAATTCTTTATTATGTTGTTCCAAGTGTTCCAATAATTATGTGTACAACTGTTGTCTTGATATTCGATAATCTTTAAAATTCTTTGACAAGTTCCTTAATTTTGCCTGTTTCATTTTTTCTTTTTTAATTTTTCCTAAATTTCTGCTGTCAAATTCTCTTGTGTAAAATAAAAAGTCATATATATCTGGTATTTTAGCCTGAAATGGGCAATCCAGTTAAAGTTTGAAATTCTTGTAGAATTTTAATTTTTATTCTCTAACATAACTTCTGGTTTGTGCATATACCATTCATTTAATGTAGTCAGATTCTTGTCATTTGTACAATTTTTACTGGGTTCACTTTGCTCGTCCGATCATGTGTATCTTTTTATTCTTTATGAGCTGATCTGTTACATTTCTATATGAAATGGAATAAAACTAAACAAGATCTTCATTATATAGTTACTATTTTCTTTGTCATTATTTTAATTCTACAACAGAATAATAAAAAGGGGAACATCATGACAAATGTTTTAGCATTGCTCAGACTGTTGTCCTCATCTTTACTGTCATATTCACAACGTTTCGGCCTTCTTCAGGTGATTGGAATTTTGATCCAAAACCTTTATTTCAATTACTGGGGTATACTGTTCTTGTTCCATGAGCCACATCACTTCCAGATGTCTTAGTTATCTCCCTTTAACTCAACACTCTGCTGTAGCGAGGTATTGAACTCACAACTCTTTGGGTCAAGTCACTGGATCTTGTAGTAGATAGGAAATTAAGAATTCAAATCAACCTCCTTCTTCACTTTTACAAAAATTCAAAATGACGTGTGAAATCCTGTTTTTTTTCCAAATAAGAAAAGGATTGACCAAAAGTCGAAATGGGATTTCGTGAGTAGATGTTAAATTGATTTTCTGCCCAATGGGAGTGATTTGCAAGACCCAAAAGACTTAGCAATCCAGTGTGAAAAATTTAAATGCTCTAAATACTTTGGTCAGCATCAGCCAGACAGTCCGATGGGAGCAGCAAGACAACAAGCTAAAATGTAACGAGAAAAAAATTTCCAGTCGACCCGGACATAAGGTCATGTCACACATCGTCCTCTTTCTCCTTCTTTCTCATTGCTGATTCCTTTTACTTCTCCATTCAAAGACATTCCTATCAAACAAACATTCATATATATATATATATATATATATATATATGCATAAACTCTTTCCAACAAATTACTACTACATTTGTATAGCTCTTGATACCCTTAACCTTCTCAGTGAACTTTTAACTACTTCCTACTCTTGTTATTCTATTCTTTTAATAAATTCCTATTTTAACATGAAAAATGTATATCGTTATTCTTCTACTATTGTACACTAATTCACAAATTCCAACCTGCGGAAAACCGTCTGATAATTCTGGATAAAACTTGGAGGCTGTAGCGAGTTTGGTTATGTATAACACAAGGTCGAATCAATAAACATTAACCATCTCCCTACAGATACAATCTAACCAATGCTTTCATCCAGTACATGAATATATGACTTTTTGGAACTTAGAAACCTAATGGGTCAGTAACCATTTTCTACCCTCAAGAAGACATGGCCCAGTGAATAAAAGTGTTGGTAAGATCCAGTGTCTTGACCCAAAGAGTTGTGAGTTCAATATATGGCTACATGTGGTCAACAAATAACTTAAAGAGTTGAATTAAAGGGAGATAACTGAGACATTAGGGAGTGGCATAACTCGTAGAATGAGAACTATACAACCCAATGATTAAAAGAAGGGTTCGGTTTGAAATTCAAATCGTTCGAAGAAGGCTGAAGTGTACACTGACCAAAACGTGAATACTGCAATAAAGATGAGGACAACAGTCAGAACAATGTAAATAATGTAAATACTACTCCATCTGAAAAGTATAAAAGACAAAGTGTACAATGGCCAAAAAATCGTAAAGATGAGGACAACAGTCTGAATAATGTAAATACGACATTGTAGTATTTGTCTACACAAAAGTATAGACAAATGTTTTAAGTATGAGTTTGATGAGGCAATCAAAGTGACTAGGAAGTCATGACTATCAGTCAGTTAAGTGTCATACGTGATACACGCTTGGGCGATCATGTCTCGAAAGAGACATGACTGACTGGGCAGAAGATTATCCCACAGTAGGTTGCCATTGCTTTCTGCGGTAGACTGGTTGCCGACCAAGGCTATAGAACCCAATCTGTCCTGCTATTTAACCCATAACTGGAAGGAAGAAATGGATTAATACCTTTCCCAAGGGTATTTGTGCGTAAGTGAATACAATGGATTCGACTGGAATTCGAATCCATTGTATTCACTTATGCTCAAATCATGACTATACACTTTGGAAAACTCTCAATTGGAGACTGTTCGAGTAGACAGACTGAATTACCTAATCAGAAAGTATTCCTAACACCTGGCCTGACCCTAATCCTGCTTTTATCAAAACTTCTTGCACACACATTTTGCACTTGTCTGGTATATTTTTAACAGATTGGAGTACCATGATGGGTACATTGGGTATTTAGACATTCTGCTCTTTCTCTCTCTCTTTCTCTCACTCAATAATAATAATAATAGCAATATTTATTAATAAACGACTTTTTAAATATTGTTCAATGACAATTGCTCTGCTATTCCCTCTTAGAAGATTTTAGACAAAGATCTTGTTCACCATTTCAGTTAGTTTAATATTTAATATTAGTCAGTTTAGTACTTTTAATATCAATTAAATTTTAACTAGTAAGTTTTTCTTTCTTTTTTCTCTCCACACAATAATAAAGTACGAGATCAATTAAAAATATCAAAATTTTAAAGTAATTTTTATTCTGTATTTATATTTTAAAAGATTTTCTAGGTTAGATAATTTTTATGACAATCACTGCTATAAATATTTTACCATTGTGAAAATACAAATTTTATTTTGCTGTTTTTGGGAAAATAAATTTGACAAGATTGTCCTGAAAACTTTTTAAAATAATTTATTCAGACAAAGTAATTTGCTCTAACTTTAATATTTACTTTGTATGAATAGCTAAAAAATCTTGCTTGAAATATAATTGCTTGAAATGATATTAATTTAAATTCCTTATTTTAAAATGATTCAGATATCTTTACAGAACATGGGAGATAACTCTTCGTTCCACAAAATTAGCCTCGTTCTCAAATCCTACTTCCTCTGGATTCTGCTTTTCCATTCCTTAAATGGATGATGACGTCACAAGGATTGATTCTTCGCATGCATTTGACACACATTTGCTTACTAAGTTTTACTGTTTGAAATTCCATAAATACTAAAATAAAAATGTCTAATAAGGTGAAGTAATGATGTACAAACGTTTATTTTTATTTTAATCAGTAAATTTATTTACTTTAAAACAATTGTACTGCTTGATTTGAAGCGCTTGAAGACGTAATAAAAAATTATTAATTCGTTTTACTTTTTTTTTACATTTTTATTCAGAAATTCAGTTATTTTCTTTCCTATTAAAAATCTTTGTTTAATATATTTAATAAATAAAATCTTTCTTTTCAAACTTTAAAAAATTGTCATTCTTATTCAATTTACCAGAATTGTGTTTAAAGCAGTGAAGAGTTGTCTCCCCTTATTCAAATTTTTCTATTCCAAATAAAATTTGGATATGAATTAATAAGAACTGTAAAATTATATTCGATCTCAAATTAAGGGATTCCTGGGTTTTGCTTTGAAAATAATTGATAGATATTTTTTTTTCGGATTCAGTGTTATAAAATTATTTTAAGACGGACACAGAATCAGAGTTCAGTTTAGCATTTATTTTAAAGTTACCTTGAGAAATGAGTATTTGCTGTCATGATGTTAAATACAATGTGAAAATACAATTTGGCATTTTAAATTCAGCCTGTTTTAATAGCTACCACTTAAATTTATTTAAAATGAAATATTTTTTTTAAATAAATAGGTGTTAATTTTTCAAAGAATACAATAAACTATATTTTTAAAAATCTTTCTTGTAAAATTAGTCATATTATAATAGTCCTAAAACAAATCAAGTATTTTCCAAAATTTCTGAAAAATTTTAATTTTTACCTTATTTGAAATCAATGTTATAATCTACCTAAAACCAGATCTTCTTCCGATTCATGTTACACAAATTTCCACCACTGGCTAAATGTGAACACTCCGAAACTCAACACTGAACTAAAAGTTTTTTCAACATTGACTCCATACATAGCTTCCGTTTTACTTACACACTCAAAGAAAAATACAATCCAGAATTTCCACCCAATAGCATCCACTCCCACCTAAAGAAACAAAATAAAAATTGAAGCTGATCTGAGCTAAAAAAAAAAAAAAAGGACATAAAAACCCATCAAAGGGACATCTTTGGTAGTCAGACAGCACAACAGCCAGGATTCACAATGCTCATCAGAATTCAACCTATCTCCAAAAAACAACCCGCTAAAGACCATCGCTGCAGTAAGTCACAACTCATCCTCTCTCTTCTACCATAGGCTTTTATGAACAATTTTAGAATTCTACTTATCTCAACATTTACACCAATTTACCATTCGTTTTATTTTATATGTTAATACAATTGTTTATTTCTTAAACCTCTGTCATTTTTTTTTGTTCTGCCACCATACACTTCATATAACATCAATATCTGTGATCACTATTTACATTTCAAAATATTATGCATTTGAAAAAACTGAAAACTCAGTTATTAAATTAAAAATTAAGAAACTAATAATTTAATATTGGAGAAGTTCTCTAAATCTTTCAAGGAATGATTATCAAACTATATTTGTTGCTGACATTCAGATTTGGAAGAATAAAAAAGATAAATATTTTTGTCTAACCTTCATTTAGATTTTCTATACTTTTAGCTTCAACTGCTTCACTTTCTTCCATAATTTCTTTCTGCAATCTACAAAAGCAAAGTGTCAACATTTAATCAAACATGCTTCAATAATTAAAACTAATGTCTGTCGTAAATAAAAAAAAATATTGTGAAATCTTTAAATCAATGGCAAATAAAATCTGAAAAGAGAAGCAACAAAAAGATTCTTCTTTTATTTATTTCCAGAGAAACAATAGCTATAAAAAAAATGGTTGGATTACTCAGCAAAGCTAATATGGTTGACCATCACAACTGAGTAGTGAGTTCAACCTTCATTTAGTGCTTCATATTTGTGGCCTTTTGCCAAACTATGCAACAACAACAACAACAACAAAAAGCATGTAATCTTTTGGGTGGTTGATCCAATAATCTAACATAAATTGACTGTAGGGATCCTATAATAGGTCCTTTATAGGACTGATAGAAAAATGAGGTTACTTGCAGTTCCCATCTCCTCTTCAAATAACACAGAGCATATTATGTTGGGTTATATGTTACAAAAACATGAATACACCCTAACCCTACTGATCTTTTCTCTTTTTTGTCCATGTCAAGACATCTGGGAATGGTACAGAATGTACAGAGAAATAGATTCATGCCTTTGCCAACATAATTGGCTTTTAGATGAAATTTGAGTGAAAAGATATAACTTTTTACAGAGATCTTGAACAATTGGTTAAAAAAATAAAATCCAGAAGGACTGAATGGTTTCTCAGTTCTAGTTTTATATTTCAAAATGGCTGACACCCATTATCCTCCATGAGAATAAAAGGAGGGAAAAGAAAGCATCTCTCGTACCTTTCTGTATTTTCCAATAGTTTGACTGCTGTGTTTTCAAGCTCTTCCATTTTATGTTTGGCCTGAGATAAAGAAAGTTGAGTGGAAATGTTTCCCTTTGACATTTGCTGAATTTCTTCTTGGAGAATCTTTCCATGTGTCAAATGGATGTCCAACAAGTATGAAATGTAGTTATCATACTCTGCCTGGACAAAGAAGAAAAGAAAGCTAATAGGAATAATAATAAGATGCCATTCATCAAAAGAGATTGCAAGATAAAAAGACAAGATAGTGCAATAAAGCAAGTAGATTGGACTTTAGTATTTGTCTAAATTTCTGAGATGAGGTAGTATTTACATAATTTACATTATTCGGACTATTATTCTCATCTTTCTTTCCATTTGTACGACGTTTGGGCTGTTGTATGTTCTGGCCTTCTTCAGGTGCTAGGAATTTCGAACCGAACCCTTTATTTTTTGCCAGAGCTCATATTGCAATATGAGCTCTGGTAAAAAATAATAGAGAAAACCATTAACATAAAAAATACTAGAGAAAACCATTAAGCCTTTGTTGTATGTTGGTTACAATTTTAACCTTTCTCTAACCTTTGTTGCATATTGCTTACAATATGAACTCTGGTAAAAAAAGGGTTACTGGACATTAGGTTTATAAGTCCTAAAAATTCAGTTGTTCTTGTCCTTAAGGACACATGGCCCACATGGATATAGATGCTGGTTAGTTCCTGTGACTTGACCCAAAGAGTTGTGAGTTCAATACCAGGTTACAGCAGTGATGAACATGTAACTTAGAGGGAGATAACTCATGACTTCCAGAAGAGGCATTAGGCAAAGAATGGAGGCAAGGAATGGAGTTCATATACCCCAGTGATTGTAATAAAAAAATTTTGGTTTGAAATTTCTAGCACCTGAAGAAAACCGATCAAAACATCATAAAAAAAAAATTAAAAAAAGGCAAGAAAAATGTGGACAATAGTCCAAAAAATGTAAATACTGTAGATTGGACTTTAATTTGAAATGCCAATGTTAATTGAACCAAACAATAAATGGTGAAATTTGAAGTAAGATTCAACTTTTAATAATTAAAATTGTAATCATGTAAAGATTTCATGGGGAATTCAAAAAGCTACAACCGATTTCATGGGGAAATCAAAAAGCTACAACCGATTTCATGGGGAAATCAAAAAGCTACAACCGATTTCATGGGGAATTCAAAAAGCTCAACCTATACTTTTACTGGAAAACAAATACTAAAAATAAAATCATAAAATTTGAAATTTGTGAATAGAAAACACATGACGACATAGAAAAGAGAATTTTTAACTGTTTTTTTATTTGAGTAAATAAAAAGAAATCTTTGAGTTTCTATTCTCTAAAAAACAAATAAATATGATATTGTTGTGACCAGTGGTAGTTGAAATGAAAAGTGTCATTTAATTTGCCTGAATCTACAGCAATCAATTCCACTTACCCAAAGAGAATACGGTAAGCAAACATAAGACCCATAACTGAAATGACGTGACAGCATCTCAGTAGGCCTGTACTTTGTTTTTTTTTGCTTGTAAACAAGGAATAAAACAATGTTTACTAAAATGCGTGAACTTTGTTGTTTCACATACACATCCATTTTTACAAAAATAGTTCAAATAATGAAACTATTGATACACACACCTTTACATGTAAAAAGCTGTTTTAAAAATAAATAAAATGTATTTTCAAATTTTATCACAAATACTGGAAATGTATTTTTTATGTTAATTGTGATTCTAACAACATTGCTTCAAAAACTGACTTTTCCCTAATTAATGCTCATATTTGGTTAAAAAAAAAACAAAAGGTATTGTGAATTCTCCTGAAACAGATTATTCATGACGAGACTGATTTTAAAGCATTTATTTGTTAGACTTTTGGATGGAAAATTTTGATGCAAAGTCTTGTAGAAGCTTCTTACTGTTAAAGTCTTAGCAAATATTCTTCTTTGCAAGAATTCAAAGTTTAAATTCTGTCAAGTGCAATCAATTTAAAAATTTTATCTTTAATGAGTATTAACAAGTAAGATTATATATATATATATATATATATATATATATATTGTTAAATATAAGAGACAATGAATGTCTATTATGTTTAATCATGAGCCGTTCTAAACGTTGTATTTTGGCTTTAATTTCAGTTGAAAATAAAGAAAAAATTCTCCAACATTTGGATAATTTTTTATTAATTTGGTTCTAAGCTTTCGGCTCACATGAGAAAAGCATAAACATGTAGGTAATTTAAGACAGATTTTAGTCAATAATACAATAATCCTTACTCATACACACAGTAAAAAGAACCTTCAGATATTGGAGGCCATGTACATTAAATCCAAACAACCCACACTTAATAAAATCACTTTTAAATCTGGCCATAACACATTACATTGAATTTGAATACATGGTTCTGTTGTCATTTTGTGCTATCATGCGGTGTGACGTCATAGAACCGCATTGCAAATTTGAGAACTGCGTTTGTTATTTTTGGTAACTATTGCCGTTGCCTAGCGGAGTTTTATGTTAACACAAAATAAAATTGTCGGTGATGGTGGATGTTATTGTGTTACTGTCTTGGTGACCTCTCTGAAGATGGCTCATGTGAGCCAAAAGCTTAGAACCAAATTACTAAAAAATTATCCAAATGTTGGAGAAATTTTGTTTTTATTTTCAACTGAAATTAAAGCCAAAATATGACATTTAGAACAGCTCATGATTAAACATAATAGACATTCATTGTCTCTTATATTTAACAGTATATGTTTAGAAAATTATTTGCTGCTTTGATACACTATATATATATATAAGATGTTTGTATTGCTATTCATTTTATAAAGATAATCTATTGACTTATGCTTCCCCACTTACCACATTGGGATTCAATTTCTTACTGGAGATGTATTATTTATTTTATGATTTTTTTTCTTTTCAATGTGCATGATAAAAACTATTTAAATGGAATCTACAATTAATCATTATTACTTCTTCAGCTTAAAATAACGGCCATGTTGGCTGACTTCAGTCCAAATGGACAGACAAATATATTTTATATATAAAAAGATTTTAAAATTTATCAAAACAATATTTCATTTTTATTTATCAACTAACCTTAATTGTCTTGAGAATATTTCCAAATGCTGGCGAATTTGCAATTAAATCTTCGAAACTGTTGCTGAAACATTGCAACCACTGTAAACTCAAGGAATTTTCTCCTGTTGGTGGACATTGTTTCAAATCCTGTGCCAATTGGAGAAAAAAATCAAAACCTGTCAACAATAACTTTTTTGTCATAATTAGATCAGCTGATTGTCAAAATAAAAAACTTTTCAAATTTTGATCAAAACTGGAATAATAATTTGGTTGATGAAATCAATTGCAAATCAAACTTTTTCTTTCCCAAATGAATAAAAATCATCAAAAATGTTCAAATAAACAATATTTGATACAAATAAGAAAAATGACAATAATTATGAGTGTGGGCTGAAAAGTTCACAGTCTGACTATGTTATAATAAGTGTTTGAGGATAAATAATAATAATAATGAGGAGAATTAGGTTTTAAGCAACATGCACATTTGTTTAATAAATAGTAAGTGAATGCAATTTTAAAATCTTACTCAGGACTAGATTGACAAATAGCCATTAAATGAATGGAATTTAATGTCTTAGCTGAAAAGTGACCAGTAAGTGGATGCAGTTTAAAGCCTTACCCAGGACTAAAGTGGTTAGAAAGAGTCACTTCGTTGAGGGAGTAACCACCTTCCATCTTCAATGAGCAGTTAAAAACAGATTTTAACTTTGTTCATCAGATTTGAAGACTGGCCTGTGAGGAATCCAAATATATTACGAAAAGTCTTACAGGGAGATTTCGATTCTTTTTATAATTCTTTCGGTCACTTGTTGGTGAAAAATATCGTAGTAAGCAGCAGCCAAATCTTTTCTTTCTAAACAATGCATAGTTTTATAAATCAAGGCAACTTGATAATTAGATGGCACTGATTTGATCCTGTCTTCATGCAAAAGGTAATTCCATGAAATATTGTCTTTGAACTTTGTTTTTTTTTTTTCAAATTTATTTATTTTGTTGTTATTGTAAACACTGATATATTCATCTTCATTGGAGGATGATGAATATGAATCTACAGCAAGCACTTACTCTAAATAGTGAACAAGGTTAGATAACTTAAAGGTATCTGGCAATATTTCAGGGTTGATAGACTTTGGTTTCAATATAGATTTTACTTGCTGTTTAGGACACAAAGAATGTTCAGAAATTATAGCATAGTAGATGTTTTGAACATTGGAAACCTCATGTTCCACTCAGGTAACTTGGTGTCTATATAGAAAATTTATTCAATTAAGTGCTATGCATGATACACACTTGGGTGATCATGTCTCTTTTGAGACATGACTGACTGGGCAGAAAATTTTCTCAAAGTAAATTACCATTACTGTCTACAGTAGACTGGTTGCTAACCAAGGCTATAGAACCCAATTTGTCCTGCTATTTAATTCATAGCGGGAGGGAAGAGATGGATTAATACCTTTCCCAAGGGTATTTGCGCATAAGTGAATGCAACGAATTCAACTGAATACATACTGCACCACAACACACATAAAAGAAAAAATGGCAATTCATTTCATACACTTAACAATTTTGGTATCTTCTATATATTGGAAAATATCCACTCCAAGAATTCCTTGAATGTTTATTTGATAACCATCGCTATTATGAGAAAAGGATAACTTGTAATTTAATTGAGTCAAATTGGTTATAACTTGGATGATGTCATCGAATTGGAATTCAATATTAAATTTGTTGTTTTAATAAAACTTGAATAAAAAGTTATCTCCCTTCTACCACCTTTCCAATACAACTTGGTGCAATCTCTTACTGGAATTACCTAGATAAATTTTTACTTGCAAATCGATGGGATTCACACTCCAGTCTTGACGTTTTCATATTTTTGATATTCTTTTAAAGAAACATGACTTCTGACTACCAGTGTCCAATAAACAGTTTATAAAGACTTTCTTAGCGTTTCAATATAACGTGACTTCCACTCTAAGTCACTCGCTAGGTAGCATTAAGTTGTTTTCCTCATTCGGACTAATGCCCACTTGTGTAAAAAGAGAAATCACCTTCTTACAATCATTGCACAGTGGCGTTATTTGTCCCTTAGAAGATCATTGTTTATAAGAAAGAAATGATTTATTCTGAAGTCCTGGACAATTTTCATTTTTATGTTTACTAATAGAGCATCTACAGTATAACTTTAACTGCTTGCATCTGGCCGCTCTTGAATCCTAGGTAGGATATTTAGTACACCTGTTCATGGGATGACCATGTGAAGTAGAAAATTTACATTGTGTCCCTTTTGAGATGAACAGTGAAATTCTGCAAGGCAGCCGCATTATTTTCATTTTCATTGGATTTATTACTTTTTTTCATAAACATGGAAAGACCTCTTATTTTTCTTCAGCAAGTGGATGGCTTCATTATAATTATCAAATATTTCCCTTAATGAAGGGTAACTATTATCTATCCTGTGAATGATTTTCCACCATAGAATATGAGGAAGTTTATCAAATATTATGTGGCTTACAAGTTTCTTCCTCAAATCTTCCTCCAAAAAATCCACACAAGATTCTTAAGTAGGTACTTCCATTTATTTTTCATATCTAAATTTTAAATTGAATTTTTAAAAATAAAATTTTTTTTTTAAAACTTTTATTTCAGTTTTAATTGAAAGTTAAATGATTAAATTTACTGTTTCCAGTAAGAAAAATACTCTCATCTATTTCAAACTGAAATTATACTGACTAAAATTTAAAATTTTTCAATTTTTTTAATCTTTCAATTTTTTAGCCATTTTTAAGCGATTATTTGTAAACAACAGTTAATTCTCAGTTTTAAAAATCTTGCAAAAAGAAAATATACATCTGTGATACATTATTTTTGGAAAATTAGCAGATTTAATTTTAAATTAATCTGATTTATACAAGTACTACTTTTTTATAGTGTGGAAATTAGAATAAAATTATTTCTTAATCACAGAGTTGAACTTTTTGACCTGTCCATTGTATATCAAATGTGTTGACAAGTTGTCAGATTAGAGAAAAAGTGTATGGCGATCACGAGTGACATAATTGTACAAATTTTTTCGGGCAAGGGGAGGAAACTCTGAATAACCTGACCTTTTAATTTGCACATAGTAATTACCATACAAAAAAAAACTTCCAATACACAAAAAAAAATTATTTTGAAAATAGGGAGGCAGAACGATTTGTATTAAACTTTTTAATTTTTGATTACTAAATATAATCTTCACTTAATTAGTTTTTAAACTAATCCCAACAAATCTTTAAAGTATTTTAAAACTATTTTTGAAACTTAATAAATTACTATAATTAAAAAATAAATGAAAACAATTCTTTTAAAATTTCATTAGTAATTGAAAAAAATTTTTTTCTTCAGACTATATAATGTCCTTAATTTTTATTATTTATTCAAGCAAATTAATAATGCCATAGTTGTATTGCATTTTTTATTTTATTATTTGAAATAAATTTAAGGAAATATAAGCAAAATTTTTCAAAAAAATAAATGATTTACATTCCCCAATAAGTCCTGCTTCTAACTAATAAACCATTTATTGCAACAAAATTTGATTTCTTAAAATTTCATGAATTAACGTGTAGAGGAGGTAACAGAGGTAAAAAAATATATTTTTACTAAGATTTATTTAAAAAGTAATTTAATTTATTTGTGAATAAGTCCTGAAAGTTTCATTAAAATCTGAGAATTAATTGATTTTTGCAAGAATTTTCAAATTACTCTGTTAGTCACCAGAAAAAAATGAGTTATGTAATATTATGTTTTCAATTGTAAACTCTCATAATGATTTGGTTAGCTGCTAACTCAAATCAAAACATGATATTTTATCAAAATTTTGAATGCCTTAGAAGGGATTAAAAAAATTTTAAAAATAATTAAAAAATACTTTGATTTTTCCTCTTAATAATATTATAAACATTTTGATGAAAAAAGTTCATTTTTATTAAGTTTGGGGCCTTTTTTATTTATGCTATGTTGTTCTTTTAGCAATTTAGTAGAGGTACCTATATCTTAACTTAGTCAAATCAGCCCCCATTTTGACAAGATACAGTTTAACAATCAGAAACTTGTGATTGTATTTAGGAAAACTGGTTATTTGTTTGAAGATCTCATGAATTATAAAAAGCGCATCCAAAAATTCTTCATAACTGTCATCTTCTAAGGTGCTAAGATGTGAAATTAGTTGAAGAGCATAGCTGATAGGATAACTCTTTAAGAGGGATAGCTTTGTTTTTGCTAGACTTGATGGAATTAGTACAGTTGTTAAATTGTACTATACATTTTTAAAATCAAACTTGGAAGGATTAATACCACTAAAAGTGGCACACTCTAATTTGGGAAGTGAGATTATTGAATGGCTGTTTGACAAGGAACTGGCTTTGCAGATGTAAGAAATTCTCATTTCTCAAACAGATTCCTCAATATTGGCAAGCTGATTATTAACACTGGCTCGAAAATCAAATTGTTCCTTTGTTCAATCACTAAACCAATTTCCTCTAAATCTGGGTTAGTTTGATACAAATCTCCCTAATTTTACCATCCAAAGCTAGAATTTCTCCCTGAAAATTTTTAATGATGACTTTTTCCTATTTAAAAGATTTTTCCTTATCTTGTTCCAGCAATCCTAAATATAAATTAATATCAGGTTTTAAAATGTTCTTAGTGTTAATAAGGGCTTTAACTCCTTGTAACTATCCACCTTGTGATTGATAGTACATTGAAATAGATTTTTTTATATATTTTGGATACCACTTGACTGGATTAGTTTCACTTAACTGTGAAGAACTGTGATTTTTTGATAAAAATATTTCATAAACAATGAGACATTTATAAAATACAAATCCCATATCATCCAACAACTAACTAAAACGTAAAAAGTAAAATTGCACACCCGCAGCAATACCGGATCAAAACGACTGAAAACATTTTGGAAAAAACTCAGACTAAGGCAAATTTTAGAAGTCAGTGTGAAAATTAAGATTCTGGATTCTGATTGGATAGAAAATAGCAAATTGATCTATGACCCCTGTCAATTTTTCTTAACACCTAAAAAAATTTCACTACTTAACCACTCTTGACTGTTCAAATCAGTCTGAGATGGGAGTGGTAATCTGACAGGCCTCATCACAATGTAAGGAAGAAAATTCAAGAAGCCGACCTGGTCATGCCTCATCGACATACATCCATTCTTCCTCCTTACTATTTTCCTTTCTTCATCTTTACCCACTCACCGTCAAAGAAAACAACAAGATATTTCAGCTGAGTACAATCTCCTTTATTGCTTGACTATCCTTTTCACTTTTTCTCTGGCCATAAAAAGGAAAAGAACACAGACTTTTATTAGTAACCTTTTCAATCTTTCTACACATTCTGATACTATCAACTATAAGCTCTGAATTTCTTTTTGAACAATTAACTACATACATTTTCTCTTCGAACATTTTCTTCTTACACATTTATGTTATTCTGTTCCGTAAATATAATTTCACTTACTTTACAAATTCGTTAATTCTGTTTAGATAACAAAAAATTTACTTTAATGTACAAACAAAACACATTTATTCTACCAATCATTCTTTTAACCTTCTGATATTTTAAGTTGTGGGGACTTCGGCTGTGTTTGGTAAAAGGCCAATTTTACAAACATAGCCAAGGCCCTCACACATTCACTTAAAAAGATATTGACTCATATTCAGTTTCCAGTTACATAAGTCAAAACGTTACAAACATTTTTGCTGGAGTTTAGATCCAGGCAATATGGAGGCGACATCATAAGGTGATAATTTTTTTTAATTCTAATTCATCTACATATTCATTAATCACAAGTAGCAAGATCTGCAAAGTTGTTGTGCATGAAAATGACTTTTCTTCTTGTTAAGCTATAATTGTAGGTGAGTCTTCAGGAATTCAGTGAAAGTAAAAGACATCCTTTTAATGCCATTGTCCACTTTCTAGAAGCATCCAGTCCATTACCAATGATTCCTGCCTAAACCATTCCTGCTGATGCCTCAGGCTTATATTCCTTCAAGCGCTACAAATTTTGTCAATCGCTGGGGCCATCCAACATCCCTGTTTCTCTTGTCAGCGAATAGAACTTTTTGGAAATCCAGTTTCACATACTGTCTGAATCAATAGATTTAATGATATGAATTGACTTCAAAAGAGAGTGACCAGTTTGGTGCATATTTCTAAATGATTAAGCAGCATGACCTTTTAAGCAAATTTGGGACCCAAATGAGTTTTAATAATTCTTTGCATTTTAAGTGGGTTGCTTGCAGACATTAATTTTCAATCTGGTTACCATTTGTTGAATGTGAAGTGTAGGGAGCTGGTTAATGTTTCTTTTGTTCAGCCTTGTGTCAGACTTAACTGAACTCCCTACAGCTTACAAGTTTTATGTTGAGTTATAATCATCAGAATTATTGTCGGCAGGTTGTGTGGGTTAGGGTAGAAGAGTCGAATAATAAAATGTACATTTTGCATTTAAAATAGAAATTTATTAAAAGAAAAGAATAACATAAGTTGTAGGAGTTTATGTGCGTAGAGAAAGTTAAGGTATCAAGAGTTGATACAAAATGTTCGTAGTAGTGATTGTTGAAATAGATAAAGAGAAAGTGAAGGTAAAACAAATAAAGGAGTAGTCCTTAACACGAGTCCATTTGATTGTGTGCTGTCCTCTTTAGCGGCGTGGTGTGAAAAAGAAGAGGATGTTGAAAGTGAGAATATTGGACAAAGGGAATGGATACATGATGTGACCAGGTTGGCGCAAAGTGAAAAAGATGAAAAGAAAGTTGGCCGCAAAGGCGAGTCAGTTTGAGGTTTCCTCCTTACATCATGGCGAGGTGTCAGCTAACCGCTTCCCCTCTGACAGACTGCTGTGACTGGTTAGAGACTGGATTTTTTCTTTAGCTTTGAAAAAAACGTTTTTCTGACGTATTTTGAATTTTGTGATTTGATGACCGATCAGGATCCAAAGTTTCACTACAAATGTACATCAAAGATTAAAGTATTTTTCCTTTTCCTTTGTTAGGTTATATCCTGCATGGAGATGGGTTTCTAACAAATTACTGGATTGCACCAGGCTCTCATGTAAAGAATTTATCATTTTCTAATGTTGTTTAATGACCATGAAGCATATAGGATACCTATCCTATATCATCTAACAATTAACTCAAATGAAAAAGTAAAATTGCACACCCGCAAAAATGGATCAAAACAACTGAAAACATTTTGGAAAAAGCCAGGCCAAAGGCAAATTTCACAAGTCAGTGTGAAAAATAATATTCTGGATTCTGATCGGATAAGAAATAGCAAATTGATCTATGACCCTGGTCAATTTTTCTTAACACCTAGAAAATGGGTATGTTGTTTCAATCCAGTTACGTGATAAATTTCACTACTTAAACCACATCTCTTGACCAGTAAAGTCAGTCTGACATGCGAGCAAATCTGAAGGACCTCGTTGAAATGTAACTAAAGAAAATTTAATTTGCCGACCCGAATGTAAGGGCGAGTCGCATTATTTTTCTCCCTCTCCTTCCAATTTTCCTTTCTTCATCTTCACCCACACACCGTCAAAGAAAACAACAACAACAAGATATTTCAACTGACTTTGATAAGTACAATCTCTTTTATTGCCTGACTTTCCTTTTCACTTTTTCTCTGGCCATAAAAAGGAAAAGAATACAGACTTTTATTAGCAACCTTTTCAATCTTTCTACATATACACATTCTGCAACTATCAACCATGAACTCTTAATTTCTGTGGGAGATTTTAACTACTTACATTTTTTTTGAGCAATTAACTATATGCATTTTCTCTATGAACATTTTATTTTTCTTCTTACAATTTTGTTATTCTGTTAATAAAAATTTTACTTAAATGCACAAACGAAATATTTTATCCTTCCACATTTCAACATTCAACTGATATTCAAAATTGTGGGGATTGTCAATTATGTTTGGAAAGGGCCTTGTACCAGGCATGGCTGACACCCCTACAAGCTTTTGAACAATTTTTGCCTTGTCTCATTCCTCAGATTTAGTTATAGAGCTTTGGTTGGTAACTAGTCTATCGCAGAAAGTAATGGCAACCTACTGCGGGATAATCTTCTGCCCAGTCAGTCATGTCTCTTAACTTAACATGGCATTTAACTGACTGACTCATTGCACTAACATATATTTTGACTCATGTTTCATAAAAACTGGAACAACAGCAACTGACTGTCTTTTCTCTAATTTTGTGCAAAACAAAATCTTACAGTCATGCAGTCAGTAAAAAGATATTTGACAAAAAAAAACTACTTGAATAAAATGTTGGAATGTGCTTTTCTATACAGTTTTATATGCTTTTCTATTTAGAATAGAAAAAAGAGCAATGAATTTTTTAATAACAAAACTAAATGAAAAAGGCAAATAAACGATTCTAACATTGATTCCTGCTTTTAATGTTTCTTATCTGCTTTTTATTTTAAATAAAATATTTTCCTGTTAATGACAAAGTCTTTAAAATACACACATCACAACAAAAAGACAAATGATTTTTTCTTACCATTTCCAGTTTCTTGAGCAACCTGTTAATCATTTTAGACCCGGTCAGTTTGTTTCGATCAAATGTACTCAATTTACCAACAACACTTGACTGAAACTCCTTCATTGATATGTAATAGTCTTTTTTAGTCACTCCCAGCATTTGGCATGGGATAACTAAATTCTTTAACCAAGAAACCTCACTGGAAGAAGGGAGCGCATAGAGATGTTGCAAAAAGTCAGGACTTTTTTTAATTTCAGAAATATCTGTTTCAGACTTCTGTGACACAGAATCATCGACTGAAGAGTCACTGGTGCTAACATTGAGAGAAGTTTTTGAGTCGGAAAATGTTTTCACCCAAATCTTCTGCTCTATTGGTGGTAGAGTCGTTAAGCTTTTCTGTTTGGATTTTAAAATAGCAATTTTCTTTTTAGGGTTTTTTTGTGTTAATACCACTTTCTTTTTAGGCTGGCTTTGTTGAATGGTCAGCCTGTCTTGAAAAGAAGATCGCCAAGGCCGATGAATACTAGTTTCAGGTAGTTTATACAAGTGGCTCTCATTCAGGTGTCCTTTTGCATAATCAGAAACATCCTTTTTGTTGGCATTCTCAAAAGTATCAAGAATTTTGTTCAGTTTTTGAGTCATGATTCTGTGACCAAAGTGGGAGCTGAAGTTTTGTGGAAAATCTTTTCTAGTCTGCGTATATTTAGTAAAGCAAACAAAACTGAAAAAGAAATAGTTTGCAATTTTTTAGTTGAGGCAAAATATTATCTCATAATGAAATAATGAAATAAAAAAAGATATTCTGATTCTATTGTTGTTTTTTGCATTTAATTGTTAATGAAAAAATATAAAAATTAGTGAAAGATTTTTACTTCATTTTCTCATTAACTGTTTTCCAACAATCAAGGAACTTTTATTTTTGTTTTTCTCCTAAGAGTAGATTTCTAAAACTACTTATTAAATGGTAGTTTTTTTGTTTTTTTTGTTAGCTCCAATGATAAAAAAAAAAATAAATAAACACGCAGATGAAATGAACTGACAGTGAAGCAGTAATTATACAATAATAATTAAATGATAAAAAGTGTCTCCCCAATGTGGATGCTTAGTAAATTTACTATTAAACCATTATACACCAATAAAATAATTCCCATTTTCACTTAATGTTTTCCGAGTCGAACTCAGTAAATATCTTTCTTTACCAATAGTAGTTTTTTTGCTTTGTTTAAATAAAAATATTTTACTCATGAAGTAGATTAGATAATTCCAGGTAATTTCAACTTGAAATTTTCAAGTTAAATTACGTGTTTTACTAACACATTAATAACATGAACAAGCACTGACTGAAGTAAATTAATTAACTTAATTTGCATAATTCTGATTTTAAAATGATAGAGGAAGAGAAAATAAATTTACTGGATATAGAAGAGCGTGTGTGATGCGATAACAAACCTTCTTAACCATGTTGTTGTTTTTCTTCTTTGATTTGAAAAAAAAGAAAATATTTTTACCAGAAATAACACAGCTGTAATGGTTACAAGTGACAAATAACTGATTACTTTAAATTTTAGCAAATTATTCGGTTTTTGATGATTTTTTAAAATTAATCACATTCTGACGAGACCTGAACAAACTTTGGTTAGTCACACAAGATACGAATTTGGCGTCACCATGACAATAACTTAAGGGAAATAAGTAGAGTTTTACGCTATTTTACGTTCAAGGGAAATAATTCAAACAATAGCTACAAAATGACAACTACACCAATTTTAATTAAAATATATTCAGCCTTGTTGTTTTCTGTTTTAAAATTCCAATGTTCTTCTGTAATTAAGTGAATATAATTGAAATGAAGATCATGGTTTGCTACAATATTCAAAATTCAGCTTGTGTCCATATATGTATGACAAAAACATTTTATTTTTGTAATTTCTCATGACATGTTAATATTTTAAATGTTATCAATAACTAAATTATTAATTAAAAACAACTGATTAATTAATTCCTGATCCAGTTAAGATGTAAGATAGATAAAACAAGCTGGATCAGTTATCTACCCTTTACGAAGCGGATATGGCACAAGGCCCTGAATAGCATAGGAGCAACACACATACAGAAAACCAGAGACCAAAAATAAACCAGTTCTTTTGGGGATGTATCAGACACAAGGGATTAACCGGACACTGCTCCCAAAGGAGAAACATTACTTGGGTGAGGTGCTGCCTACCAGGGAAGATGGTCATCTGGGACTGAACATAAAAACATAATAATTGTAAGCCTGCACATTTTTTAATTAGCGAGAATAGAGTTAAGGCTGTTATCAAATGATTATAACTTGAATTGAAATGGCAAAATATTATTATTGGAACTGGACCGAATACTGACCAAGCCAAATTTAGGAAGAGTGGGGAAATTTTTGATTAGGTCTAGTAAATCATTAATCTGTTATCTCAAATCCCAATCCCACAAGGAATGTTCAATATAAGTCATCCAATTGTGGCCCTTAGGCAACAGTTGTTGGGAAATACCAGGAAAAGCAACAGGATTCAGGATTCAGGACCAATAGATGAAGTGTAGCATTGGGGTGCGTGTTCTTTTTATATCGGGAGTCACCAGTGTTGCGTAGGGAGATGGTTAGTGTTTCTTTGATTTGGCCTTGTGTCAGACTTAACCGAACTTCCTACAGCTTACAAGTTTTATACAGAATTATCATCAGAAGGTTTTCATCAAAAGGTTGGTTGTTGGCAGGATGGAATGTGTGGAATAGTGTAAGAATAAAATATACATTTCGAATGTTAAAATAGAAATTTGTTATAAGGAAAGAATAACAAGAACTAATAGAAATTAATGTTCAATGAGAAAGTTAAGGGCATCAAGAGTTTGTACAAAATGTTTGTAGTAGTAATTGTTGAAAGAGATAAGGAGAAAGAGAAAGAGGACAATGTTCGAGTCACTTGAAGTTGAAGTTACATTTTAGATGTTTGTCTCACAGCTTCCATCCGTGACTCTCTGACTGACTGACGCTGATGAAGTCCTTTTATTGTAATCTAGATTTTTCGCACTTACTTGCAAAGTCCTTTTTGGTCTTACAAGTTGCTCACATTGGCCAAAAATCATTTTAATACCTACTTATGAATTCTGGGTTCCACAAGCACATGGTCAATCCTTTTCCTATTTGGAAAAACCAGGATTTCACACGTTGTTGTGAATTTCTGTAACAGTGAAGAAGAATGTTGATTTTAATTAATTTCTTATCCACTACAGAATCATCAACCCCAATCCTCAATCAACATTACAAGACAAAAATGTTGAAAGGGCACAAGAAGAGAAAACTTTCCCATTAAAGAACTTTTACTCACAGAAAAGTCAAATAAAGGAAAATTGAAAGCAAACTGTGTTTTCAGGCCTAACACCATAGTTCCCTGACTGTAATAAGTCACCCACCAATCCAACAAAAAATGAAGTTAGTCATATGAGAACTGATAGATCAGCTATAGTTATGAATCCCACAGTGTAACCAAACTGGAAAGGCTTAATACCAAAGCATGTATCCTTAACTGAATAAGCAATTTGTTTTTACTATAAAGAAGCATATTTTGTTTATATTTGTCTGTATTTCTGAGATGAGTTATTGTAATTAATGTTCAGATTGTTGTCCTTATATTTATTACCATATTCACAATGTTCGTGAGTAAAGTAAACAAAATGAACAAATAGATCTTGTCCAAATTCAAATGTTTAACCTCCAGGTAAGAAGGCAAGGACCAGTGTTTTGTTGCTTGAACAATAAAATTAAGTTAGATTTGTGATTTTCAGAAGATTGAATTTGAATTTAACTTGAGGAAATTTATTAAAATTGATCATTATTGGCAAAATCCTGCATTACCCACTTCCCAAGACAATTAGACATGTGATTGAAAAGGATACACTTGTTAAGAGTTGTTTTTCTTATAATATCATATCACCCCAAATTAAGCTGTTTTAAGGAAATGGTTTTCAAAGGTTTTAAATGCCAGATAAGCATGGGTTTTTGAAAAGCCCTTGCAAACAAAGAAATCAGATTTGATTATGTTTTATCTTACACCAAGTGGCAAAATCCCTAAGTAGCAGCCATCTTAAGCTGTGTAGAAGATCCCAGTTGATGGTTTGTGTTAAGAAAATATTTACTATCCTGCATAGGGATTGAACAATACAGTGAATATAGTGAATGCAGGACAATTTTCTTACATATAAAGAATAGACTTTTAGTTCTCAAAAAACCTTGTGTCATATCTTGCCTCTGTGGGAAGGACTTGGGTAAATACCCAGATAAAGAACTGACTACAAGCAACAGACATGTAGTTCTCCCAATAAATGTTGAAAATACTATAGACAAAGCATGTGGGAAATGAGGAAGTTTTAAGAAGAATAAGAATTACAAAAAAATTGCTGTTGGCTGACATTTCTGAGACACATGAGGAGGAAAGAAGGTCTGGAGAATTTAACACTCACACAGCAATTTGAAGGCAAAAAGAAGAGGAAAATGGTAAGAAATGTAGCGGTGAGAGTGGGTAATTGGATGGCAGAAAAATTACTCCAAAGACAAAGAAGGCTTATAAAAGTGCTAGAATTACTTTTCACCTATACAGATCACATGACATGGATTTCACAAAAAACATCTGCCAAACGGAAACACTCTGTAAAAGAACTTGATAATGTTTACAAGAAATGGTGGGAGAGTGAATAGAACCAAAGAATAGCAGTTGCCTGTTTTCTTTTTTAAGATTGAAAGAAAAGATCAGGGATAAAAAAAAAAATTATACAACATCAGGACCAGACGCTACCATGTTCCAGCCATTCTCATCGCAGCAAGCCCTGTGTAAACTGGGCACTGAAATAAAAAGACATATATAAATTCTCAGTTTCTTGAAATCAACTGCCTCATAACTGTGGCTGGGAAAATATCAGAGATGGAATCAGAATGGCTACCATAAAAAAATGTAGATGTGAAGGCTGACATAAATACACTGATGAAAAGGAGGAAACTAAATTGGTTTGGTCATAGAACCAGAAGAGAAGAACAAAGCTTTGTGTATAGACAAAGACAGCTTTGCTGGCAAAATACCACATGATTGGCAGCCTAAGAAATGGGAAGACTAAATTAGAGAGGACATCGGAATACCACTTCTGAGCCATGAAAAGATTGCCTTGGACAGGAAGGATTTGGCAAAGTTGTGTGTACAACAAGTGTGCCAGAACGTCTTTGCAGTATGCAATTCAGGAATGAAATGATTAGTTAGGACAACAAAAGACAAAAAATTGTTGAGGGCCATGATCACCTGAGAGAGAGAGAGAGAGAGAGAGAGAGAGAGAGAGGCAGACATATAGATGCTTAGGGCCAAAACAGAAAATTACATATCAAGTTTAAAAATTTGAGAAAGCTGAACCTAATTCCAGTTGGTAGTGTTGTTCTAAGAAATGTTGATCAATAGAGTGTGCTGGAAAAATGAAGGTTGAGTTGCTTGTGAAAGATTTGTGGAGAACACAAAATCAAAATAATAACTGATAGAATTTTTGTGCATCTTTAAAAAATTGATTAAAAAATTTAAAAAATTGATCTTATCTTTAGTTTCTGAAGCACATTCATTTATTTATACAAAATAAAAAGTTTGAATTATGTGACAGCAAAACAATATGGTTGGTTAGAAAGTCTGTGTAGATCTGCCAGTTTAAAGTGGGATATATTTTTAAAAAAAAAAAGAAATGGTTCCTGAAAATGATAGAAGATATTTGAGTGGTTTTAATGTTAAAAAAATTCTAAATACTAAAAACAAGAATTCATATGTTCATGATTTTGTTAACAGAATATATTTGCTTCCTTCTAGCCAACTGTCTGGTAGACAATTGTGTGTGATGTTTGATTATGAAGGTAGATTTTTATACTTCATCTTTTTAAATAGTTCACACAATTTTATCACAACATGGTTTATATTACAAGATGAAAAATTATGATAAAAGTTTTAAAATCAGAATATGGGGTAAACAATAAAAATTGTTTTAGTAAGTGCATTTTGATCAATTGCTAGCAAATATTCATCAGGTAAAAAATCATTCAAAGTTAATCAAAAACAATAAAGGAAAAATGGTTACCCAATTATTTTATTAGGAAATGAAAAATACATTTTTGTTTCTTTTGATTTCAATTCTTATAAAATCCATTCCAATATTTATAGAAAAATCTTTAACCGCAGAGCAAAACGGACTAAATCACAACTTCAATAACATTTTGTTTTCTTCCGAACCCTTTTTTATCATAGAAGATGTATTTTTTAACAACTATAATTTAACCATGGGAGACGATACATGTTGTTTTTGTCTGGCCAGTTAAATCTTGTCTGATATTCTGTTGAAAGCTCTATGGATTCTGTCGGCAAATATGTACGTCCATTCAAGTAGAGATTGGGAGAAGGATTGATCACAAAGTTTCCTCCAGGGAAATCATCAAAAGGCTTTTTGTAATTGGTTTTGTATTCAGTAGAAAAATCAGGATTTGGATCCAAACCCACTGACTTCTGGATTGTTTCCAGATCCTGGTGTTTATTGGCGAAAGCAGATTCCGGTCTCTCCTGCATCTGTTTTGTATCTCTACTTTTGTCTAATGCCAAATTCATCAACTGACTTTTGCAAGGAATGTTTTCATTGTATTCAGCCGTATTGCCTGGGTATAAACTATCAATTGTCAGATAACCTGAAAAATGCAAGAATATCCAATTCATTCAGTGAATGTAGAAAATTAAGAGATTATCAAACAATCTTAAGTATTTAATGAGATAATCTTGCTAATCGAGCACTTCCTGTTGGATAATGGCACATTTGTGTCGCAAGGTTCATATTTCTATGGAGATACTCATTTTTATACAAACAACTTATGTCTTTATATCGAAAATAAAAAGTAGTATCCATGCATTGCATTGTATGTTCATTTATCTCTAGAGATTCTATGACACAATTTGTGGAAATAATTTAATTTTTCTTAATAAATTTATGTACTTCCTGTTTGTAAATTACAAAGATTTGCTTTCAAGTGCTACAAGTTCTGTTAGATTTTTGACAGTCCTTTTCGTAATATAGTTGATATTATCCAAAAGACCAACAAAAAATAATAGGACTAAAAAGTAATAACTGAAGATAGTACAAAATTATAAAGTTTATAATTTTGATTTCTGTTGACAAGAAAAGTTTAGTCATGTGGAATTAATAACAATTGTAGAAGAAGTTACATCTTGGCTAAGTACTCCCCAACCCGCAGTCCTGATTTAATAAAAAGAAAAATGTTTCAAAGTAAATATGAACCAGTCGTTGAGAAGATTGGATCAAACTGAGGCTTACTATTCGTCTTCTAGATGGTTGAGAGGCAATAGTATTGACTAAATAACTTGCATTAGCTGGCAATAGTTATTCAGGAAATCTCATTGCTCTGTAGCCATCTTGTGAAATCAGTGTAGATAAAACAAATCAGAAACATCAGACCAATAAATTCCTGCCAATGATGATCATCCAGTAACAGTTGAGAAAATTTCTCTTTGCTGAGAAGAGCGAGTTTTTAAAGTACCAATGTGACGGAGCTAATAATTCCCCAAGAAATTGGTTCATGTCTGCTATAGTGAGGTAGGCGTGTGTGTGTGTGTAGAGCGGGTAAATGTGGTGAAATGAAGGTTAAAATTCAGATCTTCGTCTAAATTTGTATATAGGATTTGATTTAAGGAGTTACTGGGCCAAGTTACATTTCTTTCTGATTAGATTTGGTATCTTAGTCCTTTTAGCAATGGTTTTATGCCATTAAATGCATGTGTGATGCTTTAACATCTAGATAAGTGCTAGTGACTTTGAACAAGTAAAATTACTATTGTGATAGCGCCTCGTCTTTCAATACTGATAGGGGCTTCCTGCCTAATCTTTTCTTTTAAGTTAGTGTCGGGTACATCAACATCTTAATTATGAGTTATTTATTTTAGTTGTTCCTGTTGAAAGTCCTCAAGTAATGTGGAATCTGTTATTTGATAAAATTCTTTGTTTGTGATTCTGTAGTCGCATTCCACAAAGTTTGAAGGATTGCCCTAACGTACAGCCATATTTAATTATTAATCTGAGAAAGCAGTTGTCTCTGAATCAGATTTTGATGCATGACATCTATATGAAAGTCTCAATCTGATGAGGCTATTCAAGAATTTCATTTGTGTTCTTAGGTTAAAGGTCTTTCTGGAAAATAAAAAAGAATTATAGTAGCTATTGAACTGCTTGGGTGAATCCAAACATTTCATTTTTAGTTCAAAGCTCCATTTTATATATTTATCATTGATAGAGTCACTCATAATTTCCTTGATCTTATTATTGCTTTTTCTTTTTTTAAATGTATGCCTTAGAATTTCAACAATTTATTTTAGCTGAACTGATCTACTTCTAAGGCTTCCTGTTCTATCTATCTATCTATCTATCTATCTATCTATCTATCTATCTATCTATCTATCTCAGCTTGTTCCTATCTATCTGTCCACTTTTATATCTCATATCATTTATATATATATAAATCATATATCATCAGTATTTCAACTATTTATTTTAGCTGAACTGATCTACTCTAGGGCTTCCTGATCTATCTATCTATCTATCTATCTATCTATCTATCTATCTATCTATCTATCTATCTATCTATCTATCTCAGCTTTAATTCTGATTCTGAAGAATCTCTCATCTTTGTTGAGAAAAGAAAGTAAAGAGAAAATAGAGATCAATTTTCTTGAAACAAAAATGAAATCCATCAACATTTTCAGCTGTGTAAGTGTGAGAACATATTATCCTAACATTTTGATTTGGAAAGAAGAATCTAAAAATTTTAGCTAAAGACATTTTCAAGAAAAGCTGAAAACATTTACCTCTAGTGACTCTTTCAGGGGGTAAAACGCCACCAATTCTGAGGTTTGTGCCTAAAATTCCAGTTTTCTTCTCCACAGATGCATTGAGTTTTTCAATTGGGCCACCATAAATGCATGATCCTCCTTCTTCTGTAGGAGACAAACAAAACACATTTTGCAATGAATTCAAGAGATTTTTTTCCTTCAACTGAATTAAACTTTTAATCAATTTAAAATCAATTGACATCTCTTTAAATTTTTGTTTCAATAAAGGAATCTTTTATTTTAATGTCAATTAATTTTATAGTAATATTAAATATACAGAATAAAATAACCAACCATTGATACAATTTTATAAATTAAACATTTAAAAATGTTTATATTTATTATTCACTACAAATCCACCATTTTTAGTACTTGTCTAAAAATGACTTATTACGCTGAGAAAATATTTACTTATAATGTTCAAGAATGTTAAAATAGTTTCAGCATTAAATATTTGATAAGAGTGGAATATCTTAGCCACAAGCAGAATTGAAGCAAAGTCAAATTTGTACTAAAATAAGAGAATCAAAAATAAAATGATGACAAAGAAAAAGAAACAGAATTTTTCTTGCATCGGGAAAATTTTCTTTCAAGAGATCCTCAAAAATTATGAAATAAGGTTTACTACTATGGGTCATGTGATACGAGGAGGAATTATTAAACAAACACTACAAATATTTAATTCCTTTGAATAAATTCTGGTAGAAGAGCAAAAAAGAAAATTTATTTTAGCATCAACTGCAAGATTTATGTTTTCCATATTGCTACCCAATGACTCTCATTTTCTGTATTAATAAATGAAATGTTGAAAAACCTAATTTACAATTTTTTTAATATAAAATGTGTGTTAAGCAGTTTCAGTAATCAGTCAGAAAGAAAGGTATTGTCAAAGGTCAGGAATTAATGGGAGTATTCCTAATGTTTTACAATAAAAATTTACTGAAAGTTATGAGGAAATATTGTTAGTTATACAGCATCATGGGTTTAGGACAATAACAACAATATATGAATAATCAATGTTTAAGAGATCAAATAATGAGCGTATTGAGTAAAATGTAGATTCAGATTGATTTTATGATTCAATTCTACAGGCTTTGAATCTGCTAAAAATGTTGACATGTTGAAGAATCATATCACGCTTTGAATTCATGCCATTGAAGTCTTTTAAAAAGACATGTTTGGTTTTGTAAACATATAAACTTTTATTTTATAAAAAATCTATTTACTAAACAGAAGGTAGGGAAGGCGGTAAATAATTCAAAAAGTGTTTGTACTAAATAAAGGTTATTAGTTAGGTAATTTAAAAAAAAATTATTTCACTCCAAACAAGGCAATAAAGCCACTAAGATGCAAGGGGGTTACTGAATGTGAGAGAATATGAGAAAAAAAACATTGTTTAGGAATGAGATCTATAGAGTAATTGGTGACAGTTAAATGTAATTGGCAGAAATGGTCAATGAACAGAACTGACAAAGTTTTCATTAAACAATAAGAAGAGAAAGAAAAGTGATGAACAAGGAAAAAAATAAATGAAGCAAGCAAAGAATATATGCAAGACAAAGCAACAGTAATAAAGCAAAATAGTTCACAAACTAAGGATTGGGGTTTTAACACACAAAAGGGGATCGAGACAAGCAATGACAGCCTTAATGGGATAACACCGAGAAATGTGATCAATTTTATTGGCTAGGAAGAAATCTCAGTTTCTCTGTTTCTTTTGTCTATAAATTAAGGAGGGGAAAGTAAATGGAAGTCATTCCCATGATAACTGGAACTAATAAGAATAATAAAAGAATTAAGAAGATAAAAGATAATGATTGACTTTGTATTTAAATTTTTGAAGATCAAAGTTGATTGGAAAGCAAAAAGTCAGAAGAGAGTTCAACAAGTGAGAAGTGCATGAGAAGAAACTCTTAACATAGAACTTACCGTTATATCTAGCTTTTTAGTGTTATCTCTTTTTAGGATTATATCTTTTGGCCATTTCAACTGTAAAAGGATGTAACCTTACTGCTCATTTAATACTGTTCTTAAATTCATAAAGCCTAGGTATCATAGAGGAAAACTCATCAGAAAATGAAAATATTTATAAAAAAGGTGCAGGGAAGCTACATTGTGGTGGTGGGACAATAACAACAATATGAAGCTGAGATGCCAGGTCAGGACCAGCAACATTGCAGGTACTTCTTTGCATTTTAGGACTATAACAGCAGGGAGACTATTGAGTTCATATCCTTGGAGGGGACAGCAGTAACTATGGATAGGGTTATATGCATATTACTTAATAGGGTCAGTTTTAAGTGGAACGTCAGGCAAAGATACTCTAGATGAGTCAAGAGAATTTGTGAGCAAAACATTTTGCATTATCAGCAGAAGATGTTAACATCTCAAATTGAGTGAAGAAAGGAGGGATAGAAGATTTACTCTTATTTAACAACAGAGCCACCAGTTGCTACGAGAACTAAACTTGTTGAATTGAGGCACCATATAACCTATATCATCAAAGAAAGACTTATCCTCATTAAGGACACATTTAGAATTATTAGAGAACTGGAGACAGTTCAGGAGCACTTTTCTTAATGGCTATTTCAGAGACACCATCAAGTGCGCATGCTTTTTGAAGATCCAGTTTAAAGATGATAAAAGGAACCATGGATGAAGTTATATGCACATCACCGAATAGAGACTCGGTTCTAAGTGGAAACTCAGTAAACATCCAGATGAGTTAAGTGAAGAATTTCAAGATGAGTAAAACATTCTGCTTTATCTGCAGAAGATGTTAACACCTCAAATTGAGTGAAGAAAGGAGGGATAGAAGATTGACTTTTATTTAACAATCTTTCACAGAGCTGCCAGAACTGAACTTGTTAGATTGAAGCACCAAATAACCTCTATCATCAAAGAAAGACTTATCCTCATTAGGGACACATTTAGAATTGTTGCAAGCAGGCATAAATAAGTATCTTTTATGATTAGAACTGTCACTCTTTTAAAGAGCTGCCAGTTGTTATGAGAACCAAACTTGTTAAAAGCTATATGATGGCTCATTCTCTCAGCAAAGATTTCACCTCTTTGAGGATATGTTTCCAATTATTATGAGTGGATACACAGACATTTATTTTGATCGAAGCTATCATGCTGGTAGAGCTAAATAAAGTGATTCATGTGGGCCAAATCAGCTGAATAGGCCAGTTTGAACCAAGGAGAAAATTCTGGTTTAACCTGGTATTTCTGAGAAGATAAAAAAGCATCAATGCAGGCTTTAATGCAAGAAAAAACCTATGCGATTCAATTCTCAAAGAAAAATTGAAAGTCTGAGGACGGGCAACATTAGAATGCTTAAGCCAATCGATATGATGAGCATTAAAATCACCAAACACAAAAACATTTGCAGATATATATCTAAATCTAAATCTAATCTAAACTTATTTATAAATGGAAATTTGTGTGTGTGTGTGTGTGTGTGTGTGCGTGTGTGTGTATCTGTTACCTATAGACTCTGAAACGGCTGAAACAATTTTCTTGAAAATTTACACAGGTGTACTATAAGCGTCTGCAAGTGTTCTTAGCTAGGTTTTGTGTCAAGGTACCCCCGATAAATATCAAAAATCGAAAAAATCGGGTCATAGAAGGAGTGGTCCGATTTTAATCAAATTTGATACACTCATAGACAAAGACATAAGAAATGATATTCAGAAGTTTCAAGGTTGCAGTTCTTACAATAGTGCAAAAAATCGATAATATATATAAAAGGTAAGATGTTTGTGTGTGTGTGTCTGTTTATCTGTCTGTATGTCTGTATTTTTTTCAGCCCTTTTATTTTAGTTTTTGCTTCGGGTTTGGCTCTAAGTAGGTATAATTGTAGTTCTTAGTCTCAGCTATGATACCATTTACTCAGAGGACTTATTTAGCCTTCAAAATTCAGTTTACGACGAAAAAATTATTATTTGATATCGAGGAAATCAAAATTTGACTTACAGCCATTCATTTTTCTTTCAGTCTACAGTTTTGCTTTAACTGGAAACAACTATTGCTTTTTAGCCTTTCGTGCCAACGACCAAAGAGTATGAGCTCCAGGACCATGGATTAGTTTTAAAGCTTTCATTACACCCGAGCAACACTGGGCTATATACTGTTAGTATATATATATATATATATATATATATATATATATGTAGAGAGAGAGAAAGAGAGAGAGAGAGAAAGAGAGAGAGATTCCTTTATTGTCTTAGAAGACTTCCAAGGCTCAGAATGATGAGCTCTAAAATATATCTTAATAATGATTCTGTTATTTTTACTTGAACATTTTTAAAAATGTCTGATTAACTGGGATAAAAAGAGTGAAAATATGAAATTGAAATGGTTGTGTATTGAACGTCTCATTTTCATTTAAAGTAAAAGAAATGTTTTACTTTGAATTCAAGATTACAAAAAGATATCAGAGATGCTAATTGTTTTGATTAGTATTTGGATTATATGATGAGGTACTGAAAAGTTTATGGATTGACCAAGACAATCTCCCTATGCTAAATTTGATATTTCGTCAGATTTTGAAACCCCATCAAAAATCTGACACTGGCACGATATGCTTCTTTATACTTGTAATTCAATCAAAGAGTTTCTTTTTTTTTATATTAGTCAAATCTGAGGTTGTTGCTATCATACTAAGCAAGAAATTTGGATCCAAAGGTTTTATATATATATTACAAAAGTATTCAGAATACAGAAAATTGAGAATTAAAATTGTACTAAGAATGTTTATTTTGACCAGTGTGGCAAGGTTCAGTGTTTGTGTACAGGCAAAATTTAGCTAATCTTCAAATTTCAGGAATGCTCATTTCACTTGGATGATTGGTGCTATACTGAGTTTATTAATGATTAAAAGTGTTTGACTTATTATTATTATTTGAGCTCCTCTCTTAGATGTTTTGGTCAGGTGGCAATGGTGATGTCAGAGTTCCTACCCACAGCTTAGAGACACAACACTTTCCTTGGTATATGAGTTGCTTCAAATAGTGCTATCCCCTATGTAATCATAATGATGTCAGGTATCCCTAAGATGTTTTGTTAAGCAGAAAAATTATTGAAAAAAGGTCATGAGTGCACCAAACACAAAAGGAGCCAACTTGAGCTTAGTACATTTTTTTATTTTTCCCTGCTAAGTCTTGGTACTTCTGTATTTTCATTTGTTCCACCTTCATGATGTGCTCTTATTCTAAGGTACTGCAACAACTATCAGGAACCATTCATGGATGCTCGTGTGCACAAGTGTAATATCAGGGTGACTGCCCCCACCCAAGCACTTCAAGGGTCAAGAGTGTTGTATCCCCCATGGGCTTCCCTTGCTTATTCAGTACAACTGACAGTAGTGAATGCTTGTATCATTTCTCTACTTACAAACTTGGATAGTTCCAAATGTATTGTTAGGGCTGCTTTGTCATGGTCTATAGAATACAATAGCCAATCACAAATATTTCTGCTGAAAAAAAAAGATGACCCTGGGAAGCACTAGATTTACTTTAAAGAAAGCCACTCATAAACAACTGACACAGTAGCAGGTCAAGTAGCCACCTGACGACACTGGCATGCTGTTGTCATCACCAGCATGATCCCCTCTCTTGTCACCATTGGGATCTCACCCAAGCTTCATTAATTTCACCTGACTCTTCACAAGCAGAATGTGGTTGACAGGCCAGCTTTTATGCCAGCAGTGATTTCTAACACTTCAACATCTTCCCTATCTGCTCCAGGCCTCCCTCATTGTCACCACTGTTAGCCTGCTTTGTTGATCTCCCATTCAACTAGTATTGACAAAGTTAGATTTGTGACTTCACCTGACTCTTCATGTTCACATCCTCTTTATTAACAAAGTTAGATTCAAGCCTTCACCTGACTTCTCACACTCAGACACTTAGTACTGACTTGTGACTTCACCTGACTATTCATAATCACACCTTTGGTATCAGCAAAGATTCATAGCTTGGCTATACACTCCAGGCTTCCCTCACCCCCACTATCATGACCCCAATTTGTTGATCTCTCAATTGACTGGAATCCAACAAAACATTGCTTGACCAATCTTCACTATTCACCCTGGGCCATTACCATAACTTCAGTCAACTAACCTACCAATATGCCTTATCACGAATCAACCTACCATGTGACCTTGATCAATCAACCCCGCAATGCACTTTACCACGAATTAATCTACAACCATGACCCCAACAACAAGCAGTTCATCTTCAACACTGAATAAAGGTGTATTTCAACACCACTAATGACGCTCCTCTAATCTGCTTCAGGCTACGATGCTTTTTCTGATCTTCATCAATGACCATCCTGATGTAATCAGTTCCCAAGTAGGCATCTTTACAGATGACATCCCCATTTATGCCTGTTTCAAGAAGAATTCTGTCAAGGCTGACAAAGTAAGCCTGGCTGCTGCACTTCAAATTGTGATTGAATGGGGTAAGAAATGGCTTGTAAATTTGAATGCCTCCCAAATAAAGCGGCTCTTTTTTCACCACCATAGAGAATCATTCTTACCTACCATTAGAATGGATGATGCTAGTCTCCTAGAGAGCAATGCACTATGCCTCCCTTATGACAACATTTAATATGGAATGACAACATTGAATACATAGCTGCATCTACTGCTAAGTATGGTTGGGTCACTGAGTCAGGCAAGTGTCAAGAAGTTTTTCTGATCAGAATCCATTTTGCACATTTATAAATCTACCATTTGTCTGTGTATTGTATACTGTTGCCATATCTGGTCGGGTGCTCCTGGTATTCATCTTGAAGCTCACAACAAAATCCAATGGAGGATCTGCAATACAATTGATCATGATTAAGCAGCTAGCCACCAGTCACTTTCTCACCAAAGTGATGTGGCTTCTCTCTGTCTTTTCTACAAGTATTTTTTTTCCAGCTACCCTGACCACTTGTATTTACTTGTGCTACTAGATTTGCATCAATATCCCACCCTTTTGCTGTCGAAATACATGCAACATCAATTGCCATCTTTTAACTACTTGATTCCTATCCATCTCTTATCTCTTCAACATTACCTATACGTTTTTTATTCCCTCACTGTAAACTCTTGCACACCAGTGGCATTTCTGCCTTGCTTGGGGTGAAATGATTATCAAAAAAATTAAAAGGCTTGATACCATTTCTGACCTCTCACAAGTAATCCAACAAATTGGTCAAATCCTGACCCTACTAAACACTTTTCTTACCAACAGTAACTAAAGAACCCTATAATAACAATTTTTGTCACCATTCACACAGTTAAGTGATAAACAGGTGAGTGATCATGTCTCAAAAGAGACATGACTGACTGGGCCAAAGATTTTCCCGCAGTAGATTGCTGTTACTTTCTAGAGTAGACTGGCTGCAAGCCAAAGCTAAAGAACCCAATCTGTTGTGCTATTTGATGCATAGCCAAAGAGAGAAGAGGGTATTTGCACGTAAGTGAATGCAATGAATTCAACTGTAATTCAAACTCACCCTTCTGATTTCTCAGTCTGACCCAATATCCACTGCACCACAATGCAAATCCTTTTGCACAGATATACATTTATGCTGAATTGTGATCAATTCATGTTGAAAGTTTAATCCTTCTTTGTTCATTCCCTTGCAACCTTATGCTAGATACAACATCCATAATTCCAAATCTGCCACCTCTGGGGCTTCTTATGCAAATGATCCATGCAAAAGGTTTTATATCTTTCATGCATCGACTTTCTAATCATAGATCCTCTTCCCATAATAAACCAACATTTCCATCTCTAGAAGGAGACATTCAGTGGACATTTTAGCATCCACTCCTGATTCAAGGACATATTCTGGTGATACCCACTCTTCTCCTCTTATCAATTCCCTTCTGCCCTCTTTTCAGGGTAGGTAAGATGTAGCAACGATACTCCTACAATTGAAGAACCTGTTTATGGTAATTAACTCTCTTGACTTTTGGTTCAAGTTTTCTGCTTCCTCTTTGATTTAACAATGCTTGCACAATACCTTACAACTTCAACTGCAAAAGGAATGAAGCCTGAAAACAAATTTACAGTATTCCGCATAGATTGATGAAGCCCTTTTCCATGGTGACCACCTGCCTCACATATAGATGAGTTTCATGACATGGAAATTAACTCCCAGATATACCTGAAACACAACTGATATCTAACTTCTTCATAGATTTGCACTGAGCAACTCTGTTCCAGTTCCTCTCTTCCTCCCTCATTGATACCTCACTGAGCAGCTCCGTTCTACTGCCTAACTCCTTCATAGATTTCCTCTTCAGCAACTCTGTCCCAAATGCCTCTCATTGAACTCCTTCATTGAACAACTGTTACAGTACCTCTCTGCCTTCCTTCACACATTCCCCATTGAGTAACTCCGTTCCAGTACCTCTCTACGTCCTTCATAGATTCCCCATTGAGCAAATCTGTTCCAGTACCTCTCTACCTTCTTCATACATTCTCCATAGAACAACTCTGTTCCAGTGCCTATCTACCTCCATCATAAATTTCAAAGTCAGCAACTCTGTTACCGTGACTCCCCACCTCTATCCTATATTCCCTATAGTGCAAGTCGGTTCCAGTGACTCTTAACCTCCTTCATAAATTTCTTATTGAACATCTCTGTTCCATTATTTGTCTAGATGTCTGAAATGAAGTAGCGTTTACACTATTTTCTTTATTTGGATTATTGCTCTCATCTTCATTGCCATTTTCATGATGCAATTTTATTTCAATGCCTAATTTCTTTATAGATTTCTCATTCTGCAACTCTGTTCCACTGCCTCTCTACCTTCTTCATAGATTGCCTCTCTTCCCCTCATCATTTGCAACATTCTTATCATATCCAACTGACACTCTAATATCATAAGATCATGGTCTCCAATTGGTTCTTATTGGTAGTAACTAACTTACTATTATCCATGAATCACAGCTGGCTGCCAGTCTAATCCTGACCCTTGCAAGCTTGTTATTATTTTTATTTTATTTTCTTAAGCATGGTTTTTTGCATTATGTTCCCTATAAAAGTTGGACAAACTCAAAACAGAGAACGTCTTTTGCAGAGCCAAGCAATGCAAACTTTCTGCATTTTCTTGACATTGATACTCTGAAATAGATGAACAACTTCCACAGAGTGTAACTTTTTGAATTACGTGTAACCTGGGATTTTGCTATGTATCTTGAATTTAACGTCCTTGACCATTCTCGGTGCTTCAAAGACGTAAAACAGTTGTTAAGTTTCAATTTTAATATTCTTATATTTTCTTTTTTGTCATATTCTTTAGCAGAAATATTTTATTTGATAAAACTGCTATATCTTTAAAAAGGCATATTTTGATTTGTAGTCTGTCAGTATGAATGGTAAAGTCCCAGAGACTAGGAATATCATCACCTTCTATGAATTATTCAGATCATTTTTCAATATATTATTCAACAATCTTAAACCATTTTACATTTGCTGTAAGTAAATTCAGTTACTTTTTCTAAAATATTTTTAAGAAATACCACAATGATGAAATTAATAATCAAACTAAGAAAATTTTTTTCACCTTCAGAAGCAATGTCATAGTGCCGAAATGCTGGTACTCCATGTGCTGATAAAATGTTAACATTGTGGCTGATTGGAGGAAGCATTAACTGGTTCCCAAGACGTTCAGGGTGGTAGCCTTCATACACAAAAAAAGAAAAAGATGAAAAAGGATCAACACATTATTGTTATTATTATTACTGCCAAAAGATGAGACAGGAATGAAAATGAAATTTATGCAGACAGCAAAAATTTTGAGTACATAAAAAAGATTTAGGGCACAGAACTTTAAAAAAAATAAGAATTTACCTGGATTATATACCAAGTGTTCTATGTTATATATATATATATTTAGTGTATTGAGGCAGCAGATAATTTTCTAAACATATACTGTTAAATAAAAGAGACAATGAATATTTATTATGTTTAATCATGAGCCATTCTAAACATCGTATTTTGGCTTTAATTTCAGTTGAAAATAAAGACAAAAATTCTCCAATATTTGGATAATTTTTATTAAGTTGGTTCTAAGCTTTTGGTTCACAGGAATCATCTTCAGAGAGGTTACAAGGACGTTAACACAAAAACATCCACCATCAGCGATGATTTTATATATATATATATATATATATATATATATATATATATATATATATATATATATATATAATGAAATAATAATAATATAACTGAATTTTTTTTTTCAGAGTAGCAGAACTTCTGCTGCTGAGAAGTGCTCAGTGGATAACTAGAGCTATAATACTCAATAAATTAAGAAAAGTCAAAGTGATTTATCTGGTTATCTAACACAATAAAACATTTAGCCCTGATAAACATTTTGATGTATAACACTTGTCTTGGCTGGAGTTTTAATATCAACATGTAGCAGGTAATAGTAAATCCCAACAGACAATTATTACAGTAGGGTGGTCATAAGAGGTCACAACTGTAAAGTCAAAGAAGAGTGCCTCTTAAAGGGAGGGTGGAATGTTTAACCAGGAATATTACATATAAAGCAAATGCAACTAGTCAAGACACACTTTGTGGCCAACTCTGCAGAAAGATCTGACATGTTGGCTAATAGGACCCTTTAGATCAGTGGTCCCCAAACTTTTTTCTGTCATTTCCCCCTACACCCAGTTCAACCATCCAGATTTCCCTCATCATGTGTATGAGAGAAAGAGCAGTTAAAACACACTAAGACTATTTACTAATTTCTTTTTCAAATGTACAAATATACTGATAAACTTATAGTTACAGAGTAAAGTGAATAGAGAGCAGTTAGTAACAACTAAGCATAGCCATAGAGAGCGGTTAGTAACAAATAAAAGGACTTTTGTTTGCTCTTCTACTTCAGAATTAAATTATCGAGAAGGGTGATGCTGCTTCTTGTGAAGCAGTGTATCAATATCAGGGTTAGTTTTAGCAAGAGTGCAATGTATGTCACATTCCACCTCCAGTTGGTTTCATGCTTTGGGCTTGATTGTGAGTAAAGTAGAAAATTCTGACTCACAAAGGTAGGTTGTGGAAAACAAAATGAGGATTTTCAATTATTTTTCCCCTGGTAGCTTCAAATTTTCCCCCAGGGAGAAATTTCCCCTAGTTTGGGAATCGCTGCTTTAGATAGTTTATAAGTATTAATGAGAGTTCCTGATCAAGATTTGAACAAGTAGCTCACTGATTGTCTTTGGGCAACTGGATTCTTGGCTTGCTTGGAATTTCTCCAGGGTGCAGATACTCAGCAATGGGATCCTGAACACTGTGAATGTAGTCTAGATTCATAATCCCATTATTTGACTTATATTCTTCAATAGGAGAATTGTGTTGCTTGCACCAGCAAAACTTACATAAAACTTGAAGGCTGTTGAATTTCCTGCTGCAGTCATATGTTGTATCTAGTTTCAAGTCCGTCATTATCATTTGATATCATTTATGTCATCATCATTTATCAGACAGATGTATAATGTAATCTCTTTCCCTGCTAAAAAGAGCCCTTTTCGATTGTTGCACCCGCCATATTTGCTTTAGTATTCCTCTCTTTCCAGGATGTTCCCTCGACTTTCTGGGCGTAGGGTGGGTGTCACTATATCTTTCTAAAGAATCATCTTACTTTCCAGAGAGTTTTTTTGTTCAATTTTCTGTATGCATGTGAAAGCACATGTAAAACCTTGCCCTTGTCAGCCACTAACCAGGGGAAGTAACTCAGTTTTTGTGTCTAAGATAATACTGCCACCCCTGCCACAGCTAGCAGCTTTTGCCACCAGACAGGGTATTGTTTTTGGTTTCCAGCTGTACAAACTTTTATATAACCCCCTTAACCCTATTTCCATATGTTAATGCAACATTATTAAAAGAGATATGTAAGAAATTGGAAAAATAATCTAGCAACTCTTTGGAAAGTAATAAAAATAAAAATAAAAAAGTATTTAATGTTAAAATCAAAATAGTAAAAATGTTAATACCAATGAAGACTTCCAATGAAGACTGAGGTTACAGAATATCTGGGAACCCACATTAATATGTAAAATAGTAAAGTAATTTATTCAGATATATCAGACGTGTTAACGAAATAGGTTTCTATGGACAATATATCTTCTGAATTTATTTATAATTAAAAATCTATCTCGTAATTTGTTGGCATTGTAATACTTGACACACCAAAAACAATTTATGATTAATTCTTTTTTATTAAAGACTGACATTATAATCGCAAATTCACATTATATATTGATCATATAAATAAAAGTATTCCTTGAAAGATTTTAACAAGATTAATTGGTTGATAGTAACATTTTTTTGAAACATTGACTCACATTATACAATCTGACAGAATGTAATGTATGATTCACATACCAAACAAGACAGAATCGGGGTCTTTTGGGGTCGTTTTAAGGACTTTATCCCTCATCCAACTCGGTTCATAGACAAAAGGTTTCTTTGACCCCCGTGTCAGATTTTGTCGAAAACCTGTGAAGCGATCAGTGACGCCAACATCATCAGAAAAAGTTCGAGTCCGATTATAAGCTGCCACGAGGTAAGGTTCCAACATCTAAAGATAAAACATAGAATTTAGTTCCAAATTAAATCCCACTTAGGCACACCCACCATAATATAAGTCATTAACAAAGACTAAAGCTTTATTTCTTTATTATCCATTAAAATGTTTTTCAGAGATATTAGATCAAATACCTTGCCTTTTTCTTATGGTTGCACTAAATATTTGAGAATATTTCAAAACATTAAGAAAATTTGAGCAAAATTCATTTTTGTCTACAATGCTAAGACTTTTTACTATTACTTTTGCCACAGAGATATTATAACGGGCACTCAGTAATAATTAAATTCACAATGATTTGTAAATGTTGCAACTGGTTCGGATGTTAAAAACAATTTTTTCAAAAATCTACATAAAATTTGAACATCATATGATAATATATTGACATTGAAATATATGCAACAAAAACAAGGCCCTAAGCTTAATAAATGAAAACTGAAAAATAATGAACTACCCTTTCTATGTTGTTTATATTCAACATGGCCCATTCTTCTAACTCCCGGACTTGGTTTTGTTCTCGAACTCCGAGCCTTGCTTTTGTCATCTTGTCTTTGTATTCTTCGAGAAACTTGGAAGCTTCTTTCAAAATTGGAATAGCTTCTGAAAAAAAAAACAATAACAATAAGCATTTACAATTCGTTTAAGACTGCATAATTATATATGTACATACATACATATATATATATATATATATATATATATATATATATATAAGTATTTATTCGTATTGTCCTTTTACAGATATATATTTTAGTTATATCTGAAATTCTACACATATATATAATTTTACATTTTCAATTTGTTTGTTTAAACATTATTTCTAATGGATGCTCATATATTTGATTAAAGTAGATCCTCTATTTTTATAATTAAACAGTATATTTATTTATATCTACCTGCTTGAATAATCAAGAACTCTTGTTAGGACAATATATGTACTCTGGCAGGAATTCAACCTACATCCTCTAGGGGAACCTGTCAATTGATTTGACATGTCGTAGAAGTCTCTACCATGAAAGACCTACAGTCAAACAAAGTACGAAATAATGCATTTAAACACATTTTCCTGATTTTTCAAAGAATTCACGCCTGCTCTGTTTTTGTATCCTAATGTAAACAAATATAAACAAAGGCAATTAATTTACAAAATTCATTACAAAATGAATTAACATTATTTCTAATGGATACTTGAAGTTGATTAAAGTAGATCCTCTATTTTTATAATTAAACAGTATATTTATTTATATATTCTGGCCTGAATAATTGAGAAATCTTGTTAGGAAAATATGTGTCCTCTGGCAAGTGTATCTACTCAAATATGAGCATCTATTAAATATAATGTTTATGAAAATAAATTAAAAATATGCTGAAGTTAATCCAATTCATAACAGATTTCATAAAATTTTGTAAATAAATAATCTTTGTTTATATAAGGATACCAAAAGAGAGCAGATATGCATTCTTCGAAAAATCAGGAAAATGTGTGCTTAAAAGCATTATTTTGGGTTCTGTTTGACTGTAAGTCCTTTCTGGTTGAGTGGTCTAAGACACGTCAGATCAACTGACAGTTTCTCCTAGTGGATGCAGGTTCGAATCTTGTTGGGGGACGCATATTTTCCTAACAAAATTTCTTGATTATTCAGGCCAGTAATGTTTAGTTATAAAAAAACAGAATATCTAATCAAATACGAGCATCCATTAAACATAATATTTAAACAAATAAATTAAAAATATGTCAGAGTTAATCCATTCTATAACAGATTTCATATATATATTATGGAAATTAACAAAGATTAACAAAACTTGGTTATAAACAACCAACAATTTGAAATGATTTGTTTGAACATTATATTTTTTTTTAAATTTTTTATCAATACTTGTATTTAAGTAACTCCTATCCGCACAGGGGAAGCTAGCATGAATCGAATCCTGCCGAATTACACACATTTTCATAATAAAAATTTATCGTAAATAATCAGTCCAGTAGATATAAATATATAATACTGTTTAATTAAAAACAGAATATCTACTTAAATACATGTATTGATAAAAAAAAATAATGTTAGGACAAATAATTTCATATATATATATATATATATATATATAGATGGTAATTATTATTATTATTATTATTATTATTATTATTATAATAGCATACTGCAACTCAATAGCTATGAAGTTTTGATGTTAAAATCCCATCATCAGGCAGTAAAATGTGGTTAATTTATTTGGTAATATATATACTTGGTAATATATAATACATATATTTTAAAAATAAAATAAAAAATAAAAAAGTAAAAAATAAATCTCCCTGATTCCATAAGAGCCCAAATAAGTTTGTACGCCGATGACACCACAGTTTACTCTCGCCTCCTACAAAAATCTGGTGTAGGCGTCAAAGCTAACCTCGCAGCCGAGATTGAAAAAGACCTCCAATCCATATTGGACTGGGGTAAGAAATGGCTAGTAAATTTTAATGCTTCTAAAACGAAGCTACTCTCAATTAACCATCATCGACAATCTCACCTACCTCCCATTAGCATGGACCAGGCTTGCCTCCCAGAGAGTAAAACACTACGCCTCCTTGGTCTCACACTTTCAGCGGACCTCAAATGGAATGACTATATCGAATCCATTGCTAAATCCGCTGCTATGAAAGTCGGTTTTCTGTGCAGGGCCCGGAAGTTTTTTCTGTCTAAATCTATCCTGCACATATATAAATCTACCATCCGCCTGTGCATTGAATACTGCTGCCATATCTGGTCGGGTGCCCCTGCTATTCTCCTCGGGCTTCTCGATAAGGTACAGAGGAGGGTCTGTAATGTGATAGATACCGACTTGGCAGACTGCCTGCAGTCTCTCTCCCACCGGCGTGACGTGGCTTCCCTGTGTCTCTTCTATAAATACTTCCACAGCTTCTGCTCCGATGAACTTAGATCACTAGTGCCCCCTAAATACGAATTTGAACGAGATACTAGATTAGCAACTAGATCCCACCCTTTTACAGTGAAACCGATAAAATGCAGCCATAACTTCTACTCCAACAGTTTCTTTCCTCGCACTTCCTGACTGTGGAATTCTCTTCCAAATGATTGCTTCCCCGACGGCTACAATCTCCAGGAGTTTAAATGTAAGGTCAATAGACACCTCCTAACACACTAACCTGCTCCCATTCTATCAAACACTCTTCCCATCTGCCCAACCCTCATCCTCGCTATCCTTACTCATCTGTCACCTTCCTCCTGACATTCCCTATGTCTAACCACTCCTTCTCTTTACCTTCCCCTATGTAGCCCCATGTGCAATAGTGGCAGTGGAATGCCTTGCTTGGGGTGAGATGATTAAAAAAATAAATAAATAAAAAAATAAAAACATAAGAATAAAGAGATCATCCATTGAGATGAATTAAATGGGATTGGGAGGTTATGACATTTTAAAGAATGGTGTCTGTGAGACTCATAGACAATGTTTCAATGTTTTGCCACAGAAAGTCAGACATGTCAAAAATTTTAAACTGGAAAAAAAACAGAAATGAGAGAGAGAGAGAATGAAAGAATAAAGTGATAGAAAAATTGAAATAATAATAAAGTAAATATAAAATAAAATAAAATCAAAAATAATACAAAGGATGAGAATAATATGAAAAGTAAAAAATTAAAATTAAAATTAAAAATGAAAATATTTTCTTAAAAGGATTTGTTCATAAGTAGAAATAAAAGAATGATAGTAATAAAAAAAATTGCCAGTTAAATAAACTAAATTTTAAAGAATAAAATGAGCAAATTGTAAAAATATTGAGATAATTTCAGATATACTTAAGAGTCTGAAAAATTCTATGGTGGCAAAAATTAGTGATTCATTACATTGGTTCAATAAGTCAGTTTTTGGGGAATTTTATTAGATGGATTTTTTCTTGTAAGCAAAAGAAACATGTCATGCAACGATTTACATGTTCTAGCTTTAATTAATATTTTCAATTTAACTGCAAGAATTTTATTTGCATCTTTCAATTGCCAGCAGTATTTAGAGAGAGACGTAGAATTACTAGATATTTTATTATTGAAAGATAAATTATGCTGGTTAAATCGAGACTTAAAATTATTCTTAGTATACCCAATATACTGTTTGGTAAGATAAGGATTTTCAGAAGTGGAAATGGTAGCTTGGCATACTACTGAATCTGTAAGACATTCATTTTACAAAGGACATATGTTAGGGTTATGACAATAGCAGAAAATTATGTTATTATCATTATTTATGATGTTGGTTATAATTAATATCATAATATTGTTTTAGGAGTTTATTATTGTTTTTTTTATTATCATAGCAAGATTATCAGTGCAGTTTTATTATAATTTTATAACTAAATTTTAATGTATTCTTGTTAAAAATTTTGCTAAGAGGAATATAATTTGGGAAGTGCTTTTGAACTAAATTAAGGAATTTATTGCCTAACTTGGTGCTAACCATTTGGTTAAATAGTGGTTTGTACCAAATTATTTTTCTATTTCAATTATGTTTAGTATTATGATTAATTTCTTTATGATTTGTTGTATTTTTTGTTATAGTCTTAAGAAATAAATGCAATATTAAATATCATAAACAAATTAATTTGATTATATTTAGTATTAGGATTAATTTGTTTATGATCATAAAACACTTCCCAAATAATAATCCCCTTAGCAACATTTTTAATAAAAAGAAGATTGTGGGGTAAGCCCAGCTATGCACCAGCACTGATGGCAAAGCTGAATATCCATGTTTCGAAGCTTCTACTCTCCATTTGGAAGTATGAGCTGGGTGTAGTTTATTATAAGCCACTCAAACCAATCAAAACCATCAAGGGAGATTGCTATCAACTACAACTGTGGTGTTTAAGCTAAACATTGAAAAAAAAAAAAAGAAAAAAGGCTGCTGTATAAAAAGAAACATGAAAAAGTGATTTTGTAACATGACAACACTACGCAACATGCTGCAAAACGAGTGAAAAACTACTTGTAAATGGTTTAATGGAATGTCCTACCCCACCTATCATATTTATCAGACATTGCCTCATCCAATTATCACTTTTACAGATCGCTGTCACATGGTCTGTCTGAATAGCAATTTCATTCTTATAAAGATACCAAAAAAATGGGTTGACTCGTGGTTAGCCTCAAAAGACGTGTCATTTGTCAGACGTGGAATTCAAATGCTGCCAGAAAGCTGTAAAAACCAGGAGCTAGCGACGGAGAATACTTTCAGCGACGTGTTTCTTACTAATTTTTGTAAATAAAACATTACTTTTTCATGAAAAATCAGCGAGAACTTATTCAAGGTTCTAACTGAATTGGTTAATAAGAGTTACTTCCCTTGTATAAAAGAAATCTAAAAATCGTGATACAATTCTTAAGAAATAAGTGATTCGTTCATATTTTAATTATCAATTATTATTTATTTAATCTAAACTCATTTCTTGTGATGTATGAATAATAATAAAAAAACTGGCGATTACATAGACAAGGGGAAAAAATGAACTGACCCCCAACAAACAAAAAAAAAATGTTTCAAACAAACAAAATTAAATTCTCGACAAACTTTTTTTTTTTTTTTTTTTTTTTTAATCATATCACCCCGAGCAAGGCAGTAACGCCACTGATGCGCAGGGGGCTACGTAAGGGTAAAAAGAATGGAAAAGAGAAAGCCGAAAACCGCATCCTAAACAGGAAACAAGGGATGAGCCTCTTCACCTGTTCAATAGATGTGGGTGGAGTGTGAACCGGGCGATAGTTTAGTCTATCTACTCCAATTGAAAAAAAAAATAAAATAATAAAGGAAAAGAGTGAAAAGATTGGAAAAGAGAAAACCGGAAACCGCATCCTAAACAGGAAACAAGGGATGAGCCTCTTCACCTGTTCAATAGATGTGGGTGGAGTGTGAACCGGGCGATAGTTTAGTCTATCTACTCCAATTGAAAAAAAAAATAAAATAATAAAGGAAAAGAGTGAAAAGATTGGAAAAGAGAAAACCGGAAACCGCATCCTAAACAGGAAACAAGGGATGAGCCTCTTCACCTGTTCAATAGATGTGGGTGGAGTGTGAACCAGGGCGATAGTTTAGTCTATCTACTCCAATTGAAAAAAAAAATAAAATAATAAAGGAAAAGAGTGAAAAGATTGGAAAAGAGAAAACCGGAAACCGCATCCTAAACAGTAAACAAGGGATGAGCCTCTTCACCTGTTCAATAGATGTGGGTGGAGTGTGAACCGGGCGATAGTTTAGTCTATCTACTCCAATTGAAAAAAAAAATAAAATAATAAAGGAAAAGAGTGAAAAGATTGGAAAAGAGAAAACCGGAAACCGCATCCTAAACAGGAAACAAGGGATGAGCCTCTTCACCTGTTCAATAGATGTGGGTGGAGTGTGAACCGGGCGATAGTTTAGTCTATCTACTCCAATTGAAAAAAAAAATAAAATAATAAAGGAAAAGAGTGAAAAGATTGGAAAAGAGAAAACCGGAAACCGCATCCTAAACAGGAAACAAGGGATGAGCCTCTTCACCTGTTCAATAGATGTGGGTGGAGTGTGAACCGGGCGATAGTTTAGTCTATCTACTCCAATTGAAAAAAAAAATAAAATAATAAAGGAAAAGAGTGAAAAGATTGGAAAAGAGAAAACCGGAAACCGCATCCTAAACAGGAAACAAGGGATGAGCCTCTTCACCTGTTCAATAGATGTGGGTGGAGTGTGAACCGGGCGATAAATGAAATTTTAAAAAAGTCGTTTCGTCTGTCAAGGCAAAACGTCTTTTTTTGCGAGAATTCAGAAGTTTTCAGTTTTTATCTTTAGATTAATCAAAAGGTGGACATAAAAAAAATTGTAAAACGCAACACTTCCAAGTGTTTTGAAACACACACACACACAAAAAAAAAACAGTATTACATTTTGTTTGCTTTTATCAGGGTTTCAACATCGATGTTAACAAATGTACGCAACTACCAATTTAATTAGTTTAACTAAAAGAGAATAAAAATATCAAAGATAAAAATCAGTTTTGTTTTTTGTTTAAAACATTTTTAGCGAATTCTTTTCGTGGGCGATTATGTCTCTCCACAAGCTCTTTTTCTTTTGGTATTCCTCCTTAATTCCTGTTCAGCCAACCATAGAAGTTCGTTAAGTAGGTTATTCGCTGCTTTCCTCTCTTCATGTTTTTGTTCTCTGTGTAAGATCAAAATTTCCAAACCTTCTTTCTTCATTATGTGCCCTAGAAATTTCAGTGTTGCTCTTTTCCTGATTCTAAGTATAAGCGCCCTATTGTTTCCATTCTCCTAAATCTTACATGTTCAGGTCATGGCATTTTTTATCATTCTTCCACAGAACCACATTTGTTGTCTCAAGTTTCTTTTTCGTCTTTGATGGGATTTTCCAACATTCACTAGTATTTAGGAGGACAGATAAAACAGTTCAGTACTCTTTTCTTTGTGTCTAACAAGAAGATTTTCCTATTTAATACTTTGCTTAGCTTTTTGAATAGCCTCTTTCGCTATTCCAATACACTACCGATTTATTTCGGTGTCTCAGTATCCGTCATTTGTTTTTTTACTTCCTTTGGCTATCTATTCTTTTGAAGATTGATTAAAAAAATCACACATCTTGCTTGTTTTATTACAATTGGATTGGTGTTTTTAGTCCTTTCTTTTTGCTTTCCCTTTCTTATTCCGTAAGAGGAGATCCCGAATATTCCTTTCTTTCCATGTCTGTGCGACCGCCAATAATGAATCCGGGTAGGATTTCTAATTCTCTCGAAATCGTCTAAGAGTCTAGGTTGAATTAAGAAGTCTATGCCTTTTTCAATTTTTGTGTTTTTTTTTCCTTTTTTTGTTTTTTGTTGTTGTTTTTACTATTTTTTACTTACCGAGTGAATCCTTTTTTCTATCCATTTGTCGGCGGTTTGTTCCCAATGTAAATTCTAGTTTGGATTAAATATCTTTCTCATAAATCAAGATTACTAAGCAGTCTGAAAAGTTCTTTGTCGTACTTTCAAAGGCTAAAGATAAACAAAATAATAATAATGTTTAATTCTTTCTAATATTATCGACGGCCGGACCACGAAAAGTGACTTAAAAATATTTAAACTGTACTGTTTTTAAAAATGACATTTTACTTTGGTAAAAAAAAAATAAAAATCCTATTTTTCTCACGCGATCAATAAAAAAAGTTATTTCAGTTTATGTCTTATTCGCACTATAGACCCACTTTTTCTTTTCTACTAGGCATAGATTAGGTTTTTTTAAATTTATTTTTAAATTTATTTTTAATTTATTTTTTAAATTAAGTGTGCAGTTTGGCAAGAAAATTTTTGTGTAGTTTTATGTGCCTTGAATGACTTTCATTAGTTTACTTTTGAAGAATGAACTTTAACATTTTTTTTTAGAAAGAGTCTTAAAGATTTTGATTTTACATTTATTTTAGAATTAAAAAATTTAAAATATAAAATGCATTCTTACTCTGTGTTTTATACTAATTTTTCGGCAAATTCATGAACATTAATTCTATTTTTTATGCAAGTAGCGAGCGTTTAATTTTTTCTGGGTAAATCATTCTTTTTACAGTAACTTTGAATTGAAATTTGAATTAAAAAAAATGTAACATTATCTTTGTTTCATTCTTTTAAAGTTTAAAATAATAAAACAAAGATAAAGTTTCTGTTACATTTTCTATTTTTCTCTGCGACTGAAAACCCTCAGCCCACAAAAAAAACCTTCAAATCTTAGTAGCAGTTACTCTCTCCCCTAATAAACTTTTTAAAAGTCTCCCCACAAAACAAAGGTCATTTTTTAAAGATCGAAACAAACTACATTAGAAAAATATTCTCATACATAAAATTTTAAAAATGATACATTTTTCTTTTAGTTTACCAAATCTTATTTACGCCATTTCTTTGTCAAAGACGTGTCAAAAAGTTGAGTTCGAATTTTTATTTTTGAAAATGTTTTTAAAAAAAATGATACAATAATTTTATCATGCACCAGAAATAGTTGTATGAAGACTTTGAAGCGCTCTAAACCATTAATTTCAAATTAAGTTATTTATTGGCTGCGTGAGTAAACTAGGGTTTTTTTTACTGCTTAAAAACAAAAAATGACTTCTGTTTTTGTGGCTTTTTTATCCTCACCGTATCTTTTGTTCAGGTCATTTGGATTCATCGATTTCCGTGCATCCTTGCTAGTAGACAAGAGGTCATTGTCCAACCTTAATTGTTCAACTCGACTTAGAATATGGTACAATTCCTGTGCGAATTGAGCGCTCACTGCATAATGTTTCCCGGTTAAGATTTCGTAGGCATCTCTCTCCACAGACTCTACACACTTCAAGTAACCGTTGGGGTCCGCCGTCACCATTATCTGGGCTTACAACTTTTATTGTTAACAATAAATGTTCAATAATTCAAAAACTTATTGGCCCCAATCAGTTGGCTTGAAGGGAAAATAAATGTTGCACGGAGTGAAAATCTTGTTTCTTGTCTGTTATGGTTGCTAGCCACGCCATGTGCCTTAGCAACGGACGCTATGACAAGAAGAGGTTGATTTAAAGAATAGCAAAATGATTTAATCACTTAAAAAGTTTTCAAGTTTTCGATTGAAAAAAAAAAACAAAAAAAAAAAGTCAACCGAACTGATTTTCGTGAGTGAACAGAAGAAAAATATAAACTTTTTTTTATAAATAAATATTAAACAACTGGTGATGTTTACAAGCTTTTTAGCTATACTAATTTGAATTCTTTGCATTCACTTACGCGCAAATACCCTTGGGAAAGGTATTAATCCTTCTCTTCCCTCCAGTTATGGGTTAAATAACAGGACAGATTGGGTTCTATAGCCTTGGTCAGCAACTAGTCTACAGCAGAAAGTAATTGCAACCTACTGCGAGATAATCTTCTGTCCAGTCAGTCATGTCTCTTTTGAAACATGATCACCCAAAGTGTGTATCACGTATGGTGCTTGACTGACTGACTGAATTTGAAACCAGATATTCCAAGACAAATTAGTGTAAAGGAAGCTCACCAACCAGATACTTGAGATAATATCTCTGATTACTTAGTTAATCTTTCAAAGACATACATGGAAATGTGAATTGAATTATTCATAACATTTTACATATGTAAAACAAAAAAAAAATTTTTCAGGGTGTTTTAACAGCTGTGTTTTTTCAACACCATAGACAATGTCATATCATGGTAAACCCAATGATTTACCATGCTGCTTTATTTCATTGCATATACATTTCTATTTTGTTTTTTGTTTTGCTGCTATTATCATTAAAATAAAATTCCATACCATTTAGCATTGGAGAAATTTGGGATCCATAAAACGTTTTAGGTGTTTACCTCCCACTTTTTTCAATTCTAGATAGACAAAGAAGATATTATGGACATAGCAGTACACACACACCTATGCGTATGAGAAGTCTTTCCGTAGTAACAAGGAGTTGATCACGTGAAAGACCAGTATCAGCTTTAGAATAGCAGGTCAAGGCTAGTTGACCCATATATTCTTAGTAACAAATGTCTAAACAGGAAATAAATGAGACATTGAAGTCAGTTGTAGATCATGGAATCAGCAAGAGTTAAAATTTGTGCCAAAAGTAAAGCACGTGGGAAGCGAAACACAAAGCAAAGTTGAATTTCGATAGAGTAAGTCATATTTGCGGAGCACTGGAAGAGAAAACGCATTTGAGAAAATAGCGTAAATTAGCCCATTTCATCTTAAGCAACTCCGGATAAGAAAAAGACTGAGTGTATAAATTCTTATTCGTTAAAACAAGAAAGAAAACAGAGCCGTGCCGTTTATCGAGAAAGAAAGGAATATAGCGACAGAGATGAAAGAAGCTGTAATATTATTTGTACTTTGATTCATACTTGTTAAAAGAAGAAAGAAGCATAGTGACGAAGAGGACAGAAGCTGTAATGTAATTCGTATGCTGATTTTGGTTTATTCAAAGGAGAAAAAGAAAGAGAAGCCAAGTAATTTATCACGAGAAGAGAAAAGAGAGAGATAGCAATGCAGAGAAGACAGCAGACAAAAAATGCTATGCTGAAGATAAAGAAAAACAAAATTGTTTGAGTGCAGAAAAAATGACGCTGGTTGAAGTAAAGAATAAAGAAATGTGCAGACATTTCAGAGTATCTGTGTGCTGAAAATATAATATTCAACTGAAAGATATAGAGACAGTTGTAACTTCATACATTTCAAGTGTATAAAGAAAGAAAAGAAGAGAGGAAAGAAAAGAAGAGACAGTAAAAGAAAGAGAGAAGGAACTGATACAAAGATAAGTTATTAGACCCATGTTAGAACATGCATACACTTCCATGAATATTATGTTACTACATACACCATACCATGTGCTTACAAATATGATTTTCCCCCACTTTATCGTATGTTAATATCTTGCATTCATAATTGTCTGTATTCATTCATATTTACTGTTATGTATTTGTAATTTGATATTTTGATCACATTAGGTATCCGAAAGTAATTTTGAGGTTCAGGTCATTGGACATTCTAATTCATACTTAGATTTTTTTTTATTTTGATCTTTTATTCATTAAAATTTTATATCAAAATTTTATTGTCTCGACGTACATCTTTGATTTGTTTTCAGTGCCTGTGTTGAATATTGAAGCAGACCTGGGTAAAGATTGCCATTCGATTACCAATAAAACAGCAATCTTCTTTTATTATTTTTCTTATTTAAATCATTGTCCATTTGTCATAATCTGGGACAGATAACCAGTATCTGTTCATAGATGTGAAAATGCAATATACCCGAATCAACGTATAAACATCTTGATGGTTATTGTCGGGAGAGGTATATGACAAAGACTTTTTTTTCCTTGCTTTTAATGAGCAATGTCGATAGGCATATATTTCAATAGATGAAATTTAAAAAGAAGAAAAAGGACACATTTAATGAGTAAAAACCAGTTGGGAGAAATATCTAGAAGACAAATTATTTGGAGTTTCATTAGTGTTTCATAACAGCATTGTTTTTATTCTAGTTACAACTTTTCCCCAAAAAAGTCTTTTGCATTTGAGAATAATTAAATGAAAATAAATCAAGTAAAATGCAGTCAGGTTATGTGGCCATTGAAAATTTCAAGGCACATTTGTGAAATTTTGGTCTAAATCATTGTTCTTCATTTCTACTTGACTTGTAACTCTTAGATTTAGTTTGTAATTTCCAGACTGAGAAAAGTGGTTTTTGGCTAAATATGGTTTGAAACTTTAGTTTCAAGTTTTCATTTTATTAAACAGTAAAGGTAGAAACAGTTTATTAATGATATTAAGAACATTACTGCTATTTTCCTGCACTCCTTACAAAAAGTGACCTCCTCATTTAAACAACAGATTTCCACTTGGCATGAATAATGATTTCTTTCTTGTTATTAAAAGGACTGCTGTAAGCACAATTTTTATTTTCTGTCATTGAAAAAAACAAAACAAAAACAAAAAAAAACACTTATATAGATAAGTTTCAATAATTAAGGAGAAATCAAATATTTTTTTATAAACTGTTTCAATTTTTTTTAAAAGCAGGTAAAGAAATTGCTGACAAAATTAACAAAAAAGAAAAGCAGATACTTTATAATTTTTTTAATTTTATTTTCCTTGAAGATAAATTGCTAGACTATCCACAATGAGTATATTTGATTTTTCATTGACGAAATCTAAAAGAGCAAAAAAGTCTTGTTTCAAAAACTGGAAAAAATAAATAGTATCTTTAGTAAAGTCTCATTCCTCAAGTTTTGTATCACCTCATCACAGCTGAAATGAAAACTTGCAGATTTTGACTTTCTGAACTGTTCATTTGGAAGATTTTTGTCTTTGTAAGGATGGAGCAACATGTTCATGGGGAAAAGTGAAATCAAAATTGGAAATTCTTATTTAATAAACACTTTAATATTACAAAAAGGAGACTTTACTTTTGGGGGACACTATTGGGAAATAGATTTTTTTTTCTTTGAGTGAGAGATTTTCTTCTTTGAATCAAAATATTTTTAAACAATAATGAAACTTGAGATTTTCTCAATGTACTTCTTTGTTTTACTATTGAACCTTCATCATAAATACCAGCAGATATGGAAATGGCTGAGAATTTCTTTTTATGAAGACGAGAAACTGGCAAAATCCAGAGGTTGTGATTTCTTTTATTGTTACAGAAACATGTAGCTTCCATGTGAGAAAAAAATTATGACTTGAGTCAATCATAAAACTGTATTGTGTCATCATTAGGAATGGCTATAGTCATTAGGAATGGCTATAGTCATAATCAACAAATTTAGTTAATGTAACTTTTGTTTGGTTATAAGTAAATAACAAGAAAGAAAAATTGGTTTTCAGAAATATTGAAAATTGTCATATCACAAACCAATAATTTCTAATTTCAAAATAACTGCACCACTTTCTCATAATCCTTAATATGGTTCTCGGTTTGTTCTCAGATTTGTTTTGCTGTGACCAAATTTGCATGGAATCATCTAAATTTCCCAGATTTTTTATATGAAGTTAGATGGCCCAAAATGGCAGAGCCTAATTGAGGAAAACTCTAGGAGACTTACTTTGGGTAGAAGAACTAAAAATTTCGTTAGTAATTTTAACTGCTGGAAATTGTCTAAGATGGTATATAGATGAAGCAGGGAAATACCTAATGTAGATGGGTGAGAAAGCAAAACTGAAAAAAAACTTTAGATGATGAGTACTGAGCAAGGAAAATGCCAAGCATAAATGGATGAGAAACCCAGACTGGAAATTGTCTAAGACAGAAAATTTAATTAATGTGGCTTCCTGCCTTTTATTCTTAAGGTTAACTTTATTTTCAGAACAAAATGGATAAAGAAGAGTGGCCAGACCTTTAGGTTTAAATCTTCAAAACTTTAAGCCTAAAAGAGTTATTGCTATTGTTATGCTTGGAAAGTCATATAAAAGTCCTCAAACAGAGTAGCTGCACTAATTCAGCTCGACAGTGATTTTGCAGGACAATGATTTTATCATTAACAGCTGTGAGGAGAAAACTAGACAAACTCCTTAAGAATATGACAAGCATGTATAGAAGTGCTAGTCTAAAAGTCTCATGAGGAAATGGCTTTAAGAAAACCATTTGATGTTGGACATATACACAAAAGAGTAAACCCAGATGATTTCCAGGCACCAGACTGAGATTAATATTCATGGCTAACAAAACATTCAAAGAACTAATATGAAGAACTTGTTAGTCAACAAGAAAAATGCATTTATGAAGAGAAATAAAAAAAAAACTGAAAAAATTTTCCGGGATGAAAATTCATATTTTGTGGAGAGATGGCCTTGTAGCTTAAATTAAACAAATCTATGTCAATACACAGTTCAGGTTTGTTTATAAATCCTGTCATAACAGGTGACAGCCATTCATAAACAAAAGAGTTGGGATATGTATATTTTGAAAATATTTTTGGTGCATCAGTCCAGTTATTTCTTTTAACAATTTTAAGCCATTTTACCAACAACTTTTAAGTGCCGACATTAGTTGTGATGCAATATTTGCTTACATTTGCTTATATTCAAATGTTGTATTTATTTATTATCTCTGCTTATGCCTCCTCTGGTTTTGTCTGTTTCACCAAATTAAAACATTATTTGACTCATACATCATATGTATTTGTGTATTGAACAATTGTAACAGATTGAATACTTTGATCAATCAAGGCTCGTTAAACCCCTCTTTGGCCAAAATTAGAAAATTATCCAAATTTCTGCTTTCAAAATGATATTCACATGAGGAAAAAAAACTTTAGTTTTTATGATTTTGAAGATATGACCTAAAAAAACATCTATGGGTCACACCTATTGCCATAACAGAACTGATACCAGAACAGATGTAAATCATTTGGAATTAAAAAAGGGACGAGTCTGAATTCAACAAAATTCACCAGGATCTGGCCTTGTAGCATGTTATTTACGAAAGATTGTAATAGATTGCCAAAGGCAATAAAAGTAATGACTATATTTGTAACACATTGTAAGAAGAAGAGAGAGGAAAGAAGGTAAGATAAAGAGAGAGAGGAAGGAGGGCAATGTGAAAGTGGAAGGAAGGAAGGTAAGATGAAGAGAGAGGAAGGAGGGCAATGTGACAGTGGAAGGAAGGAGGGCAATGCGAGGAAGGAAGGAAGGAAGGAAGGAAGGAAGGAAGGAAAGTAAGATGAAGAGAGAGGAAGGAGGGCAATGCGAGAATGGAAGGAAGGTAAGATGAAGAGAGAGGAAGGAGGGCAATGCGAAGAAGGAAGGAAGGAAAGTAAGATGAAGAGAGAGGAAGTAGGGCAACATGAGAATGGAAGGAAGGAAGGAAGGAAGGTAAGATGAAGAAAGAGGAAGGAGGGTAACATGAGAATAAAAGGAAGGAAGATAAGACGAAGAGAGAGGAAGGAGGGCAACATGAGAATGGAAGGAAGGAAGGTAAGAGGAAGAGAGAGGAAGGAGGGTAACATGAGAATGGAAGGAAGGAAGGTAAAAGGAAGGAGGGCAACATGAGAATGGAAGGAAGGAAGGAAGGTAAGACAAAGGGAGAGGAAAGAGGGTAACATGAAAATGGAAGGAAGGAAGTTAAGACGAAGAGAGAGGAAAGAGGGTAACATGAGAATGGAAGGAAGGAAGGTAAGAGGAAGAGAGAGGAAGGAGGGTAACATGAAAATGAAAGGAAGGAGGGCAACATGAGAATGGAAGGAAGGAAGGTAAGACGAAGGGAGAGGAAAGAGGGTAACATGAAAATAGAAGGAAGGAAGTTAAGACAAAGAGAAAGGAAGGAGGGCAATGTGAGATGGAAGGAAGGAAAGAAGGTAAGTCAAAGAGAAGGAGGGCAACATAAGAATGGAAGGAAGGTAAGAGGAAGAGAGAGGAAGGAGGGCAACATGAGAATGGAAGGAAAGCTTGAAAAAGCTGGAAAGAAGGCAACATGGTGAGAGAGGAAGAAAGGCAATTTGGAAGGAAGGCAGCTTAAAAAGAGAGAAGAAGGAAGGCAACTTGAGAATATAAAAGCCATATGAAGAGTGAAGCAGGGAAGGCAACATGCTTTGTTTTGTAGACAAATTCACTTGAAACTTGAACTGTAGGGAAACTCATTAGAAAAAAGCCATAAAAACATTTCCTCTTCATCTGAATAACATCATTAATTGTGACTTGTAACAAAACCAATCGAGTGGTTTCAAAAAGTACAGTTCCAAAACTAAACCAAAATGAAGATAAAAAACACTTGTAAGATCTCAGCAAAGTTTTAAAAAAGCTAAAAAGAATTGATTAAATGTCATTCTCATTTTGAGGACATTTTTTTTCATTTTGGCACATGAAGTAAATTAAAGTTGCAGATAAGACAGAGTGAAAGTGTTTGGGGCAACACTTTCATCATTGTATACACCCGACATCATGTTTGTCCTTTTATTGCGCCACTAAAAATACACCATAGACATGATAAACTCACAAGCAACAATGGATTATAAAACAGACATTATTCTACAGCATGTGCCTTTTGGACAATCTGTGTGTGTGTCTGTGTGGTGAGAAAGAGAGATAAAATGTGCGTTTGCATGACAATGCTTATATGCACACACACATATTCATGAGTTATCACTGAGATTGATTGACAGAAACATGAATAAATGTTAATGACTTAATCATATTTGCTTTTGTTTTCACTTGAAGTCCCAAAACTCAACAAGATAGTTTTGGGGGATTTAGAAATTGGTGTGTGGGTGTGTATATATATATATATATATTTTAACGAAACTTGGTTATAAACAACCGACAATTTGAAATGATTTGTTTAAACATTATTTTTGATTGATACTCGATCAAAAATAATATTCAAAAATTTATTGTAAATAATCAGGCCAGTAGATATAAATATATAATACTGTTTAATTAAAAACAGAATCAAAAAATAATGCTCAAACAAATCATTTCATATATGTGTGTGTGTGTGTGTGTGTGTGTGTGTGTGTGTGTGTGTGTGTGTATACATGTACATAAATAGGTCTAAAGACACACACATGTATATCTCTATATTAGTCTGACCCTAACATTCATTGTTTTTATTATCAGATGTCATTAGGAGCTTCAACTTCCCTTCAAAACGTTTCCTGTCCATTGTGGCAGCTGTCATAATCTGTCTGCTGCATTTCTCAGAAATGACAGATTTTTGTTTCTTGATTTTAACACTGAAGAGCAGAAAAATAACATTTTCATCCTCTTAGGCTTTAACAAAAGTAAAAATGGGATTCAAACACAAAAAGTGATTCAAGCAGTTTATGACAAAAAATGTATTGTGAATAATTAAACATTTCAAAAGTAGTTTGGAAAGTTTTAGGCTGGAAATTTCTGGTTGAATTTTAATCCATGGTCGGTTAAACAAGTTGTGGTTGACAGCAATTAAAGCAAGACAATACTTGGGAATAATCAATGTTATTCAATGCAAGAGAAAACCACCATTTTCAAAATAATCAAATCATTTTGCATTTGCAGTAAATTATGTTAGTCGCTTTGATGCATGGCTTCCACATAAGCAAAATAATCGACAGGACTAGATTTCCATGTGTAATTTGCGACTAAAATATAATGAATGTTTTCTTTACAAACTGTAATAAACAATGAAAAGTGGATGCTTTACAGCAATATTGAATAAAAAAATCATGAAGAAATGAAAATGAACCACCATTAACTATATCAAAGACTTGCTTTCATCCAAAGATGATGTTGTGTATAAGCTGTGTATTTTATGAGCTTTGTTTGAAAATACAACTATTAGTCACAATTAAATCAATTAAAGGCTATAAAAAATTTTAAAAAAGCAGAAAATATCAGTTCAGAGAAAGGACATAATACGTCAGAGAATTGACTCAAAACTGGTTCTTTGGTGAGCAAGTGAAACATGGCTGTGAAATATTCACCAAATATAGAGTCTTTTAATTCTCCCAATGAAGACATTCATTTTCTTGGAAAGCATTAAAAGGCATGAAGAGCAATTTTTTGGTTGGTAAAGATAAAAACTTTTGGGAGGATGGAATTATGAAGTTACCTGAAAAATGGCAGACAAAAATAGTATAATACATGTTGTTCAATAAAATTAATGTCAAAATTTTTTTTATTATTTTTTTACTTAATAAATTGAATGAACCTTTTGACACATATATATATATTGTGGACATAAATCAAGACTGTACGGTGTATGTCAGTTTCATACCTTAAGAGATCATCAGAACATATTTTTGACGAATCCTACATAAGACATAAGTACTCTATTGGGTAATGGTTAATGAGCTAGTCTAGCAGGATGTTACAACTATGTTGCATGTTTGATTCTCAGTTTAGTAAATAGCGAAAACAGCATGCTGCAATGAAATGACTAGCGTGCTGGTTACGGAGTAGTGTGTTCAATCTTCACTAGGAACTGCATTATACTTACTTGGTGGCTGAGGTAGTTGTAAATTTGCCACTGTAACATCAGCAGTTTATATTCAAGCACAAGTAAATGAGAGGATTTTGAAAGCAGATTTTAAAGGCAGTAAACTTGTGCTTCTCATTCAGGAGAGCGTCAAAAGATGTTCTTATTTTTATTTTGGCTTTGTGCCAGACTAATTTAAATAACCGTCTACATATGTGCATGTGTGTGGAAAAGCAGCAGTAAATCCATCAAAACTAGGATTCTAAAATGAGCTTTCTTCATGATTAGACGGATACTACAACATAAAAGGCACCTCACTAAGAGGTAATAGTTAATGAGCTAGTCTAGCAGACCATTACTACAATGCAGTGAGCTTCATCCTCACTGTTCCATAATCGTGGCCTTGTGCCTGACAGATTAAAGCTTAGTAAAGACTGACAACAGAAACCTAAATGAACAAAATAAAGAATTTTACAATTATTTCAAACCTTTTGCTAGAAAGCTTCACACTTGACAGTATTCTGCAATTTAAATAAATTCTCAGAAACATTTTTTCTATCAATAATAAAATATAATGTCTTTCCACAATTTTATTATTGTAAAAAGGAATTCAATTCTTTTGCTTTCTTAATACTGCAGGAAGGGAAATATCTATAATTACTGCTGCAGCAAATCTGCCCAAAAGATGTGCATTTTTTGTTTATATATTTAAAATGACAATGCAGAGATAAAAATCCTGAAGCAGGCATATAGATGTTGCCTCTTTAATGTCAACTGAGCCATTCAAAAATTATTTTTCTTTTTGAAAGAGCAGATTTCTTGCTGCTTCTGTTTAATAGTTTCCTCCTGAATGCGGTAAGATTCTAAAGAAGGGACTTAACTCTTGACATTTTTAATGAAGGCCACATTACATGTTTATCATACAAAAAAAAAAATCAGTGAACTAGTGATCTTCCCAAACTGATCGTTAGTCACAGAGAGAGAGAGAAAAGTGTATACAGTTTTATACACATTTTGTCTTCTTCAAAATCTTAATGGGACAAAAAAACAAAAAAACAAAACAAAAAAGAACAAATCAAATGACTGCTTACAGGAAAGAATTGCAGTAATATTAACAATAAAAAAAATGAATTGTCACAAAAAAATTTTGTTACTTGTGAACATCAGCAATATTGTTTCTTTTTTCCTAATGAAAGTAAATAGAAACGAAAAAGTTATTAATTTCTAAATTCTCTTATCAAAATCAATTTTTAACTTTTTCTGAAACAGTAATCATTTGATCACTCGACTATTTTGGAAGGTGGGTATTTAAATTAGTCATAGAGTTGCTATAAGCAATGTTATTTGGAGTTTGAGCATACTAATCTCACAAGCTATTAATAAGCAGTGTGTTGCTCATAAGTGTAACCTTATGCCAGACTTAGCTTATTTCAGAGAAAGCAAATATTAAATTGGGAAAAAAGAGCCTTAAATTTATGAAATTAATTCAATAACAGAAAAGTATTAATAATCTGCTATAAATAAATATTTAGTTGTTTCACACAAAATGGTTGAGAGGAAAAATACATTTTAAAGAATATTTCAATCAAAATTTGCAACGTTTGATTCTTTAAGCTTTCAATGGGTATATTATGAAAAGATTTAAACTTTATAAAAGATTTTAGAAGCGAGACATCTTCAAAAACAACTGAATTTTTATATTTTTATCAATTGCTTAAAAATTTTAAGCAATTGATAAAAGGTTAAGTTAAAATGTTTGAAAAGATCATCAGTTGGAGGTGAGTACGAAAGAAACTCTAAAATGTTATCTTCTCAGCTTTTAAAATCATTTTTGAGTCATGCTGTCAGGCAACAAACCCATTTGTAATCATAAAAAGATTGTTCTGTATTGGTTGCCCAACCCCATGTCTCATATGTAGAAAAAGTCACAGAATCAAATGGAGGTTTTGATATCAAGATTAGATTTCAAATCATTCAGTTTTATTTCCTAATTCATAATTAGCCAAAATTTATTTAATAAATAAAATGTTTTCATCTGAATTTCTATTCTTTCTCAAATGTCTCATGTTACTGTGTGTTCAAGTTAAATTTCTTTCTATTTATTGTCTCTAAATTACCTTATTCTACTTATTAGGTAAATTTTATTACAAATTTTAGGTGCCTACACTGTTTCTAGGGAAATGACTGTTTAAAGCAGCCTTTCTCAACTGGTGCACCTGGGCACACAAACGTATTCCAAAAAGTTACCTAATTGTGCCTCAAATTAACAGAAGAGTTATTTATGAATTATTTTTATCTTAAAAAAAATAAATCTATATTTTTAAAAAGCTTGAGTCATCCAAATATAAGCCCAGTCTTTGTCATTTGATATTTTAAACTGGATGCTAAATTGAAAACTGTACTGCTAATCTCTTTAAGAATATTTAATCGAAATTTCATATTTTAAATTTTCAGGACTAATTTTTCCTTATTCAAATTTAAAGAGATTTTAATATCCTCCGAGGGCACAGCTCTGAAGTAAAAATGGTTGAGAAATACTAGTTTAAAAAAAAATTGAATATCTAACAGGCATCAGAAATTTGAATAAATCTCTTTAATGAAACATCTACAATTATTTGGAAGTTTTTTGGTTTGCCGCAAGGAATGAGGTAGTTGCATATTTCCTGGTGTGACAAAGTTTGATGTTCAAACCAAGTTAAAAGCCAGGACTTTAGATACTGATTTTCAAGGCAGGTTCAACACATTTTTCCTACTATTCATTTCCCAAGTGTGTGTTGAAACTTTAATGACAGCCTTTGAAATTATTTTGTATTCTAAGCCACCCACTTATTAGGTACCTATTTTAATTAAGTGTAAAAATGAGATTCATCAATGAAATATTTTTAGATGTCTCTGTTTCATTAAAAAAGTGAAAAGTTTGAATTTGTTTTCAAAATAAAAAAATGGATAATTTTCTTTCATGTTTTGATTTTCTTTCTTGTAATATTTTAAAACGTTTAGAGAATTTTTCTTTTGCAAGAAAAATGTCATTACAAAACAAAATAAAAAAGATTAATGAATGAATATTATGCTAGGTAAAGTTAAAGTTACCCATTCGCATTTCAAAGGGTGAAAAATGATAAAAAAATCTATAAAAAAATTTTAAAATTATCGAAACTGGCTACAAAATAAAGAAATGAGTGGCACTTTACAAAGGAAAATATATTCATAAACAAAAATGTATCCCTTGAACATGAAGGGATTTCCCTGGGATTTGCGAGTCAGATAATCGTGAAATGAAAGCAGTAGGTTCATGACCACCAACGCCGTAACCCACACACATACTAGCAGTGCAATAAGACCAAACAAGTTCAATTTGGTTCAACGTTTTTTGTTTCACTAACAAAGTGCCTGCATATTTTTGTTTGACGTCTTTTAACAGAGGAGATCCGAAAAATTTAAGATCAAATGCCATGTTTACGGCCATTGTTGTGTCCTTTTCGGATAAGATACAATCAGCGAACTCCTTGGCGAAATTAGTTCGTATCAAGTGTTCGCCAGTACCCGAAGTAACAACACCAATTCCAGGGGTGTTCACATTTTGGTTTAAGGCCCAACACCCGGCTCCAAAGGAAGCGGCCGATCCAAGGCGACCTGGTTGCTTCAGGGCGATGCCCCCACTCGATACAGCACAAGCGATGTTACCATGAGAATCAACACACATGGCCCCGACCGTGTCCAAGTGTTTTGATAAATTTGCTTCGAGAGAAAAATTACTTCTGTCGGTGTTGGAGGCATCAGTTGTTGAGCAGTCAATTGGTCGATCTGAAAGAAAATTTTCACCTAGCAAATGGTTGGGTAATAATTTCTCCTGTGGATTAACAGACGGGGTAGTTTGAAGAGACCCACCAAAAGATACCTCATCATCTTCGGAAAGAAGCGAATTCACTTTTTGTCTTTTCGGATTCCCTGCTTCATCGGCTGCAACATGACGACTGCTATTACAGAAAATATCGTTATCATATGTTTGAGTCGTGTCTTCTTGCCAAGAAGATGGAGCTTTTATAGACTTGCACGCCTTTCTCGATTCCTGATCGAAATGTAGTCGCAACAATCTCTTTTTGTACTTTCGATAAGTCTTGTCGGACGATTCAGTAACCAATTCGCTGCCAGTAACACTCGAAAATCCTTGTTGGATAGCCCAGTCCAGGGCACCTTGTCCCACAAGAAGGCTCGGAGGAATTCTACCTAAGGATAAACCTTCAGCCTGGACCTCAATCAGCCTCTTAGCAAGGCAAACAGGGTTTTTTATACCAGGAACAGCTCCGACCGCTCCAAAAGCCGTAGTCCGTCCATCCATGACTGAGGCATCACATTCCACTGTGCCATACAAGGTCAGGTTGGACCCGGTACCAGCATTCGTGCATGTCGCATTTTCCAGACACATCATAACCGCTACAACAGCATCAAGGGCCGGTACATTGGATGTCAGAGCAGAAAGGCCACGTTCGCATGCAGCTTTACAAATAGCCACATAATCAGCTTCTTTAGCAACCGAATGAAAACCGGCGCCGGCATGCACGGTAACGAACGGTCTGAGCGCCATATTGAATTGAATACTCTCCCTTCGTTGTACAGAGTTACTTCCCTTTTGGTATTTCAAGAAGTGTACCCCCGTCCCTCAACCATGGGGTCCGTCATCGTCTTTTGTGACACACACAAGAGGCCAATGCTAGTTTCATAAGTTTAGCGAGTTCCATTTATACTCAGTACTAAACGAATGTAAACATTTTATTATTTATGAAAATTAGCCATGTCTAGTAAAAGATCACGATAATGGAACACTCAGTGTGGATGCAACTCACTCATTCAATCAAATTCAAATTCAAATATAAGATGAAATTTTAAAAGCATCGGGCTACTTCACGGTATGGGCTGTTGTAAAAAGATGGCTTTAGCCTTTGTCCAGCAAATTAAATAATTTCGGGGGACTTGCAATCTATCTATCTATCTATCTATCTATCTATCTATCTATCTATCTATCTATCTATCTATCTATCTATCTATCTATCTGTGTGTGAAGAGAGGGTTAAATAAAAAAAATGAAAAAATTTGCTCTTTTATCAAAAAATACGTTTAATTTAAAAGAAAAGGCAAAAAACCACAAGAATATAAATATTTTTCAAGAAAAACAACGACAAAAAACATTATTTAAATTAAAAAATATAACAAAGAAACATCAGAAATTATGACGGTGGAGGGAGGGGGAGCTTAATAGTTGAATGTTTTTCTCTTTTAAACCGATATTTTTTCAAATAAGTTCAAAACTTGTTACTAACAGAAAAGTTGTTGGTAGCTTAGAAAAATAGGTATAACTTTTCATTTTTTTTTTTTTTTACATTACTGTTCACCCAATACAAGGAGCAAATGCCACCCACAGTGGAGGGATACTATTTTATGGACATTAGAGGAGGAGGTAAAACGTGCAGATTATGAGGATATGGAGGATAGATAACATTTGATCTTATATTTGAACAGGTTCAGATTGTAGTAACCAGGAAGCATTCTCTCCAGAATCTCTTCCACAAACAGTTTATTTATTGCGAAGAAGCTGTTTGAATGGAATTTCCTTCTTAGCAATGGAATATGAAGAGAATGACAATGATTCACCCATGTGTACATGGCATGGAGGGGTTTGTCTGTGAAGGTCTTAAATACCAGCTAGACTTGTTATTCTATTCTTTTAATAAATTTCTATTATAATATATAACATGTATATATTTTATTATTCTGCTCTTCCACAAATTCCACAATCTCTAACCTACTACTGCCAACCATCTTTCTGATGAAAACCTTCTGATAATTCTGGATAAAACTTGTAAGCTGTAGGGAGTTTGGTTATGTCTGACACAAGGCCAAATTAATAAACATTAACTATCTCCCCACGGCTACACTGGCGAAGACCCCAGACATCTGAAAAGGAACACACAAGGGAAGAATCAATTCTACAAAGTCAGCTACTTACTTGAGTGGCATAAGGAACCAATCATTTTACCAACATCTTTAGTCATAGTCTTTACTCATACAGATGAGTTCCACTTGAGATCTGGAGTGAACTTGAGTCTCAATAGATTTCCAATGCGAGGAGCCTCATTGAGAGTGCAACCATTCATCTAGACAGAAGAGAATTCAGGGTTTGCTTTTGGGATGATGAAAAATTATAAACTTGTTTTCTGAGCTACAGAAAGTTACCAGACACTTTCTACCACTCTGCTCTTCGACCTGTTAGGGCAAGATTACAAGTTTCTGGTTAGTCAAGATTTCAATTCATAATATAAATACATAATAGACAAACACATAATAGATAAACTGCAGAATCAGCTGCATAGATATTTACTAACAATCCTATAATGTTCTTAGATACTTAATCCAAGTATTTTATTTAAGGAAAAAAATCAGTGTATTAATTTCTCTGTTTTTCTATTGCTTTTTTTATAATGAAGAAAATTAAACATATTCAATTTATGAATATTTTATGAGATTTACTAATTTAAAGGCTAAACTTAAAACATCGAGACTTACCTATTTACAAAACTTTATCACACTCTATGTGACTTCATATAGTGTACAAAATGTTTATTCTGTGGCTGAAGGTGGCTCGGATCCCTGAACAATAGTGTGTTTGAAATTTTTAGATGTGTTGTCATATCTTGCTATAGCAACAGAAAACAACTTTGAGTGAAATTAACAATAAGAATACTGCAATTGAGAGGCTTTGAAAAAAAAAGCAGTAGAAAGGAAAGTCATATTAATAATGCAGACAATTAAAGGTTCAAATGTGCAACATGGAAAGTTTGAGAATGCAAGAAAATCCCTGCTGACCACAAATCTATAATCATTTTACAAATTTTGTTTTAATACAAGGAGGGGTTAGTACAGAGAATGAAAAAGAAAAAAATATGTCATTAATTTGAATAAAAGCACAACAAAGATAAAAAAAAAATGTAGTAAAAAGAAGTGATTTCACTCCATTTTTTTTTTTAATCATATCACCCCAAGCGAGGCGAAAACGCCACTGATGCGCAGGGGGCTACGTAAGAGTGAAAAGATTGGAAAAGAGAAAAACTGGAAACCACATTCTAAACAGGAAACAAGAGACGAGCCTCTTCACCTGTTCAATAGACGTGGGTGGAGTGTGAACCAGCCAATAGTTTAGTCTATCTACTCCAATTGAAAAAAAAATAAAATAAAAAAAGAGTGAAAATATTGGAAAGGAGAAAAAGAGAAAACCGGAAACCACATCCTAAACAGGAAACAAGGGATGAGCCTCTTCACCTGTTCAATAGATGTGGGTGGAGTGTGAACCGGCCAATAGTTTAGTCTATCTACTCCAATTGAAAAAAAAATTAAAAAGAATGAAAAGATTGGAAAAGAGAAAAAGAGAAAAACAGGAAACCACATCCTAAACAGGAAACAAGGGATGAGCCTCTTCACCTGTTCCATAGACGTGGGTGGAGTGTGAAACCGGCGATAGCTTGGGCTATCTACTCCAATTTTAAAAAAAAAAGTTCCGGGCGTTGAGTTAACTAAGTTTTAGTTAAAGTCCAATCAAAAAAAATGTCTTAGAAAAAAGAACAACAAAACACTTTTAAAGTTAAGCATAAATAAATACAAAATCATGACTTACTAAAATTTCCAAAAATATAGCCAACATGATCGCACGTGCTTCAGTGGCCATTGACAAAAGAAGAAAGGAAAGGTTATTTTATCTACTGGCCAGAGGAATGGGTTTGTGGGTAAGTTAGAAATTCAACTAGCTAAAAAGAATACATAGGAACAAGGAATTTAACAGGACTTAAGTCCAATAAAAAAAAATGAAAAAAAAAACAACAAAACACTCTTAAAGTTTTTGGAACAAGACATAAATTACAGTAAGAATGTTACTGACATTCACTTACTAGGCTCTCCCTACAGTATTTGTTTCCCTGCCTTTTGCAAACCACTAATGTTAACCCAATACAAGATCCAAGAGCCACTTAAGGTGGAGGATTACTGTGTGACGTATGAGTGTATGAAAAGACAAGAGGTGCAGTTCATGGGGTTAAGTAGAAAAGATAACAGTTAAAACTAGACTTGAAGAGGTGAATATTGAAGCTATTGGAAAAACATTTTCCTATTCTGCAAAGCAGCAGTTCTTGGGAGGAAGCTGTTCAAGTGGAACTTCCTTCTTACTCATGGAATATGGGGTGAATGAGGATGATTTGCCCTTGTGTATGCGGCTGATAAAACCAGGGAATGTAATGCATAAGAACACATGCCATGGAAATAGAGATAGAATAGAGGGAGGCTTGTGATGTTTGGTCTTTGAAAAAGTGATTGTAAGACTGCAAATAATTCATTACCCACAAAGTGGCATAGACACTTTTGAATTCTATCAAGACAGGCAAGTGGGGACTGGGCCACCCCAGCTGAAATATAGCAGCAACCAATTCATATATGGTCTGATCTGAGTCGTGTAAAGATAGAATATAGTAGGCGAGGGTCAGATACTTTATTAGAGTGGTAAAATGACCTAACCATTTTCCTGGCATCTTTAGCAGTTGATCATGTATAGGTATTTATCCTGCTCCCACACTGGAGTGAGATGTGACACAAGGTCGTTTTTAATGTGGAGAACTGACCACATACGGATGGGCAGAGGGACAAAAATTCCCCACTCCCCTAAACTGCCGGTTGCGTTGGCCCCGGTGACGAGCGCCTGGTCCACCCCTTTGCTGCAATGGGGTGGCACGGCTGCAGGACACTGTTCCCCGAGACTAGGCATCTTTCAGTATAATTTTTCTCAGTTGCAACCCTGCCCTTGCGGATGGAGCCACAAGTGAGCCGCACACTGTCTTCGAGGACAGAGACACAACTGAGAGATGATTTGGGTCCCTACCTGAACTACATCAGCAATTGATCATATATATGAATTCGACTTCTGGTCTGAGGTGAACACGAGTCTCGATAGATATTCATGGCAAAGTCTTCTTAGGAAGAACACCCATCCATCATGATAGGTATGGGATCATGATGGTGATCATGATCACACCCTGAAGTTAGACCAGCTGGGATGGGTCAGAGGAGAGATCAGCTGTTAGGTTGTGGTCATCTAGATTTTTGAAGGCACATGTATAAGTTGTTGTAGCATCCACATGGACATTCATCAAAGATTGGAGGCAAATCTGAAACAGATTATTAATCTAGAGAAGAAAGAAGGCAGGACCAGCAAGACAACTCTGTGGAATGCTGGCATTGATCTCATGGGCTTCTGATGATTGAATGTTAATAGTGAGCTTCAGATGTTAGGGTTAGGGTTTGATAATTGAGATTTCCTAGCTGGAGAGTTTATGTAGCAACCTACGATGACACATTTTGTCAAAGGCCTTTGATATATTTAAGGTGATAATGTTTATGATGATGAGTTTATTATCTAGTGCCTCTGATTCTATGAGTAATGACAGTTAAGACATCAGCTGTGGTTCTAGCAGAGTCAAATTCATACCGGTTATAATTAAGAACATTGTTCCTGTAGAGATGTTCAACAAACTTCTTGTTGATTATAGATTTCTGATAACACTCTAATAATAATAACAAGTCTAATGGGTTGATATTGTGACAGACAGGAGCATTCACCCTCATTCTTAAAAACAGGAGTCATAGTTGATAGCTTTTATAGACTTGGGAATCATTTCTCCTTTAACCAGCAGTTAAACTGTTTTGCAAGTATCTAAACTTATTTATAAATGGAACTTTGTGTGTCTGTGTGTGTGTCTGTGTGTGTGTGTGTGTATCCATTACCTATAGACTCCGAAACGGCTGAATCAATTTTCTTGAAAATTTACACAGTTGTACTATAAGCGTTTGCGAGTGTTCTTAGCTAGGTTTTGTGTTGAGGTACCCCCAATAAATATTGAAAATCGATAATCGAAAAAATCAGGTTATAGAAGGAATGGTCCGATTTTAATCAAATTTCATACACTCATAGAGAAAGACATAAGAAACGATATTCAAAAGTTTCAAGGTTGCAGTTCTTACAATAGTGCAGAAAATTTGATATTGATACCAGGAAACCGAAATTTGATTTACATCCATTCATTTTTCTTTCAGTCTACGGTTTCGCTTTAACTGGAAACAACTATTGTGTTTTTAGTCTTTCCTGCCAACGTTCAAAGTGTCTGAGCTCCAGGACTATGGATTAGTTTTAAAGCTTTCATTACACCCGAGCAACGCCGGGCTATACTGCTAGTTGGAGATAACTGACATTCTTAAGAACAACCAGTGAGATTTTTCTCCAACAAGTGACCTTAAAGTCAGTGCTGGATTTACCTATAGGCTTAGCAGGCTGAAACCTACGACCTCAAAATCTAGGAGGCTTCCATCCAAGGTGTATAATATTTTTGACATTGTCATAGGCTTTTTTAACATGTGTTGTCATAGCGCGTTGTAAACTCTAAATAACTCGTCAGTAATTTTAAGCACCCGTCATCATCTTCTTATTGATTCTTCCATTTTTCTCAACACATGAGAATGGGGAATTTGAAGGGGGCCTCACAAGTGGAACAGCTTATTGGCCTCTCTTTATCTAAATCTATCGCTGCTTAAAGTCAAGGCTTTCAATAAGACTGAAAAACCTTTAAACAATGTCTGCAACTACACACCTTTTAATTTCCATTTTGTTCACTGTTGATGTCATCCCTGCTTTCTGCAATTTTGTGATATGTGCTGTCTTGTTTATTTGTTTCCCTCTGAAATAATTTTTGAAATCTTTTAAAACAAAAACATCTAAACATCATACTGTCTAATATCTACCGATGCCTCATGATAAAAGAAAGCTTCTGAAATAAACTTTCTATATTCTCTAAAATTCCTAAGAGTTCATTTTTGTAGACTTAAGGGGAAACGTTTTCATCATTCAATAAATAAGACAATTTATTTATTTCCTATTTATTGTTTTTTTACGCCATGTTTTGATTGACATATCTTTGGTATTCTTCAGATGAATGTCGCATCTTGTCTTTAGAAGTTGCTAAACAAATCCTAAATACAGGATTCAATACATCAAAGAAGGACTTAACTAGAATGCATTAATAATAATGAAGACAAAGACATTAGCTTCATATTAAATGGAAAACAGCTTAGCATTTCTTTTGAAGCTCAGCTACCATGAGATTCTTTTAATAGCATTCATATTCAGTCGATTAGAATGTCTATGACACTCATTTTTTATAATTTTTTAAAAATGATTCTAATTTGATTTTAATTGTGACATCATGACAAAAGCTGTCATAAATTATGTAAAAATAATAAAAATGAAACTCTAATTCAAATTTCAGCTCCATTGAATAAAAATACAACATTTATATATGTTCATTTAATTTCATGCATGACATTTTAATAAGATCTAAATAGACAAAATTTATTAACTCAAAATAATCAATAGTCATTAAAAAGCAAAGAAAACTTGTACTTCTGAAGAATTTGTTATTAATAAGAAGAATTCTGCAAAGTTCTCCATGTTGGACTGAAGGATCAAAGAAATCATTCCCATCTCAAAGAACAATATTGAAAATAGGCTCAACGTTAAAACAAAAACTTAAAATTATTTTCTCACCAACAAAAAGTTTTGAAAAGAAATTAAATAAGCACATCTATTTGAGTCACTTTTAGAGAGGACAATCTCATAAGAAGAACAGTTAATAATATAAACACAAAATTATTCAGATTGGCCAGCCGAAGTGCCGTTTTATTTGTGCCTAGGTTCTCTCCCTTTATCAGTGGCAAAAAGAAACATGAAAACTATTTTAAATCAGCTGCTAACAGTAAAATATGAACTTTTCCCATTTGACTTTGTACCCTTCATCTCTTTATTAATTTTGAATCAATTCAATCTACTTTGGAATTTATCTGATTTCTGGGACTTTGAGTTTACAAGTTTAATGAATACAAAATATATTTTCTTTCTTATATACAAAAGAAAATATTATATTGACAAACAAGTTTGAATCACAGCCCAATTTACTACCATCTTGTCTTTTTGATAATTTTCTTCCATGAAGAATGAAAATTAAATAACAAAAATACTCACTTTTATGTATGATTAGTAAATTAATTGAATATAAAAGCTGAAATGATATTTTGTTTATTTTTTTCACAAAGTGGATGATCCTGACTTTCTGGTTAAATCTATTGGAAAACTAGCAGTATAGCCTGGCATTGCTCGGGTGTAATGAAAGCTTTGAAACTAATCCATGGTCCTGGAGCTCAGACTCAGCCTAAAGAAAATTTGTGTGAAGTTTGGTGAGAATCAGATAAAAATTGTGGATTTGTATAAAGGACATACAGACAGATAAACAGACACACGCACAAACATCTTGCCTTTTATGTATATATATATTTATATTATCAATTTTCTGCACTATTGTAAGAACTGCAATCTTGAAACTTTTGAATATCATTTCTTATGTCTTTCTCTATGAGTGTATGAAATTTGATTAAAATCGGACCACTCCTTCTATAACCAGATTTTTTTTGATTATCGATTTTCGATATTTATCAGGGGTACCTCAACACAAAACCTAGCTAAGAACACTCGCAGATGCTTATAGTACTACTGTGTAAATTTTCAAGAAAATTGGTTCAGCCGTTTCGGAGTCTATAGGTAAAGGACACACACACACACACACACACACACACACACACAGAGTTCCATTTATAAATAAGTTTAGATAATTTGAAAATCAAATTCTGTTCTCTTTTGTATTATGATAACTTATTTTAATCAAATTCAAATCTTTTGTTAAGTTTACAAATTTAAATATAAACAAAATTAACTGCAAATTGTTCTTTGCAGTTCTTTTCTGAATCTCACAGATTAATTATTTTCACTATTCCCATAATATTTAAAACTATTGTCTTCATGATTTATATTATTTACATGAAGACTATTGGCCTTATCTTTGTTATTGTTATCATGACCTTTTGGCTGTTGTGCCTTCAAGCCTTCATCAGGTGTATGTTGATCAAAGTAACCTACAGGGAATTCCAAACTGAACCTTTTAATATCTGGGCGTAAATTGTTCTTGTTCCACTGTCTATGTCTCAAGATATCTCACCTAGTTTTTATTTTGTACTGCTCAATTATTGCTCACTTCCTTTTCACTAAGTCCAAATATACAATGCCTAACCCATGGACTGAACTCAATATTACTCTATCACCAAATTCCTGAACCAGTGCTTTGATTCACTAGGCTAATGTCATGTGGGACAATTCCCACTTGAATTGTCGTTCCAATACACAAGGAAAGAAGGAAATCATAATCAGCCACTCTTCCTTGATGTATTAATAACTTGCACAGAGAATGGGTTCAAAACATATTACAAGACAACATTTACTGGAAATATCTTAACTTCAAATTCCATCATCCATACAGTGTAAAGAAAATTATAATCCAATGCCTACAATACGATGAAAAGAGCATAAGTGGTGACCTAGACGCATACTAACAGGAAATGATCAGAATCAAGCATACCCTTCCGAATAACAACTACTCCGCAAAGATAACATCAATGTTTGTGGGTGGAAACAAAAGCATCAAGCAAGAGGACCAGAAAATTGCTATGATGCATCTGCCTTACGTCAGGGGTTTATAGAAAAAGACTTAGAAGATCTGAAGTTCATACAAAATTTGGTCAATGTTCAGAAGCTGCTCCACTATACAAAGAAATCTCTGTTGGGTCAAGTATAAAAAAGAGAAGGAATATGACAAAAAATTGTGTGTACTCTATTCCTTATAATTGTGTTCCCTTTACTCCTTACAATTTTGTGCCCTCTATTGCTTAATATTGTGCTTACTCTATTCCATACAATTGTGTTTATTCTATTCCTTACAATTTTGTGTCCTCTATTCCTCACAATTGTATGTACTCTATTCCTTACAATTGTGTGTACGCTATTCCTTACAATTGAGTGTACTCTATTCTTTACAATTATTTCCCCTTTATTCCTTACAATTGTGTACCCTCTATTTTTTACAATGGTGTGCCCACTATTTATTAGAATTGTGTGTACTCTATTCTTTACAATTGTGTGACCTGTATTCTTTACAATTGTATGTACTTCTACTCCTTACAATTATGTGTACTCTATTTTTTACAGTTGTGTTGCCTCTATCCTTTACAATTATGTGTACTCTATTCTTTAAATATTGTGTGCACTCTATTACTTACAATTGTGTGTACTCTATTCCTTACAATTGTTTGCCCCCTATTCCTTAAATATTGTGTTTATTCTATTCCTTACAATTGTGTGTACTCTATAGCTTACAATTGTGTGCACTCTTACAATTTTCTGTCCTCTATTCATTACAATTGCATGTACTCTTTTCCTTACAATTGTGTGTACTCTATTTTTTACATTTGTGGTAAAGAATATAAAGGTGAAAATAGCAGACTTCTACAAGTAAAGCTGGATGAACATCGAAAATCTGTAGTGAAGAGAGAGGCAATGAAATCAGGCATGGCTGATCATGTATGGAGAGGAAAGGGTAGTCAGCAACCCCTGTGGAATGAAGTGAAAATACTAGACGAAGAGAAACATTGGAGAGTTAGATATCTTAAAGAATCAGCAGATATGCTAGGTTATTAATAGGCTTCAAATTGGAATAAATATAATATGTTATCTGCTAATAAAGAAAGGAAAATAAATGACAGAAAATCTTCAAAAGCAGCAGCAGCTATAACAAAAGAAAACAGCTTCAGTGAATGCAGTCAAGCAGCAGCAGTAGCAGCAGATTTAAGGCTCCAGGTTCTTCATAAAGAATTCTTCCGCAAGACACTAACCTGGAGGATTAAAGTGTTGGTTTATGAATTTGGTGATACAGCAATTGTGAGTTCAATCTCTGAAATTGGATTCAGTGGAAATGAGGTGAGTAATAAATGAGCAGTAACAAATAAATAACTAGACATAATATCTGTAGACATGGGCAGTGGAACAAGAACAATTTAAATAAAGCATTCAGTTCAAAATTCCCTATCAGTTACCTGGATTGACCTATACTTGATGAAGGTTGGAGAGTACCACGATAACAAAAATGAGGATAATAAGTCACATGTAAATAATATAAATCATGATAACTCCTCATCCCAGAAATTCAGACAGAAATTATTGCCTTCAATTTGCTCAGGAATGTTTCTATTTTTCGAGATCTTAACACTCAGTCCTGTGATTCGTTTTGACTGTTCTAGCTGAGTAAATGGTAAAGAAGAAAAAACAATATCCATTTTTTGAAGATGCAGTATAAACTGAAGAATATATAAACCAAAATATGTTAAAAGATCAAAGATTAAGACAACAGTCAAAATGAAATCTATGGAATATGCAAAATATTTCATCATAGACTTTTCAGCAATAGAAAAAGTTTGGAAAATATATCAACTAACAGGAGTCATAGATTAAAAGCAACGAAAAGAAAAAAGAAAAGTAAATGATAAAAACAACTGTTTGAAGAGAATCATTTTAACATTTTAACTTCAACATGGGAGTTAACTTTTGCTAAGAGTTATCTACCTTATACTGTTAGTTCTTATATTTTGACGGCCATAAACAATTATGTTCGTTTTTTGAACCAGCCATTTATAAAATTAATTTCTCTGTGTCTTATTTCCTGATAAATGCATTCAATGTACAAATTGAATTTGCTGACACTGATAACCAAAAAACCTTCTGAAATCATTACTGATAAAATAGATCAAGTTTTCATGGGATGTGTTCACTAGTTTTATATATTTCATTCACAGATATTTAACAGTCTTTTTAAGTTAAAGGGGAATATTTTAGGTTTGGCTTCAGTTACTACATTTGGGTAAGTTTAGAAACAGAGTAAAAGTTAGTTTAAGACTATGGTTACTGATGTTTTAAAATTAATATGAGTCTCTTTAGGCAAGAGTTTTTTTTTAACTAGAATATGAGTTAATTTAGAACTAAGAGTATATATAAGTCTCATGCTTCAGATGAGTTGTCATTTTAGTTTGAAAGAGGAGTTTTCTAAAAATGGCTTAATTTTGATAGAAGCAGGCGTTTAAATTGTACATAACTCGTTAAAATATTTGAAAATAAACACAGAATCCTCTAATCTTGATTTTAAAATTAACTATTATTAAAAATAACATTTTTGTTGAAATCTAAAATTATTTTCTTAAATTTTGCTGAGATTTCTTAATTTCTGTCTGCAATTATGGGATGAGGAGTTATCACGATTTACGCTATTTACATGTCTTATTGCTGTTATTAACACAATGGCTGAAACATTATGGTAACAACAACACATATTAGGACAATAATCAATATGTAAATTGTGTAAATAATGATTTTACTTACACTTTAAAATTGATTTTGTCTGCAAATTCTTCAAAAGAATGTCCTGTATGAACAAAGTAAGCATTTGCTATGAATTCATTCAAATTGATTTGCCAAGTGGAATGTCTTTCTTTTTTTACTTTATGGTCAGAAGTTTGAAAATAAAAAAGAATAATTTTGTGTTGTCCGTGGTTTTCGTTTTAACAATGAGACTCATTGACTCAATATCACCAAAAAGGTAGAAAACTTGTGATGAAGGTTAACGTTACCTTTCCTTAAACATTTAGTCTTGCAGTTGTAAAATTAGGAATGATTTTACAGTGTAAATATCTATTTGCCAATCTGGTTTTTGACAGTGAGAAATAAAAATTGATCAGTGGGCATAAAATTCTGTTCTTGGTGCACAGTTAATGATTATCATATCAATTTAGAAAAACACTTCTATTAACCAATTCAAAGCACTCATACTCTTCATCTATAATCATTTACGACACAATCTACAATAAATAATTTATCTAAGAGGAAGAAAAAAAATTTCTAATTGCTTTTACTGACCAGTCTTTTTACTGACGTGTCTTGGATGAGCATCGTTGGATTTTGTTAGTCAAATGAATTCAAAGTAGAGAAGCTGACATAAGGTGTTTCATACTCACCTAAATACAAGACTTTTGGTAATTCTTTAATTATAATGATTCAAATAAATGTGGTTTATTTAAAATCAACAGGCCTGTTTATAAACTTAAACTGATCAGATTTATAATAACACAGCTGAAACATTGTTTGCTATAAATAATACATTTTAAACAAAAGCATTTCACAAGACATATAATTACAAAATATTTTATTATACTTTTTGTTTGTATGCAAGACTATTATGAATTCTTCACTAGATCAGAGTGTAGCATCTGTAATAGTTCAATGAGCTTTTAGAACGAAGAGTAGTTATAATATTTGTCAACAACAAACAGGAAAAAGAGTGAAAAATGTGGGAAAAGAAAAAAATGAAAAAGACAGTGTGAAGAAAAAAAGGTAAAAGGTGTAAAAATGAAAAAGGGGAGGGAAAGTAAATCAGAAGTAAAAAAGGTAGAAGGCATGAATATGAAGGAGGGGAGAGAAAGTAAGTCAGAAATAAAAAAGGTAGAACGCATGAATATGAAGGAGGGGAGGGAAAGTAAGTCAGAAGTAAAAAGGGTAGAAGGCATGAATATGAAGGAGGGGAGGGAAAGTAAGTCGGAATTAAAAAGGGTAGGAGGCATGAATATGAAGGAGGGGAGGGAAAGTAAGTCGGAAGTAAAAAGGGTAGAGGGCATGAATATGAAGGAGGGGAGGGAAAGTAAGTCGGAAGTAAAAAGGGTAGGAGGCATGAATATGAAGGAGGGGAGGGAAAGTAAGTCGGAAGTAAAAAGGGTAGGAGGCATGAATATGAAGGAGGGGAGGGAAAGTAAGTCGGAAGTAAAAAGGGTAGGAGGCATGAATATGAAGAAGGGGAGGGAAAGTAAGTCGGAAGTAAAAAGGGTAGGAGGCATGAATATGAAGGAGGGGAGGGAAAGTAAGTCTGAAGTAAAAAGGGTAGAGGGCATGAATATGAAGGAGGGGAGGGAAAGTAAGTCGGAATTAAAAAGGGTAGGAGGCATGAATATGAAGGAGGGGAGGGAAAGTAAGTCAGAAGTAAAAAGGGTAGGAGGCATGAATATGAAGGAGGGGAGGGAAAGTAAGTCAGAAGTAAAAAGGGTAGAAGGCATGAATATGAAGGAGGGGAGGGAAAGTAAGTCAGAAGTAAAAAGGGTAGACGGCATGAATATGAAGGAGGGGAGTGAAAGTAAGTCAGAAATAAAAAAGGTAGAACGCGTGAATATGAAGGAGGGGAGGGAAAGTAAGTCAGAAGTAAAAAGGGTAGACGGCATGAATATGAAGGAGGGGAGGGAAAGTAAGTCAGAAATAAAAAAGGTAGAACGCGTGAATATGAAGGAGGGGAGGGAAAGTAAGTCAGAAGTAAAAAGGGTAGACGGCATGAATATGAAGGAGGGGAGGGAAAGTAAGTCAGAAATAAAAAAGGTAGAACGCGTGAATATGAAGGAGGGGAGGGAAAGTAAGTCGGAAGTAAAAAGGGTAGAAGGCATGAATATGAAGGAGGGGAGGGAAAGTAAGTCGGAATTAAAAAGGGTAGGAGGCATGAATATGTAGGAGGGGAGGGAAAGTAAGTCGGAATTAAAAAGGGTAGAAGGCATGAATATGAAGGAAGGGAGGGAAAGTAAGTCGGAATTAAAAAGGGTAGGAGGCATGAATATGAAGGAGGGGAGGAAAAGTAAGTCAGAAGTAAAAAAGGGTAGACGGCATGAATATGAAGGAGGGGAGGGAAAGTAAGTCAGAAGTAAAAAAGGGTAGACGGCATGAATATGAAGGAGGGGAGGGAAAGTAAGTCAGAAATAAAAAAGGTACAACGCGTGAATATGAAGGAGGGGAGAGAAAGTAAGTCAGAAGTAAAAAGGGTAGACGGCATGAATATGAAGGAGGGGAGGGAAAGTAAGTCAGAAGTAAAAAAGGTAGAAGGCATGAATATGAAGGAGGGGAGGGAAAGTAAGTCAGAAGTAAAAAGGGTAGACGGCATGAATATGAAGGAGGGGAGGGAAAGTAAGTCAGAAGTAAAAAAGGTAGAAGGCATGAATATGAAGGAGGGGAGGGAAAGTAAGTCAGAAGTAAAAAGGGTAGACGGCATGAATATGAAGGAGGGGAGGGAAAGTAAGTCAGAAATAAAAAAGGTAGAACGCGTGAATATGAAGGAGGGGAGGGAAAGTAAGTCGGAAGTAAAAAGGGTAGGAGGCATGAATATGAAGGAGGGGAAGGAAAGTAAGTCGGAAGTAAAAAGGGTAGAAGGCATGAATATGAAGGAGGGGAGGGAAAGTAAGTCGGAATTAAAAAGGGTAGGAGGCATGAATATGAAGGAGGGGAGGGAAAGTAAGTCGGAATTAAAAAGGGTAGAAGGCATGAATATGAAGGAAGGGAGGGAAAGTAAGTCGGAATTAAAAAGGGTAGGAGGCATGAATATGAATATGAAGGAGGGGAGGAAAAGAAAGACGGAAGTAAAAAAGGTAAAAAGCATGAATAAATAGCGGGGTTGGAAAGTAAGTCGGAAGTAAAAAGGGTAGGAGGCATGAATATGAAGGAGGGGAGGGAAAGTAAGTCAGAAGTAAAAAAGGGTAGACGGCATGAATATGAAGGAGGGGAGGGAAAGTAAGTCAGAAATAAAAAAGGTACAACGCGTGAATATGAAGGAGGGGAGAGAAAGTAAGTCAGAAGTAAAAAGGGTAGACGGCATGAATATGAAGGAGGGGAGGGAAAGTAAGTCAGAAGTAAAAAAGGTAGAAGGCATGAATATGAAGGAGGGGAGGGAAAGTAAGTCAGAAGTAAAAAGGGTAGACGGCATGAATATGAAGGAGGGGAGGGAAAGTAAGTCAGAAGTAAAAAAGGTAGAAGGCATGAATATGAAGGAGGGGAGGGAAAGTAAGTCAGAAATAAAAAGGGTAGACGGCATGAATATGAAGGAGGGGAGGGAAAGTAAGTCAGAAATAAAAAAGGTAGAACGCGTGAATATGAAGGAGGGGAGGGAAAGTAAGTCGGAAGTAAAAAGGGTAGGAGGCATGAATATGAAGGAGGGGAAGGAAAGTAAGTCAGAAGTAAAAAGGGTAGAGGGCATGAATATGAAGGAGGGGAGGGAAAGTAAGTCAGAAGTAAAAAAGGTAGAAGGCATGAATATGAAGGAGGGGAGGGAAAGTAAGTCAGAAGTAAAAAGGGTAGAGGGCATGAATATGAAGGAGGGGAGGGAAAGTAAGTCAGAAGTAAAAAGGGTAGAGGGCATGAATATGAAGGAGGGGAGGGAAAGTAAGTCAGAAGTAAATAGGGTAGACGGCATGAATATGAAGGAGGGTAGGGAAAGTAAGTCGAAGGTAAAAAGGTAGAAGGCATGAATATGAAGGAGGGGAGGGAAAGTAAGTCAGAAGTAAAAAGGGTAGAGGGCATGAATATGAAGGAGGGGAGGGAAAGTAAGTCAGAAGTAAAAAGGGTAGAGGGCATGAATATGAAGGAGGGGAGGGAAAGTAAGTCAGAAGTAAAAAGGGTAGAGGGCATGAATATGAAGGAGGGGTGGGAAAGGAAGTCGGAAGTAAAAAGGGTAGAGGGCATGAATATGAAGGAGGGGAGTGAAAGAAAGTCAGAAGTAAAAAGGGTAGACGGCATGAATATGAAGGAGGGTAGGGAAAGTAAGTCAGAAGTAAAAAGGGTAGAGGGCATGAATATGAAAGAGGGGAAGGAAAGTAAGTCAGAAGTAAAAAGGGTAGACGGCATGAATATGAAGGAGGGTAGGGAAAGTAATTCCGAAGTAAAAAGGGTAGAGGGCATGAATATGAAGGAGGGTAGGGAAAGTAAGTCAGAAGTAAAAAGGGTAGAGGGCATGAATATGAAGGAGGGTAGGGAAAGTAAGTCAGAAGTAAAAAGGGTAGAGGGCATGAATATGAAGGAGGGTAGGGAAAGTAAGTCTGAAGTAAAAAGGGTAGAGGGCATGAATATGAAGGAGGGTAGGGAAAGTAAGTCAGAAGTAAAAAGGGTAGAGGGCATGAATATGAAGGAGGGTAGAAAAAGTAAGTCAGAAGTAAAAAGGGTAGAGGGCATGAGTATGAAGGAGGGGAGGGAAAGTAAGTCTGAAGTAAAAAGGGTAGAGGGCATGAATATGAAGGAGGGGAGGGAAAGTAAGTCAGAAGTAAAAAGGGTAGAGGGCATGAATATGAAGGAGGGTAGGGAAAGTAAGTCAGAAGTAAAAAGCGTAGAGGGCATGAATATGAAGGAGGGGAGGGAAAGTAAGTCTGAAGTAAAAAGGGTAGACGGCATGAATATGAAGGAGGGGAGGGAAAGTAAGTCGGAAGTAAAAAGGGTAGACGGCATGAATATGAAGGAGGGTAGGGAAAGTAAGTTAGAAGTAAAAAGGGTAGAGGGCATGAATATGAAGGAGGGGAGGGAAAGGAAGTCGGAAGTAAAAAGGGTAGAGGGAATGAATATGAAGGAGGGTAGGGAAAGTAAGTCGGAAGTAAAATGGGTAGACGGCATGAATATGAAGGAGGGGAGGGAAAGTAAGTCGGAAGTAAAAAGGGTAGAGGGAATGAATATGAAGGAGGGGAGGGAAAGTAAGTCGGAAGTAAAAAGGGTAGAGGGCATGAATATGAAGGAGGGGAGGGAAAGGAAGTCGGAAGTAAAATGGGTAGACGGCATGAATATGAAGGAGGGGAGGGAAAGTAAGTCGGAAGTAAAAAGGGTAGAGGGAATGAATATGAAGGAGGGGAGGGAAAGTAAGTCGGAAGTAAAAAGGGTAGAGGGCATGAATATGAAGGAGGGTAGGTAAAGTAAGTCAGAAGTAAAAAGGGTAGAGGGCATGAATATGAAAGAGGGGAAGGAAAGTAAGTCAGAAGTAAAAAGGGTAGACGGCATGAATATGAAGGAGGGGAGGGAAAGGAAGTCGGAAGTAAAAAGGGTAGAGGGAATGAATATGAAGGAGGGTAGGGAAAGTAAGTCGGAAGTAAACACGGTAGACGGCATGAATATGAAGGAGGGGAGGGAAAGTAAGTCAGAAGTAAAAAGGGTAGACGGCATGAATATGAAGGAGGGGAGGGAAAGTAAGTCAGAAATAAAAAAGGTAGAACGCGTGAATATGAAGGAGGGGAGGGAAAGTAAGTCGGAAGTAAAAAGGGTAGGAGGCATGAATATGAAGGAGGGGAAGGAAAGTAAGTCAGAAGTAAAAAGGGTAGAGGGCATGAATATGAAGGAGGGGAGGGAAAGTAAGTCAGAAGTAAAAAAGGTAGAAGGCATGAATATGAAGGAGGGGAGGGAAAGTAAGTCAGAAGTAAAAAGGGTAGAGGGCATGAATATGAAGGAGGGGAGGGAAAGTAAGTCAGAAGTAAAAAGGGTAGAGGGCATGAATATGAAGGAGGGGAGGGAAAGTAAGTCAGAAGTAAATAGGGTAGACGGCATGAATATGAAGGAGGGTAGGGAAAGTAAGTCGAAGGTAAAAAGGTAGAAGGCATGAATATGAAGGAGGGGAGGGAAAGTAAGTCAGAAGTAAAAAGGGTAGAGGGCATGAATATGAAGGAGGGGAGGGAAAGGAAGTCGGAAGTAAAAAGGGTAGAGGGCATGAATATGAAGGAGGGGAGTGAAAGAAAGTCAGAAGTAAAAAGGGTAGACGGCATGAATATGAAGGAGGGTAGGGAAAGTAAGTCAGAAGTAAAAAGGGTAGAGGGCATGAATATGAAAGAGGGGAAGGAAAGTAAGTCAGAATTAAAAAGGGTAGAGGGCATGAATATGACGGAGGGGAGGGAAAGTAAGTCAGAAGTAAAAAGGGTTGAGGGCATGAATATGAAGGAGGGTAGGGAAAGTAAGTCAGAAGTAAAAAGGGTAGAGGGCATGAATATGAAAGAGGGGAAGGAAAGTAAGTCAGAAGTAAAAAGGGTAGAAGGCATGAATATGAAGGAGGGGAGGGAAAGTAAGTCGGAAGTAAAAAGGGTAGACGGCATGAATATGAAGGAGGGTAAGGAAAGTAAGTCAGAAGTAAAAAGGGTAGAGGGCATGAATATGAAGGAGGGTAGGGAAAGTAAGTCGGAAGTAAAAAGGGTAGACGGCATGAATATGAAGGAGGGGAAGGAAAGTAAGTCGGAAGTAAAAAGGGTAGAGGGAATGAATATGAAGGAGGGGAGTGAAAGTAAGTCAGAAGTAAAAAGGGTAGAGGGCATGAATATGAAGGAGGGTAGGGAAAGTAAGTCAGAAGTAAAAAGGGTAGACGGCATGAATATGAAGGAGGGTAGGGAAAGTAATTCCAGTAAAAAGGGTAGAGGGCATGAATATGAAGGAGGGTAGGGAAAGTAAGTCAGAAGTAAAAAGGGTAGAGGGCATGAATATGAAGGAGGGTAGGGAAAGTAAGTCAGAAGTAAAAAGGGTAGAGGGCATGAATATGAAGGAGGGTAGGGAAAGTAAGTCTGAAGTAAAAAGGGTAGAGGGCATGAATATGAAGGAGGGTAGGGAAAGTAAGTCAGAAGTAAAAAGGGTAGAGGGCATGAATATGAAGGAGGGTAGGAAAGTAAGTCAGAAGTAAAACGGGTAGAGGGCATGAGTATGAAGGAGGGGAGGAAAGTAAGTCTGAAGTAAAAAGGGTAGAGGGCATGAATATGAAGGAGGGGAGGGAAAGTAAGTCAGAAGTAAAAAGGGTAGAGGGCATGAATATGAAGGAGGGTAGGGAAAGTAAGTCAGAAGTAAAAAGCGTAGACGGCATGAATATGAAGGAGTGAAAGTAAGTCAGAAATAAAAAAGGTAGAACGCGTGAATATGAAGGAGGGGAGGGAAAGTAAGTCAGAAGTAAAAAGGGTAGACGGCATGAATATGAAGGAGGGGAGGAAAGTAAGTCAGAAATAAAAAAAGGTAGAACGCGTGAATATGAAGGAGGGGAGGAAAGTAAGTCAGAAGTAAAAAGGGTAGACGGCATGAATATGAAGGAGGGAGGGAAAGTAAGTCAGAAATAAAAAAGGTAGAACGCGTGAATATGAAGGAGGGGAGGGAAAGTAAGTCGGAAGTAAAAAGGGTAGAAGGCATGAATATGAAGGAGGGGAGGGAAAGTAAGTCGGAATTAAAAAGGGTAGGAGGCATGAATATGTAGGAGGGGAGGGAAAGTAAGTCGGAATTAAAAAGTGTAGAAGGCATGAATATGAAGGAAGGGAGGGAAAGTAAGTCGGAATTAAAAAGGGTAGGAGGCATGAATATGAAGGAGGGGAGGAAAAGAAAGACGGAAGTAAAAAAGGTAAAAAGCATGAATAAATAGCGGGGTTGGAAAGTAAGTCGGAAGTAAAAAGGGTAGGAGGCATGAATATGAAGGAGGGGAGGGAAAGTAAGTCAGAAGTAAAAAAGGGTAGACGGCATGAATATGAAGGAGGGGAGGGAAAGTAAGTCAGAAATAAAAAAGGTACAACGCGTGAATATGAAGGAGGGGAGAGAAAGTAAGTCAGAAGTAAAAAGGGTAGACGGCATGAATATGAAGGAGGGGAGGGAAAGTAAGTCAGAAGTAAAAAAGGTAGAAGGCATGAATATGAAGGAGGGGAGGGAAAGTAAGTCAGAAGTAAAAAGGGTAGACGGCATGAATATGAAGGAGGGGAGGGAAAGTAAGTCAGAAGTAAAAAAGGTAGAAGGCATGAATATGAAGGAGGGGAGGGAAAGTAAGTCAGAAGTAAAAAGGGTAGACGGCATGAATATGAAGGAGGGGAGGGAAAGTAAGTCAGAAATAAAAAAGGTAGAACGCGTGAATATGAAGGAGGGGAGGGGAAAGGGAAAGTAAGTCGGAAGTAAAAAGGGTAGGAGGCATGAATATGAAGGAGGGGAAGGAAAGTAAGTCAGAAGTAAAAAGGGTAGAGGGCATGAATATGAAGGAGGGGAGGGAAAGTAAGTCAGAAGTAAAAAAGGTAGAAGGCATGAATATGAAGGAGGGGAGGGAAAGTAAGTCAGAAGTAAAAAGGGTAGAGGGCATGAATATGAAGGAGGGGAGGGAAAGTAAGTCAGAAGTAAAAAGGGTAGAGGGCATGAATATGAAGGAGGGGAGGGAAAGTAAGTCAGAAGTAAATAGGGTAGACGGCATGAATATGAAGGAGGGTAGGGAAAGTAAGTCGAAGGTAAAAAGGTAGAAGGCATGAATATGAAGGAGGGGAGGGAAAGTAAGTCAGAAGTAAAAAGGGTAGAGGGCATGAATATGAAGGAGGGGAGGGAAAGTAAGTCAGAAGTAAAAAGGGTAGAGGGCATGAATATGAAGGAGGGGAGGGAAAGTAAGTCAGAAGTAAAAAAGGTAGAAGGCATGAATATGAAGGAGGGTAGGGAAAGTAAGTCGAAGGTAAAAAGGTAGAAGGCATGAATATGAAGGAGGGGAGGGAAAGTAAGTCGGAAGTAAAAAGGGTAGAAGGCATGAATATGAAGGAGGGGAGGGAAAGTAAGTCGGAATTAAAAAGGGTAGGAGGCATGAATATGAAGGAGGGGAGGGAAAGTAAGTCGGAATTAAAAAGGGTAGAAGGCATGAATATGAAGGAAGGGAGGGAAAGTAAGTCGGAATTAAAAAGGGTAGGAGGCATGAATATGAATATGAAGGAGGGGAGGAAAAGAAAGACGGAAGTAAAAAAGGTAAAAAGCATGAATAAATAGCGGGGTTGGAAAGTAAGTCGGAAGTAAAAAGGGTAGGAGGCATGAATATGAAGGAGGGGAGGGAAAGTAAGTCAGAAGTAAAAAAGGGTAGACGGCATGAATATGAAGGAGGGGAGGGAAAGTAAGTCAGAAATAAAAAAGGTACAACGCGTGAATATGAAGGAGGGGAGAGAAAGTAAGTCAGAAGTAAAAAGGGTAGACGGCATGAATATGAAGGAGGGGAGGGAAAGTAAGTCAGAAGTAAAAAAGGTAGAAGGCATGAATATGAAGGAGGGGAGGGAAAGTAAGTCAGAAGTAAAAATTGTAGACGGCATGAATATGAAGGAGGGGAGGGAAAGTAAGTCGGAAGTAAAAAAGGTAGAAGGCATGAATATGAAGGAGGGGAGGGAAAGTAAGTCAGAAATAAAAAGGGTAGACGGCATGAATATGAAGGAGGGGAGGGAAAGTAAGTCAGAAATAAAAAAGGTAGAACGCGTGAATATGAAGGAGGGGAGGGAAAGTAAGTCGGAAGTAAAAAGGGTAGGAGGCATGAATATGAAGGAGGGGAAGGAAAGTAAGTCAGAAGTAAAAAGGGTAGAGGTCATGAATATGAAGGAGGGGAGGGAAAGTAAGTCAGAAGTAAAAAAGGTAGAAGGCATGAATATGAAGGAGGGGAGGGAAAGTAAGTCAGAAGTAAAAAGGGTAGAGGGCATGAATATGAAGGAGGGGAGGGAAAGTAAGTCAGAAGTAAAAAGGGTAGAGGGCATGAATATGAAGGAGGGGAGGGAAAGTAAGTCAGAAGTAAATAGGGTAGACGGCATGAATATGAAGGAGGGTAGGGAGGGAAAGTAAGTCGAAGGTAAAAAGGTAGAAGGCATGAATATGAAGGAGGGGAGGGAAAGTAAGTCAGAAGTAAAAAGGGTAGAGGGCATGAATATGAAGGAGGGGAGGGAAAGTAAGTCAGAAGTAAAAAGGGTAGAGGGCATGAATATGAAGGAGGGGAGGGAAAGTAAGTCAGAAGTAAAAAGGGTAGAGGGCATGAATATGAAGGAGGGGAGGGAAAGGAAGTCGGAAGTAAAAAGGGTAGAGGGCATGAATATGAAGGAGGGGAGTGAAAGAAAGTCAGAAGTAAAAAGGGTAGACGGCATGAATATGAAGGAGGGTAGGGAAAGTAAGTCAGAAGTAAAAAGGGTAGAGGGCATGAATATGAAAGAGGGGAAGGAAAGTAAGTCAGAATTAAAAAGGGTAGAGGGCATGAATATGACGGAGGGGAGGGAAAGTAAGTCAGAAGTAAAAAGGGTTGAGGGCATGAATATGAAGGAGGGTAGAGAAAGTAAGTCAGAAGTAAAAAGGGTAGAGGGCATGAATATGAAAGAGGGGAAGGAAAGTAAGTCAGAAGTAAAAAGGGTAGAAGGCATGAATATGAAGGAGGGGAGGGAAAGTAAGTCGGAAGTAAAAAGGGTAGACGGCATGAATATGAAGGAGGGTAAGGAAAGTAAGTCAGAAGTAAAAAGGGTAGAGGGCATGAATATGAAGGAGGGTAGGGAAAGTAAGTCGGAAGTAAAAAGGGTAGACGGCATGAATATGAAGGAGGGGAAGGAAAGTAAGTCGGAAGTAAAAAGGGTAGAGGGAATGAATATGAAGGAGGGGAGTGAAAGTAAGTCAGAAGTAAAAAGGGTAGAGGGCATGAATATGAAGGAGGGTAGGGAAAGTAAGTCAGAAGTAAAAAGGGTAGAGGGCATGAATATGAAAGAGGGGAAGGAAAGTAAGTCAGAAGTAAAAAGGGTAGACGGCCTGAATATGAAGGAGGGTAGGGAAAGTAATTCCGAAGTAAAAAGGGTAGAGGGCATGAATATGAAGGAGGGTAGGGAAAGTAAGTCAGAAGTAAAAAGGGTAGAGGGCATGAATATGAAGGAGGGTAGGGAAAGTAAGTCAGAAGTAAAAAGGGTAGAGGGCATGAATATGAAGGAGGGTAGGGAAAGTAAGTCTGAAGTAAAAAGGGTAGAGGGCATGAATATGAAGGAGGGTAGGGAAAGTAAGTCAGAAGTAAAAAGGGTAGAGGGCATGAATATGAAGGAGGGTAGAAAAAGTAAGTCAGAAGTAAAAAGGGTAGAGGATTGAGTATGAAGGAGGGGAGGGAAAGTAAGTCTGAAGTAAAAAGGGTAGAGGGCATGAATATGAAGGAGGGGAGGGAAAGTAAGTCAGAAGTAAAAAGGGTAGAGGGCATGAATATGAAGGAGGGTAGGGAAAGTAAGTCAGAAGTAAAAAGCGTAGAGGGCATGAATATGAAGGAGGGGAGGGAAAGTAAGTCTGAAGTAAAAAGGGTAGACGGCATGAATATGAAGGAGGGGAGGGAAAGGAAGTCGGAAGTAAAAAGGGTAGAGGGAATGAATATGAAGGAGGGTAGGGAAAGTAAGTCGGAAGTAAACACGGTGAACTGACATGAATATGAAGGAGGAGAGGGAAAGTAAGTCAAGTAAAAGAGGTAGACGGCATGAATATGAGGGAGGGAGGGAAAGTAAGTCAGAAATAAAAAGGTAGGAGGCAGCGTGAATATGAAGGAGGGAGGGAAAGTAAGTCGGAAGTAAAAAGGGTAGGGGGCATGAATATGAAGGAGGGGAAGGGAAAGTAAGTCAGAAGTAAAAAGGGTAGGGCATGAATATGAAGGAGGGGAGGAAAGTAAGTCAGAAGTAAAAAAGGTAGAAGGCATGAATATGAAGGAGAGAAGGAAAGTAAGTCAGAAGTAAAAGGAGTGAGGCATGAATATGAAGGAGGGGAGGGAAAGTAAGTCAGAAGTAAAAAGGGTAGAGGGCATGAATATGAAGGAGGTAGGGAAAGTAAGTCAGAAGTAAATAGGGTGGGCAACTGAATATGAAGGAGGGTAGGGAAAAGTAAGTCGAAAGGTAAAAGGTAGAAGGCATGAATATGAAGGAGGAGGGAAAGTAAGTCAGAAGTAAAAAGGGTAGAGGGCATGAATATATGAAGGAGGGGAGGAAAGTAAAGTCAGAAGTAAAGTGTAGGAGTCATGAATATGAAGGAGGGTAGGAAAGTAAGTCAGAAGTAAAAAGGGTAGAGGGCATGAATATGAAGGAGGGTAGGGAAAGTAAGTCGAGTAAAAAAGGGTAGAAGGCATGAATATGAAGGAGGGGAGAGAGGAAAAGTAAGTCGGAATTAAAAAGGGTAGGAGGCATGAATGAAGGAGGAGGAAAGTAAGTCGGAATTAAAAGGGTAGAAGGCATGAATATGAAGGAAGGGAGGGAAAGTAAGTCGGAATTAAAAAGGGAGTGAGGCATGAATATGAATATGAAGGAGGAGGAAAAGAAAGACGGAAGTAAAAAAGGTAAAAAGCAAGAATAAATAGCGGGGTTGGAAAGTAAGTCGGAAGTAAAAGGGTAGGAGGCATGAATATGAAGGAGGAGGAAAAGTAAGTCGAAGTAAAAAAGGGTAGACGGCATGAATATGAAGGAGGGGAGGGAAAGTAAGTCAGAAATAAAGAGTACAACGCGTGAATATGAAGGAGGGGAGAGAAAGTAAGTCAAGTAAAAAGGGTAGACGGCATGTGAATATGAAGGAGGGGAGGGAAAGTAAGTCAGAAGTAAAAAAGGTAGAAGGCATGAATATGAAGGAGGGGAGGAGAAGTCAGAAGTAAAAGAGGTAGACGGCATGAATATGAAGGAGGGGAGGAAAGTAAGTCAGAAGTAAAAAAGGTAGAAGGCATGAATATGAAGGAGGGGAGGAAAGTAAGTCAGAAATAAAAGGGTAGACGGCATGAATATGAAGGAGGGGAGGAAAGTAAGTCAGAAATAAAAGGTAGAACGCGTGAATATGAAGGAGGGGAGGGAAAGTAAGTCGGAAGTAAAAAGGTAGGAGGCATGAATGAAGGAGGGGGAAGGAAAGTAAGTCAGAAGTAAAAGGGTTAAAGGCATGAATATGAAGGAGGGGAGGGAAAGTAAGTCAGAAGTAAAAAAGGTAGAAGGCATGAATATGAAGGAGGGGAGGGAAAGTAAGTCAGAAGTAAAAAGGGTAGAGGGGCATGAATATGAAGGAGGAGAGGAAAGTAAGTCAAGTAAAAGAGGGTAGGGCATGAATATGAAGGAGGGGAGAAGTAAGTCAGAAGTAAATAGGGTAGACGGCATGAATATGAAGGAGGGGAGTGAAAGAAAGTCAGAAGTAAAAAGGGTAGACGGCATGAATATGAAGGAGGGTAGGGAAAGTAAGTCAGAAGTAAAAAGGGTAGAGGGCATGAATATGAAAGAGGGGAAGGAAAGTAAGTCAGAATTAAAAAGGGTAGAGGGCATGAATATGACGGAGGGGAGGGAAAGTAAGTCAGAAGTAAAAAGGGTAGAGGGCATGAATATGAAAGAGGGGAAGGAAAGTAAGTCAGAAGTAAAAAGGGTAGACGGCATGAATATGAAGGAGGGTAGGGAAAGTAATTCCGAAGTAAAAAGGGTAGAGGGCATGAATATGAAGGAGGGTAGGGAAAGTAAGTCAGAAGTAAAAAGGGTAGAGGGCATGAATATGAAGGAGGGTAGGGAAAGTAAGTCAGAAGTAAAAAGGGTAGAGGGCATGAATATGAAGGAGGGTAGGGAAAGTAAGTCTGAAGTAAAAACGGTAGAGGGCATGAATTTGAAGGAGGGTAGGGAAAGTAAGTCAGAAGTAAAAAGGGTAGAGGGCATGAATATGAAGGAGGGTAGGGAAAGTAAGTCAGAAGTAAAAAAGGTAGAGGGCATGAGTATGAAGGAGGGGAGGGAAAGTAAGTCTGAAGTAAAAAGGGTAGAGGGCATGAATATGAAGGAGGGGAGGGAAAGTAAGTCAGAAGTAAAAAGGGTAGAGGGAATGAATATGAAGGAGGGTAGGGAAAGTAAGTCAGAAGTAAAAAGCGTAGAGGGCATGAATATGAAGGAGGGGAGGGAAAGTAAGTCTGAAGTAAAAAGGCTAGACGGCATGAATATGAAGGAGGGGAGGGAAAGTAAGTCGGAAGTAAAAAGGGTAGACGGCATGAATATGAAGGAGGGGAGTGAAAGTAAGTCGGAAGTAAAAATGGTAGAGGGCATGAATATGAAGGAGGGTAGGGAAAGTAAGTCAGAAGTAAAAAGCGTAGACGGCATGAATATGAAGGAGGGAAGGGAAAGTCAGTCTGAAGTAAAAAGGTTAGAGGGCATGAATATGAAGGAGGGGAGGGAAAGGAAGTCGGAAGTAAAAAGGGTAGACGGCATGAACATGAAGGAGGGTAGGGAAAGTAAGTCAGAAGTAAAAAGGGTAGAGGGCATGAATATGAAGGAGCGTAGAGAAAGTAAGTCGGAAGTAAAAAGGGTAGAGGGCATGAATATGAAGGAGGGTAGGTAAAGTAAGTCAGAAGTAAAAAGGGTAGAGGGCATGAATATGTAGGAGGGTAGGGAAAGTAAGTCAGAAGTAAAAAGGGTAGAGGGCATGAATATGAAGGAGGGCAGGGAAAGTAAGTCAGAAGGAAAAAGGGTAGAGGGAATGAATATGAAGGAGGGTAGGGAAAGTAAGTCAGAAGTAAAAAGGGTAGCGGGAATGAATATGAAGGAGGGGAGGGAAAGTAAGTCAGAAGTAAAAAGGGTAGAGGGAATGAATATGAAGGAGGGTAGGGAAAGTAAGTCAGAAGTAAAAAGGGTAGAGGGAATGAATATGAAGGAGGGGAGGGAAAGTAAGTCAGAAGTAAAAAGGGTAGACGGCATGAATATGAAGGAGGGTAGGGAAAGTAAGTCAGAAGTAAAAAGGGTAGAGGGCATGAATATGAAGGAGGGTAGGGAAAGTAAGACGGAAGTAAACACGGTAGACGGCATGAATATGAAGGAGGGGAGGGAAAGTAAGTCAGAAGTAAAAAGGGTAGAGGGCATGAATATGAAGGAGGGTAGGTAAAGTAAGTCAGAAGTAAAAAGGGTAGAGGGCATGAATATGAAGGAGGGTAGGGAAAGTAAGTCAGAAGTAAAAAGGGTAGAGGGCATGAATATGAAGGAGCGTAGGGAAAGTAAGTCGGAAGTAAAAAGGGTAGAGGGCATGAATATGAAGGAGGGTAGGTAAAGTAAGTCAGAAGTAAAAAGGGTAGAGGGCATGAATATGAAGGAGGGTAGGGAAAGTAAGTCGAAGGTAAAAAGGGTAGAGGGCATGAATATGAAGGAGGGTAGGGAAAGTAAGACGGAAGTAAACACGGTAGACGGCATGAATATGAAGGAGGGGAGGGAAAGTAAGTCGGAAGTAAAAAGGGTAGAGGGCATGAATATGAAGGAGGGTAGGGAAAGTAAGTCAGAAGTAAAAAGCGTAGACGGCATGAATATGAAGGAGGGTAGGGTAAGTAAGTCAGAAGTAAAAAGGGTAGAGGGCATGAATATGAAGGAGCGTAGGGAAAGTAAGTCTTAAGTAAAAAGGGTAGAGGGCATGAATATGAAGGAGGGTAGGTAAAGTAAGTCAGAAGTAAAAAGGGTAGAGGGCATGAATATGTAGGAGGGTAGGGAAAGTAAGTCAGAAGTAAAAAGGGTAGAGGGCATGAATATGAAGGAGGGTAGGGAAAGTAAGTCGTAAGTAAAAAGGGTAGAGGGCATGAATATGAAGGAGGGTAGGTAAAGTAAGTCAGAAGTAAAAAGGGTAGAGGGCATGAATATGTAGGAGAGTAGGGAAAGTAAGTCAGAAGTAAAAAGGGTAGAGGGCATGAATATGAAGGAGGGGAGGGAAAGTAAGTCAGAAATAAAAAGGGTAGAGGGCATGAATATGAAGGAGGGGAGGGAAAGTAAGTCTGAAGTAAAAAGGGTAGAGGGCATGAATATGAAGGAGGGGAGGGAAAGTAAGTCGGAAGTAAAAAGGGTAGACGGCATGAATATGAAGGAGGGTAGGGAAAGTAAGTTAGAAGTAAAAAGGGTAGAGGGCATGAATATGAAGGAGGGGAGGGCAAGGAAGTCGGAAGTAAAAAGGGTAGAGGAAATGACTATGAAGGATGGTAGGGAAAGTAAGTCGGAAGTAAAAAGGGTAGACGGCATGAATATGAAGGAGGGTAGGGAAAGTAAGTCAGAAGTAAAAAGGGTAGAGGGCATGAATTTGAAGAAGCGTAGGGAAAGTAAGTCAGAAGTAAAAAGGGTAGACGGCATGAATATGAAGGAGGGGAGGGAAAGGAAGTCGGAAGTAAAAAGGGTAGAGTGAATGAATATGAAGGAGTGTAGGGAAAGTAAGTCGGAAGTAAAAATGGTAGACGGCATGAATATGAAGGAGGGGAGGGAAAGTAAGTCGGAAGTAAAAAGGGTAGAGGGCATGAATATGAAGGAGGGGAGGGAAAGTAAGTCGGAAGTAAAAAGGGTAGAGGGCATGAATATGAAGGAGGGTAGGGAAAGTAAGTCGGAAGTAAAAAGGGTAGAGGGCATGAATATGAAGGAGGGGAGGGAAAGTAAGTCGGAAGTAAAAAGCGTAGAGGGCATGAATATGAAGGAGGGGAGGGAAAGTAAGTCGGAAGTAAAAAGGGTAGAGGGCATGAATATGAAAGAGGGTAGGGAAAGTAAGTCAGAAGTAAAAAGGGTAGACGGCATGAATATGAAGGAGGGGAGGGAAAGTAAGTCAGAAGTAAAAAGGGTAGAGGGCATGAATATGAAGGAGGGGAAGGAAAGTAAGTCTGAAGTAAAAAGGGTAGAGGGCATGAATATGAAGGAGGGGAGGGAAAGGAAGCTGAAAGTAAAAAGGGTGGAGGGAATGAATATGAAGGAGGGTAGGGAAAGTAAGTCGGAAGTAAAAAGGGTAGATGGCATGAATATGAAGGAGGGTAGGGAAAGTAAGTCGGAAGTAAAAAGGGTAGAGGGCATGAATATGAAGGAGGGGAGTGAAAGTAAGTCAGAAGTAAAAAGGGTAGGGCATGAATATGAAGGAGGGTAGGGAAAGTAAGTCAGAAGTAAAAAGGGTAGAGGGCATGAATATGAAAGAGGGGAAGGAAAGTAAGTCAGAAGTAAAAAGGGTAGACGGCATGAATATGAATGAGGGTAGGGAAAGGAAGTTGGAAGTAAAAAGGGTAGAGGGGGGAATGAATATGAAGGAGGGTAGGGAAAGTAAGTCGGAAGTAAAAAGGGTAGACGGCATGAATATGAAGGAGGAGAGGGAAAGGAAGTCAGAAGTAAAAAGGGTAGACGGCATGAATATGAAGGAGGGTAGGGAAAGTAAGTCAGAAGTAAAAAGGGTAGAGGGCATGAATATGAAAGAGGGGAAGGAAAGTAAGTCAGAAGTAAAAAGGGTAGACGGCATGAATATGAAGGAGGGGAGGGAAAGTAAGTCGGAAGTAAAAAGGGTAGAGGGAATGAATATGAAGGAGGGGAGGGAAAGTAAGTCAGAAGTAAAAAGGGTAGAGGGCATGAATATGAAGGAGGGGAGGGAAAGTAAGTCTGAAGTAAAAAGGGTAGAGGGCATGAATATGAAGGAGGGGAGGGAAAGTAAGTCAGAAGTAAAAATGGTAGAGGGAATGAAGATGAAGGAGGGTAGGGAAAGTAAGTCGGAAGTAAAAAGGGTAGACGGCATGAATATGAAGGAGGGGAGGGAAAGTAAGTCGGAAGTAAAAAGTGTAGAGGGAATGAATATGAAGGAGGGGAGGGAAAGTAAGTCAGAAGTAAAAAGGGTAGAGGGCATGAATATGAAAGAGGGTAGGGAAAGTAAGTCAGAAGTAAAAAGGGTAGAGGGCATGAATATGAAGGAGGGGAGGGAAAGTAAGTCTGAAGTAAAAAGGGTAGAGGGCATGAATATGAAGGAGGGGAGGGAAAGTAAGTCAGAAGTAAAAAGTGTAGAGGTCATGAATATGAAGGAGGGTAGGGAAAGTAAGTCAGAAGTAAAAAGGGTAGAGGGCATGAATATGAAGGAGGGTAGGGAAAGTAAGTCGGAAGTAAAAAGGGTAGACGGCATGAATATGAAGGAGGGTAGGGAAAGTAAGTCAGAAGTAAAAAGGGTAGACGGCATGAATATGAAGGAGGGGAGGGAAAGTAAGTCGGAAGTAAAAAGGGTAGACAGCATGAATATGAAGGAGGGTAGGGAAAGTAAGTTAGATGTAAAAAGGGTAGAGGGCATGAATATGAAGGAGGGGAGGGAAAGGAAGCCGAAAGTAAAAAGGGAAGAGGGAATGAATATGAAGGAGGGTAGGGAAAGTAAGTCGGAAGTAAAAAGGGTAGATGGCATGAATATGAAGGAGGGGAGGGAAAGTAAGTCGGAAGTACAAAGGGTAGAGGGAATGAATATGAAGGAGGGGAGTGAAAGTAAGTCAGAAGTAAAAAGGGTAGAGGGCATGAATGTGAAGGAGAGTAGGGAAAGTAAGTCAAGTAAAAAGGGGTAGAGGCATGAATATGAAAGAGGGAAGGAAAGTAAGTCAGAAGTAAAAGAGGTAGACATGAATATGAAGGAGTGTGGAAAATAGTCAAAGTAAAAAGGGTAGAGGGCATGAATATGAAGGAGGGTAGGGAAAGTAGTCAGAAGTAAAAAATTGAGAGCATGAATATATTGAAGGAGGGTAGGGAAAGTAAGTCGAAGTAAAAAGAGGTGAGGCATGAATATAGAAGGAGGGAGGAAAGTAAGTCAGAAGTAAAAAGGGTAGGGGGCATGAATATGAAGGAGGGTAGGAAAGTAAGTCAGAAGTAAAAAAGGGTAGAGGGCATGAATATGAAAGGGGGAAGGAAAGTAAGTCCAAGTAAAAAGGGTAGACGGCATGAAAATGTATGAAGGAGTGTAGGGAAAGTAAGTCAGAAGTAAAAGGGTAGAGGGCATGAATATGAAGGAGGGGTAGAAATGGAGTCAAGTAAAAAGGGTAGAGGGCATGAATATGAAGGAGGAGTAGGGAAAGTAAGTCAAGTAAAAAGGGTAGAGGGCATGAATATGTGAAGGAGGGTAGAGAGAAGTAAGTCCAGAAGTAAAAAGGGTAGAGGGCATGAATATGAAGGAGGGTAGGGAAATGAGTCAAAGTAAAAGGTAGAGCTGAATATGAAGGAGGGTAGGGAAAATAAGTCCAAGTAAAGGTAGACGGCATGAATATGAAGGAGGGTAAGGGGAAAGGAAGTTGAAGTAAAGGTAGAGGAATGAATATGAAGGAGGGGCCAGAAAGTAGTCCAGGTAAAAAAGGGTAGACAACAGATATGAGAGGAGAGGAAAGGAAGTCAAGAGTAAAAGAATGGAGCAGCATGAATATGAGGAGGGTAGGGAAAAGTAAGTCCAAGTAAAAAGGGTAGGGCATGAATATGAAAGAGAGAGGAAAGTAAGTCCAAGTAAAAAGATAAAGACATGAATATGAAGGAGGGGAGGGAAAGTAAGTCGGAAGTAAAAGGGTGGGGAATGAATATGAAGGAGGGAGGGAAAGTAAGTCAAGTAAAAAGGGTAGAGGGCATGAATATGAAGGAGGGGAGGGAAAATGGGAGTCTGAAGTAAAAAGCTGAGGGAATGAATATGAAGGAGAGGAAAATGGATTCAGAGTAAAAATGGTAGAGGGAATGAATATGAAGGAGGGTAGGGAAAGTAAGTCGAGTAAGGGTAGACGGCATGAATATGAAGGAGGAGGGAAAGTAAGTCGGGAAGTAAAGGGTAGAGGGAATGAATATGAAGGAGGGGAGAAGAAGTAAGTCCAAGTAAAAAGGGTGGGGGCATGAATATGAAAAGAGGTAGGAAAGTAAGTCAGAAGTAAAAGGTGAAGGGCATGAATATGAAGGAGGAGGGAAAGTAAGTCTGAAGAAAAAGGGTAGGGGGCATGAATATGAAGGAGGGGAGGCCAGTCAAGTAAAAAGTGTAGAGGTCATGAATATGAAGGAGGAGTGAGAAAGTAAGTCAGAAGTAAAAAGGGTAGAGGCATGAATATGAAGGAGGAGTGAGGAAAGTAAGTCCGAATAAAAGGGTAGAGGGCATGAATATGAAGGAGGAGGGAAAGTAGAGTCTGAAGTAAAAGGGTAGACGGCATGAATATGAAGGAGGGGGAGAAATACGTCGGAAGTAAAGGTAGACAGCATGAATATGAAGGAGGGTAGGAAAATGGGATTAGATGTAAAAAGGGTAGAGGGGCATGAATATGAAGGAGGGGAGGAAAAGAAGCCGAAAGTAAAAAGGGGGAAGAGGAATGAATATGAAGGAGGAGTAGGGGAAGAAATGAAGTCGGAAGTAAAAAGGGTAGATGGCATGAATATGAAGGAGGGGAGGGAAAGTAAGTCGGAAGTAAAAAGGGTAGAGGGAATGAATATGAAGGAGGGGAGTGAAAGTAAGTCAGAAGAAAAAAGGGTAGAGGGCATGAATGCGAAGGAGAGTAGGGAAAGTAAGTCAGAAGTAAAAAGGGTAGAAGGCATGAATATGAAGGAGCGTAGGGAAAGTAAGTCAGAAGTAAAAAGGGTAGAGGGCATGAATATGAAGGAGGGTAGGGAAAGTAAGTCAGAAGTAAAAAGGGTAGAGGGCATGAATATGAAGGAGGGTAGGGAAAGTAAGTCAGAAGTAAAAAGGGTAGACGGCATGAATATGAAGGAGGGTAGGGAAAGGAAGTTGGAAGTAAAAAGGGTAGAGGGAATGAATATGAAGGAGGGTAGGGAAAGTAAGTCGGAAGTAAAAAGGGTAGACGGCATGAATATGAAGGAGGAGAGGGAAAGGAAGTCAGAAGTAAAAAGGGTAGACGGCATGAATATGAAGGAGGGTAGGGAAAGTAAGTCAGAAGTAAAAAGGGTAGAGGGCATGAATATGAAAGAGGGGAAGGAAAGTAAGTCAGAAGTAAAAAGGGTAGACGGCATGAATATGAAGGAGGGGAGGGAAAGTAAGTCGGAAGTAAAAAGGGTAGAGGGAATGAATATGAAGGAGGGGAGGGAAAGTAAGTCAGAAGTAAAAAGGGTAGAGGGCATGAATATGAAGGAGGGGAGGGAAAGTAAGTCTGAAGTAAAAAGCGTAGAGGGAATGAATATGAAGGAGGGGAGGGAAAGTAAGTTGGAAGTAAAAATGGTAGAGGGAATGAATATGAAGGAGGGTAGGGAAAGTAAGTCGGAAGTAAAAAGGGTAGACGGCATGAATATGAAGGAGGGGAGGGAAAGTAAGTCGGAAGTAAAAAGGGTAGAGGGAATGAATATGAAGGAGGGGAGGGAAAGTAAGTCAGAAGTAAAAAGGGTAGAGGGCATGAATATGAAAGAGGGTAGGGAAAGTAAGTCAGAAGTAAAAAGGGTAGAGGGCATGAATATGAAGGAGGGGAGGGAAAGTAAGTCTGAAGTAAAAAGGGTAGAGGGCATGAATATGAAGGAGGGGAGGGAAAGTAAGTCGGAAGTAAAAAGGGTAGACGGCATGAATATGAAGGAGGGTAGGGAAAGTAAGTTAGAAGTAAAAAGGGTAGAGGGCATGAATATGAAGGAGGGGAGGGCAAGGAAGTCGGAAGTAAAAAGGGTAGAGGAAATGACTATGAAGGATGGTAGGGAAAGTAAGTCGGAAGTAAAAAGGGTAGACGGCATGAATATGAAGGAGGGTAGGGAAAGTAAGTCAGAAGTAAAAAGGGTAGAGGGCATGAATTTGAAGAAGCGTAGGGAAAGTAAGTCAGAAGTAAAAAGGGTAGACGGCATGAATATGAAGGAGGGGAGGGAAAGGAAGTCGGAAGTAAAAAGGGTAGAGTGAATGAATATGAAGGAGTGTAGGGAAAGTAAGTCGGAAGTAAAAATGGTAGACGGCATGAATATGAAGGAGGGGAGGGAAAGTAAGTCGGAAGTAAAAAGGGTAGAGGGCATGAATATGAAGGAGGGGAGGGAAAGTAAGTCGGAAGTAAAAAGGGTAGAGGGCATGAATATGAAGGAGGGTAGGGAAAGTAAGTCGGAAGTAAAAAGGGTAGAGGGCATGAATATGAAGGAGGGGAGGGAAAGTAAGTCGGAAGTAAAAAGCGTAGAGGGCATGAATATGAAGGAGGGGAGGGAAAGTAAGTCGGAAGTAAAAAGGGTAGAGGGCATGAATATGAAAGAGGGTAGGGAAAGTAAGTCAGAAGTAAAAAGGGTAGACGGCATGAATATGAAGGAGGGGAGGGAAAGTAAGTCAGAAGTAAAAAGGGTGAGGGCATGAATATGAAGGAGGGGAAGGAAAGTAAGTCTGAAGTAAAAAGGGTAGAGGGCATGAATATGAAGGAGGGGAGGGAAAGGAAGCTGAAAGTAAAAAGGGTGGAGGGAATGAATATGAAGGAGGGTAGGGAAAGTAAGTCGGAAGTAAAAAGGGTAGATGGCATGAATATGAAGGAGGGTAGGGAAAGTAAGTCGGAAGTAAAAAGGGTAGAGGGCATGAATATGAAGGAGGGGAGTGAAAGTAAGTCAGAAGTAAAAAGGGTAGAGGGCATGAATATGAAGGAGGGTAGGGAAAGTAAGTCAGAAGTAAAAAGGGTAGAGGGCATGAATATGAAAGAGGGGAAGGAAAGTAAGTCAGAAGTAAAAAGGGTAGACGGCATGAATATGAATGAGGGTAGGGAAAGGAAGTTGGAAGTAAAAAGGGTAGAGGGAATGAATATGAAGGAGGGTAGGGAAAGTAAGTCGGAAGTAAAAAGGGTAGACGGCATGAATATGAAGGAGGAGAGGGAAAGGAAGTCAGAAGTAAAAAGGGTAGACGGCATGAATATGAAGGAGGGTAGGGAAAGTAAGTCAGAAGTAAAAAGGGTAGAGGGCATGAATATGAAAGAGGGGAAGGAAAGTAAGTCAGAAGTAAAAAGGGTAGACGGCATGAATATGAAGGAGGGGAGGGAAAGTAAGTCGGAAGTAAAAAGGGTAGAGGGAATGAATATGAAGGAGGGGAGGGAAAGTAAGTCAGAAGTAAAAAGGGTAGAGGGCATGAATATGAAGGAGGGGAGGGAAAGTAAGTCTGAAGTAAAAAGGGTAGAGGGCATGAATATGAAGGAGGGGAGGGAAAGTAAGTCAGAAGTAAAAATGGTAGAGGGAATGAAGATGAAGGAGGGTAGGGAAAGTAAGTCGGAAGTAAAAAGGGTAGACGGCATGAATATGAAGGAGGGGAGGGAAAGTAAGTCGGAAGTAAAAAGTGTAGAGGGAATGAATATGAAGGAGGGGAGGGAAAGTAAGTCAGAAGTAAAAAGGGTAGAGGGCATGAATATGAAAGAGGGTAGGGAAAGTAAGTCAGAAGTAAAAAGGGTAGAGGGCATGAATATGAAGGAGGGGAGGGAAAGTAAGTCTGAAGTAAAAAGGGTAGAGGGCATGAATATGAAGGAGGGGAGGGAAAGTAAGTCAGAAGTAAAAAGTGTAGAGGTCATGAATATGAAGGAGGGTAGGGAAAGTAAGTCAGAAGTAAAAAGGGTAGAGGGCATGAATATGAAGGAGGGTAGGGAAAGTAAGTCGGAAGTAAAAAGGGTAGACGGCATGAATATGAAGGAGGGTAGGGAAAGTAAGTCAGAAGTAAAAAGGGTAGACGGCATGAATATGAAGGAGGGGAGGGAAAGTAAGTCGGAAGTAAAAAGGGTAGACAGCATGAATATGAAGGAGGGTAGGGAAAGTAAGTTAGATGTAAAAAGGGTAGAGGGCATGAATATGAAGGAGGGGAGGGAAAGGAAGCCGAAAGTAAAAAGGGAAGAGGGAATGAATATGAAGGAGGGTAGGGAAAGTAAGTCGGAAGTAAAAAGGGTAGATGGCATGAATATGAAGGAGGGGAGGGAAAGTAAGTCGGAAGTACAAAGGGTAGAGGGAATGAATATGAAGGAGGGGAGTGAAAGTAAGTCAGAAGTAAAAAGGGTAGAGGGCATGAATGTGAAGGAGGTGAAAGTAAGTCGAAGTAAAAAGGGTGAAGGCATGAATGTGTGAAGGAGAGTAGGGAAAGTAAGTCAAGAAGTAAAAAGGGTAGAGGGCATGAATATGAGAAGGGAAGGAAAGTAAGTCAGAAGTAAAAAGGGTAGACGGCATGAATATGAAGGAGTGTAGGAAAGTAAGTCAAGTAAAGGGTAAGGGCATGAATATGAAGGAGGGTAAGAAGCAGTGAAGTAAAAAGGGTAGGGGACGCAGATAACAGAGGAGGTAGGAAAGTAGGTCAAAGTAAAAAGGTGAGGGCATGAATATGAAGGAGGGGAGGAAAATGATCAAGTAAAAGGGTGGGGGGCATGAATATGAAGGAGGGTGGGGAAAGTAAGTCAGAAGTAAAAAGGGTAGAAGGCATGAATAGAAAGAGGAGAGAAATGATCAAGTAAAAGAGGTAGACAGCATGAATATGAAGGAGTGTAGGAAAAGTAAGTCAGTAAAAGGTGAGGGCATGAATATGAAGGAGGTAGGGAAAGTGATCAGAAGTAAAAAGGAGTGAGGGCATGAATATGAAGGGGAGTAGAGAATAGATGAAGTAAAAAGGGTAGGGCATGAATATGAAGGAGGGAGTGAGAAATAGATCAGAAGTAAAAAGGGTAGAGGGCATGAATATGAAGGAGGGTAGGGAAAAGTAAGTCAAGTAAAAAGGGTAGAGGCATGAATATGAAGGAGGGTAGGGAAAGTAAGTCCAAGTAAGGAGTAGACGGCATGAATATGAAGGAGGGTAGGGGAGAAAGGAGAGGTTGAGTAAAGGGTAGAGAGATGAATGAAGGAGGGTGGGGAAAATGAAGTCGGAAGTAAAAAGATAAGACGGCATGAATATGAGAGGAGGGGGAAAAGGAAGTCAGAAGTAAAAGGGGTAGGCAGCATGAATATGAAGGAGGGTAGGGAAAGTAAGTCAGTAAAAAATTGGGGCATGAATATGAAGAAGGGAAAATAAGTCAGGGTAAAAAGGTAGGCAAGCATGAATATGAAGGAGGGAGGGAAAATGGTCGGAAAGTAAAAAGGGTGGGGGAATGAATATGAAGGAGGGAGGAAAGTAAGTCAGAAGTAAAAGGTAGAGGGGCATGAATATGTGAAGGAGGAGGGAAAGTAAGTCTGAGTAAGCGTAGAGGAATGAATATGAAGGAGGAGGGAAAGTAGGTTGGAAGTAAAAATGGTGGGGGAATGAATGAAGGAGGGTAGGGAAAGTAGTCGGAAGTAAAAAGGGTAAGAGACGGCATGAGTATGAAGGAGGAGGGAAAGCTAAGTCGGAAGTAAAAGGGTAGGAGATGAATATGAAGGAGGAGGGAAAGTAAGTCCAAGTAAAAAGGAGTGAGGGGCATGAATATGAAGAGGGTAGGGAAAGTAAGTCAGAAGTAAAAAGGGTAGAGGGCATGAATATGAAGGAGGGGAGAAGAAAGTAAGTCTGAAGTAAAAAGGGTAGAGGGCATGAATATGAAGGAGGGGAGGAAAGTAAGTCCAGAAAGTAAAAAGTGTAGAGGTCATGAATATAGAGGAAGGTGAGAAAGTAAGTCCAAGTAAAAGAGGTGAGGGGCATGAATATGAAGGAGGGTAGGGAAAGTAAGTCGGAAGTAAAGAGTGAGGGCATGAATATGAAGGAGGAGGAAAGTAAGTCTGAAGTAAAAAGATGATGGCTGTGAATATGAAGGAGGGGAGGGAAAGTAAGTCCCAAGGAGTAAAGGGGTAGACATGAATGAAGGAGGGTAGGGAAAGTAAGTTAGATGTAAAAAGGGTAGAGGGCATGAATATGAAGGAGGGGAGGGAAAAGAAGCCGAAAGTAAAAAGGGAAGAGGGAATGAATATGAAGGAGGGTAGGGAAAGTAAGTCGGAAGTAAAAAGGGTAGATGGCATGAATATGAAGGAGGGGAGGGAAAGTAAGTCGGAAGTAAAAAGGGTAGAGGGAATGAATATGAAGGAGGGGAGTGAAAGTAAGTCAGAAGAAAAAAGGGTAGAGGGCATGAATGCGAAGGAGAGTAGGGAAAGTAAGTCAGAAGTAAAAAGGGTAGAAGGCATGAATATGAAAGAGGGGAAGGAAAGTAAGTCAGAAGTAAAAAGGGTAGACGGCATGAATATGAAGGAGTGTAGGGAAAGTAAGTCAGAAGTAAAAAGGGTAGAGGGCATGAATATGAAGGAGGGTAGGGAAAGTAAGTCAGAAGTAAAAAGGGTAGAGGGCATGAATATGAAGGAGGGTAGGGAAAGTAAGTCAGAAGTAAAAAGGGTAGAGGGCATGAATATGAAGGAGGGGAGGGAAAGTAAGTCAGAAGTAAAAAGGGTAGAGGGCATGAATATGAAGGAGGGTAGGGAAAGTAAGTCAGAAGTAAAAAGGGTAGAGGGCATGAATATGAAAGAGGGGAAGGAAAGTAAGTCAGAAGTAAAAAGGGTAGACGGCATGAATATGAAGGAGTGTAGGGAAAGTAAGTCAGAAGTAAAAAGGGTAGAGGGCATGAATATGAAGGAGGGTAGGGAAAGTAAGTCAGAAGTAAAAAGGGTAGAGGGCATGAATATGAAGGAGAGTAGGGAAAGTAAGTCAGAAGTAAAAAGGGTAGAGGGCATGAATATGAAGGAGGGTAGGGAAAGTAAGTCAGAAGTAAAAAGGGTAGAGGGCATGAATATGAAGGAGGGTAGGGAAAGTAAGTCAGAAGTAAAAAGGGTAGAGGGCATGAATATGAAGGAGGGTAGGGAAAGTAAGTCAGAAGTAAAAAGGGTAGAGGGCATGAATATGAAGGAGGGGAGGGAAAGTAAGTCAGAAGTAAAAAGGGTAGAGGGCATGAATATGAAGGAGGGGAGGGAAAGTAAGTCAGAAGTAAAAAGGGTAGAGGGCATGAATATGAAGGAGGGGAGAGAAAGTAAGTCTGAAGTAAAAAGGGTAGAGGGCATGAATATGAAGGAGGGGAGGGAAAGTAAGTCAGAAGTAAAAAGGGGAGACGGCATGTATATGAAGGAGAGGAGGGAAAGTATGTTGGAAGTAAAAAGGGTAGATGGCATGAATATGAAGGAGGGTAGGGAAAGTAATTCGAAAGTAAAAAGGGTAGAGGGCATGAATATGAAGGAGGGGAGGGAAAGTAAGTCGGAAGTAAAAAGCGTAGAGGGAATGAATATGAAGGAGGGGAGGGAAAGTAAGTCAGAAGTAAAAAGGGTAGAGAGCATGAATATGAAGGAGGGTAGGGAAAGTAAGTCAGAAGTAAAAAGGGTAGAGGGCATGAATATGAAGGAGGGGAGGGAAAGTAAGTCAGAAGTAAAAAGGGTAGAGGGCATGAATATGAAGGAGGGGAGGGAAAGTAAGTCAGAAGTAAAAAGGGTAGAGGGCATGAATATGAAGGAGGGGAGCGAAAGTAAGTCTGAAGTAAAAAGGGTAGAGGGCATGAATATGAAGGAGGGGAGGGAAAGTAAGTCAGAAGTAAAAAGGGTAGAGGGCATGAATATGAAGGAGGGTAGGGAAAGTAAGTCAGAAGTAAAAAGGGTAGAGGGCATGAATATGAAGGAGGGGAGGGAAAGTAAGTCAGAAGTAAAAAGGGTAGAGGGCATGAATATGAAGGAGGGGAGGGAAAGTAAGTCAGAAGTAAAAAGGGTAGAGGGCATGAATATGAAGGAGGGGAGGGAAAGTAATTCGAAAGTAAAAAGGGTAGAGGGCATGAATATGAAGGAGGGGAGGGAAAGTAAGTCAGAAGTAAAAAGGGTAGAGGGCATGAATATGAAGGAGGGTAGGGAAAGTAAGTCAGAAGCAAAAAGGGTAGAGGGCATGAATATGAAGGAGGGTAGGGAAAGTAAGTCAGAAGTAAAAAGGGTAGAGGGCATGAATATGAAGGAGGGGAGGGAAAGTAAGTCAGAAGTAAAAAGGGTAGATGGCATGAATATGAAGGAGGGGAGGGAAAGTAAGTCAGAAGTAAAAAGGGTAGAGGGCATGAATATGAAGGAGGGGAGGGAAAGTAAGTCTGAAGTAAAAAGGGTAGAGGGCATGAATATGAAGGAGGGGAGGGAAAGTAAGTCAGAAGTAAAAAGGGGAGACGGCATGAATATGAAGGAGAGGAGGGAAAGTATGTTGGAAGTAAAAAGGGTAGACGGCATGAATATGAAGGAGGGTAGGGAAAGTAATTCGAAAGTAAAAAGGGTAGAGGGCATGAATATGAAGGAGGGGAGGGAAAGTAAGTCGGAAGTAATAAGCGTAGAGGGAATGAATATGAAGGAGGGGAGGGAAAGTAAGTCGGAAGTAAAAAGGGTAAAGGGCATGAATATGAAGGAGGGGAAGGAAAGTAAGTCGGAAGTAAAAAGCGTAGATGAAATGAATATGAAGGTGGGGAGGAAAAGTAAGTTGGAAGTAAAAAAGGTAGAAGGCGTGAATGTGAAGAATATGAAGAATATGAAGTATGTCGGAAGTAAAAATGGTACAAAGCTTGAATATGAAGGATGCGAGAGAAAGTAATTTGGAAGCAAAAAAGGTAGACGGCATGAATATAAAGAAAGGGAGGGAAAGTATGTCGGAAGTAAAAATGTAGAGGGGGGAATATGAAAGACGGGGAGGGAAAGTGAGTCGGAATTAAAAATGGTACAAGGCTGGAATATGAAGTAGAAGAGTGAAAGTAAGTCAGAATTAATAGTTAGAAGGGGCGAATATGAAGAAAAGGAGGGAATTAAGTCAGAAGTAAAAAATATAGAAGGCTTGAATATAAAGGAGGGGAGGGAAAGTAATTTGTAAATAAAAAAGGTAGAAGGCATGAATATAAAGGAGGGGTGGGAATGTAAGTTGGAACTAAGAAAGACAGGAGGCTTGGAAATTAAGAGTGGAGGTTATGTAAGAAGAATGTAGGTGGCATGAAAAAGGGGTGGGAAAGTAAGTTGGAAGCAAAAAAGGCTTTAATATGAAGGAGGGGAGGTAAAGCATTTTGGAAGTAAAGAGGGCAGCTGGTGTGAAAATGAAAATGCAGGGGAAAATAAATCAGAAGTAGAAAGTTTGGAAGTGGGGAATTAGTTTGGAGTTAAGGCGGTGAGTGTCTGACATGGAAAAATGATTGTGAAGAATTAAAGATTGGAGTAAAGGAAGATAGAGAAATATGACAAGGAAACCAATTGTAATTAAAAAATCATCCATTTGAGAAAGGAGAGATGGAAATAAAAGAAAAACTTACAGACTTGATATTTACGAACAAGAAATATTTGAAAAGCAGGTAAGGAAGAAATGGCATCTAAATTGTAATTATTATTTTTTGGAAAAATAGATCAAAAGAAAGTTAAAAGAGAGAATACTTTTTTTGTCTTACTTATATTCATCCCAGAAAAGGCCCAAGTGCCACTCAAGGCAAGAAGTACTGAAGGAGATTGTTGTGTGAGCAAAAAGAGTGTGAGATGTAATTTATGAGGACACCTAGGAAAGAGAATTTTAAACCCTGAACTTGAAAAGGTTAAAATTAGATTGGTCATGGACCATTCCCTAGGGAGTGATGTTTGAGTGGCACTTATTTCTCATCAATGAAACAAGAAAGGAATGAGTGTTTTGCCATAGTTAAAATGGCCCAACGTTTCTCTTAACTGTGAAAAGAACTGGTGTAACTAAGGAATGTAGATTGTCCGAACATTTTCTATGGAAATAGTAACAGTGTAAGAAGAAGCTTGCAATATTTTGTCTCTGGGAAAAAAAAGTTGAAGGGTAGAATATGATTCATCACCCACAAGGATGTGTAAACACTTTTGAATTTTATAAGAGCCTATAGAATTCTACTCGTGCGTAATGATCTAAAGTAGGAATACAACAATAAAATAATAAAATATCCTCATGAAGAATTTGTTTCCTTGAATTTTATTTCCCATTACAAACCATCCTGACAGCTCAACTTGTACCAGTCTCTAATGTTCAGCTTCCTATCCATAATACCATTAAAATATACTGGGTATAATATTTTGATAATCCATAATTTGGGAAAAATTGTTCATTTTATAGTTTTTTAAATATGATACTTTCAATAGCTTAAGAAAGAATCAGTCAGTTAAGTGACACTAGTGATACATGCTTGGGTGATCATGTCTTGAAAGAAACACGACTGACTCAGCAGAAGATTTTCCTGCAGTTGATTTGCATTGCTTTCTGCAGTAGACTGGTTGCCAACCAAAGCTACAGATCACAATCTGTCCTGCTATTTAACCCATAGCTGGAGGCAAAAGAGATTGATTAATATCTTTTCCAGAGATATTTGTGTGTAAGCAAATGCAATGAATTTAAGTGGAATTCAGACTTGGCTCTCTGATTTCTTGTTCGGAGTTCATATCTACAGCACCCCTCGTCAGGGACTCAAAAAGAAGCTTTGTGTCAAAAAAAAAACAAACCCTGTTATGATAAAATGTAATCCACTTCATTAAAAAATAATTTTTGAAACAAAACACTTTTCTGGTATCAAAGAAAATGTTGCAAAAAGTAGAAATCAATTCTACACATGATTTTATTTTATTTTGTAAACAGAACCATGCAAAATATATGCTGGTCATTGAATTATGAATGATCTTTAATAGTCAGTCTGTCTGGTATTTGTAAATTCTACAATACCCATGAGGTAGAAATGTTCTTAGGAAACTCAACAGGATCTTAAATTTAGAGAAGTTCCATTGAATTGAATAATCAAAGTGATTCGTACCTACTGCAATGATTTCTTAAAATATGGAATAAAGTAAAATTTATTAAATAAGAATAAATCACGTGATGAAAATTGGAATTGGGTCTTTAGAATTTGTTTTATTTACTTCATTTATTTAGAAACTTTAAAACTTCTTGAATTATTTATGAGTAGGAGACAAAAGAAAAAGAAAATCTTATTTGCCTTGCATATTTTATTCCAAGTGAAAATTAAATACCAAATTTTATGGCATATCTGTTTGGAAAATTCTCTAGACATCATCATTATTGACATGTCACAGAAAAATGATGGAATATAAAAATTGATTTTTAGAGAATTAAGTGAAAAGTACCTTCTTCTTTTATATGTCCTGTCCTTTTTAGGACATGGGCATCCATGGCTCTCCACAGTTTCCTAGCCTTTTAGTAATATTTGTCTCCTTACTATCTCTCTCAGTTTCTGCTCTGTCACAAGCTTGTTAGGTAGGTTATTTGCTGTTTTCCTCTGTCCAACTTCCTATATGACTTATGAGTGTCAAATTCTCCAAGTTCTCTTTTCTCATTGACATATCAACTGATTCTTTCTGATTCAAAGTATAAGTTCTTACTTGTTTCTATTTTCTTTAAGACTTTCTTGTCACTGGCATGCCTTGTTCATGGTATTTTCAGCATCCTTAACCAGGCTATTATATTTCTTTTGCCTTAAGTTTCCTATTCATCTATGAGGAAATTATCCTGCATTCACTGTCATATAGAAGAATGGCTATTACATAACAGCTTAACACTCTTTTCTTTGTTTCTAATAAAATTTTTCTATTTTTTATACTTTACTTAGCTTTTAGAAGGTATCTTTTTCTATTTCACTATGACTCCAGATTTCTCTTTCACATTTTTCATCTTAGTGAATAAGAAAGGTTTTCTAAAATTATGATTGTCTTAAATATTCAATGTAGGATTTCTGTTTGTTTAATTTGTCCATTTAATTTGCACCTTCTTAGGTTAACTTTCTTGGCTGAGATGAAGTGGAAAGACTACCACCAAGGCACTAACAGGGGAGGCTCAGACTGGCCTCAGACTCATCCCTAGGAGAACGTACCAGTATTCCACTAGATAACCTGATGGAGGTACTGACTTTCTGCATACAATCAACAAATTTTGGAATGGGATATATCAACATATATCAACAGGATGAAGGCTTAGCAATGGGCTCACCATTATCACCGTCGTTGGCTAACATATACAAGGAATACTTTGAAGTGATGGCACTAGAATCCATGTCACTAAAACCAACTCTATAGCTGACATACATTGATAACACCTTCATACTCTAGCCACACTAGGAAGAGGTCCATACACTACTGGACCATGTGAACTCTATAAGATCATCGATACAGTTCACTATGAAAAAAGATAGGGACAACAAGCTAGCATTCCTGGATGTACTAATATCTCAAACAGGTGTTCAAGATATCCACAAACCATCATTCAACAGACAATACCTCAACTTTAACTCCCACCACTCATACAATGTAAAGAAAAGGATTGTTCGCTGCTTGCAACATCAGGCAAAAGTCATAAGCGATGATGCAGAGACATACAAACAGGAAATGGTCAGTATAAGTAGTACCCTACAATGTAACAACTATCTAGGGAACATGACGACAGCTCCAATGAATGTGGAAGGGAGGGTGCATGAGGATAACAACTCTTAGGTAACAGCCTCGATCTGTCTACTATATGTGAAGGGTTTGTCAGAGAAAATACAAAGGATCTGTGGTTCATATAACATCAGGACAACTTTCAGAAGTGGTTCTACACTTTGTAGGTACCTGTCCTGAGTAAGATCCCCAATGACCATTCCATGTAGCTGTGGAAATAAATATAAAAGAGAAACAGGTAACTCTCTTAAGGTAAGGCTGCAAGAACATTCCAAGGCCATAACACGAGGTAAGAAAGAAAAAGCAGATAGAATAATCAGGCATAGCTAACCACATATGAAGGGAGAAAGGAGATCACCCCCCCTATGGGATGAAGTTGAAATAATAGCTAGAGGACACCACTGGAAACTATGTAAACTTAAGGAATCAGCGCATATGCTAGGCCACAAAAATCTCATAAGCCAGCCAAGCATAGAAATGAATACAATATGTGAACCAGTAATACAGAGTGCTAGAGAAAATCATTAGTGCTGAAGATTGCAATATGAGTTCTGGTAAAAAAAAAAAGCTAGCAAAAATCATTAGCATCAAAAGATTGCAATATGAGCTCTGGTAAAATGGTTACTGAGACATGAATCCCAGAAATTCACATGCTGTTGTCCTGGTTGGTATAAACATTGATTAGTTCCAGCATTGTGAGTACAATACCACGCTACAAATAACTTCAAGAGATAAGCTAAAGGGGGATAACTACATGGCTACCAGAGGTGGTATTGCACATGGAATGACAATGATATATCCCACTGATCATGATAAAGGATTTGGTTCAAAATTCCTAGCACCTGAAGAAAGCCCTAGCGTACAATGACCAAAGTGTCATAATAATGGCAATAAAGATGAGGACAATAGTCCAAACTATATAAATAATGGAAATATGACATTGAATCCATTGCTAAGTCACAGGCAAAGAAAGTTGGTTCATTGTGTGAGAAAATTTTTGTGCCAGAATCTATCTTGTATATCGATTTTCCCATGCTCAGAATATTACTGCTACATATGATCTGGTCAGTCAGTTAAGTGCCATACGTGAAACACGCTTGGGCGATCATGTCTCGAAAGAGACATGACTGACTGGGCAGAAGATTATCCCGCAGTAGGTTGCCATTGCTTTCTGTGGTAGACTGGTTGCTAGCCAAGGCTATAGAACCCACTCTGTCTTGATATTTAACCCATAACTGGAAGGAAGAGACGAATTAATACCTTTCCCAAGGGTATTTGCCTGTAAGTGAATTCAACTGGAATTCAAACTTGGCTCCCCGATTTCTCGTTCCGAGCCGATATCCACTGCACCACAATTCTGCTATATATTTACTGATTCTTGATAAAATCCAAAGGGGAATTTATAATGTTATTGGTTCTGTCCTGGAATCTTGGCTTCAGTTTCTGATTTTAAAACTGTCTTTGTAACTAACCCCTTCTCTATTACAAAGTCTGCCAAGTGTTTTTATCTCTACAATTATATTCCTTGTTAATGATGTTATTTTCTATGTTGTTATTGAAATTTCTGATGCTTTGTTTTTTAATTACAGAAAAAACAGATGACATAAAATTACATTAAAAACAAAATTACGAAAAATTACAAAATTATATATAAACAAAAATTACAAAAAAAAAATTACATAAAATTACATAAAAAAGAAAACACCAGAAACCTTGGTTCACATATTTTAATAATTTAGCAAATGTTTATAAATTTATAAATAAAAAATTGTTTTCAAATTTATTTCTTTATAAATTGGTGAATGATAAATATTGCATCTCTTCTACAAAGCAGAAGTTGGTGGGAAGAAGCCAAGTAGAACTTACATCTTATCAATGGAATACAAAGGAAATGAGGGTGATTTGGTGATTTGTGCAATGGGCATGGTTACAGAGAGAGAGAGAGAGAGAGAGAGAGAGAGAGAGAGAGAGAGAGGTAGGTAGGTAGGTAGGTAGGTAGGTAGGTAACACCAATCATGACCTCTACTGGACAAATATACTCTGCAACACCTGGTTGATCCTGTCCTGGTTCAATCAAAGTTTCCAGTTCACAATGTCAATTGATTCAACTTTACTGCCATGTTAGGATTTTTGAAAGCAGTTAACAAATTGTAGTTCTTGAAAAATTCAGCTGGCCTACCTGCAAGTTTGTTGGGGTGAGAATTGGGCCAAGCAGATAAATATTATAAAATATGAACAAGTGATTTGAGTCCAATGAAAATTAAAAAAAAAAAAAGGAATGAAATTGTTACAAAAAGAATGAAGTTCCTTTTACAAGGAAGTAAGTGTATATGAAATAAAGTAGGAGAGATGTAGTTTTTGGGTTCACCCCAAAATCCTCTTAGTTGTCACCTTACTTATTTCACTAACAGTGTTTGAAGGAATTCGCCGGCAGATAACTTAAGTTCAATTCTTCCCTTAATTATGGCAGCAGGAGTCACCTTCCTCTCTCTGGCCATCTCTCCCTCTCCTCAGTCAACTCTATTCCACTGCCTTGACTTACCTTGACTCACCTCATTCAACTCAACTGTCTGTGAAATTAAATAGAAGCAAGTGGGGGTGACAGAAACTCAGGGTAGTTGTATACTTAGAATGCAATCTGATTATTGACTTCTCCTTAGATCAACCACACCAACCCCCTCCATGACATACTTTTAAAGTACAATTTCAACTCTCCCGGGAATAAACAATTTACTCTTTATCTATTTTTTTTAATATCCTATATAAGCAGCAAACACTACAGTGTTGGCATTTTCTATTAATTATTCTGATGAAGTACACAAATTCCTGGGGCACAAACATCACCACAGATTATTTTCTCATCTATAAACAAAATTCTATATTACAGTAATTATTAATATCTCAAAGATGATTATTGCCCTCTGTCACAAGTGAAGACAGAATGAAATAGTATGGTAGACAGAGATATAAGAAAAGCAATTGAAAATTTTCCAAAATATTTTCTTCATTTTGACATATATTTTATATTCATTTTATTTATTATTGACTTACTGTCAATCAAAGGTCCTGCCATAAGAAAAAATCATAAGAATTGAAATTTTCAATTTTGTCTTTTTTGTCTCTTAAAAGAATTGAGTCATCAAAGCAATGTCAGTACAACAGAAGTGGTGTGTGTGTGTGTGTGTGTGTGTGTGTGTGTGTGTGTGTGTGTGTGTGTGTGCAAGCTCCCACTCTACTACATCTCAATTTCCATAAGGTTGTATTAATATAAAATACAAATTTTATTCTAACCTAATTATGTTCAATAATGGATCAGCTGCAATATTGGTGAACAGTTCAATTAGAGAAAACTGAAAGTAAATACATTGTGTATCTAAATACAAATTAGAGACACATCATAATAAATCATTCCATCTTAAATAAATCAACGATGTGCTCCACTCCTGAATCTATGATATGGGGCCTCCCACTCTACTACATTTCAATTTTCATAAGGTAGTATTAATATAAAATACAAATTTTATTGTAACCTAATTTTATACAATAATGGATCATATCAATATATGTGAACAATACAACCAAAAAAATTGAAAATAGATATAGTGTATCAAAATTCTAATTAGAGACATGTCATAAATAGATCATTCCATCTTAAATAAATCAACAGTGTTTTGTGGTAATTTTTAACATCAACTTGAGAATTTTCTTGTTAAAAAATGGAATAATTTTAACGCATTCAACATTATGGATAAGAAATAGTGAATTTTTTTTTTTTTTTTAAGACTGAACAAAACAAATTCATGGATTTGGACAAAAAAAAGAGCCTAGAATGACATCAAAATCAGTGAAAATTTTCCATCCTTTTATAGTCTATAGTACTTAGTTTAATTTATAATCTATATAAATGTAGGTAGAAGAAAAGCAAATGTTGGTTAGATGGTGAGAGTCACAAAGCACTGCTTGAGGCCCCCAATGGTGCTTGACTGCCCCACTTTGTGGGGTTCAGGGGTAAGTATGCATCAGCCCTGAAGAGTAGACATTATGAGAAATGCCTAGTTTCTTCCTTTTCCATTTTAGTTTTTTCTTCTTTCTTTTGGTTGACGCCATCATATTTGAAGTTCCTTGATATCTAAATGAAATAAAAAATAAACGGCAGCAGATACTGAGTTACACTCTAAATTCTAAGTCACTATTTCTTGATGAGGCTTTCTTCTTCTAGAAACTCTAATTGTCTTTTCTTCAAATCCTCTCCCATCCTTATGTATGAATTTACTCAAGCCACAAGATTAGCAACTAGGTCCCACCCTTTTACTGTGAAACCAATAAAATGTAAATGCAAATTCTACTCCATCAGCTTCTTTTCTTGCACTTCCTGCCTGTGGAATTCTTTTCCATTTATTTACTTCCCCAATCTCCAGAAGTTTAAATGTAGAGTCAATAGTCATCTTCTATCTCACTAACTTGCATCCTCTCTCTCACGCTCCTTTCTCCCTTCACTCCACTTACATCAGTATTCTCATCCTTCTCTTACCCACTTCCTGACACTCCCTATAACCTGTCACTCTTTCTCATAAGTTTGCTCCTATGTAACCCCCTGCGGAATCAGTGGCTTGGGGTGATATGATTATAAAAAAAAATAGAACTTTCCTTTCTTTAAAATCGAGCCAAGGCTACTAATTTCAGTGGCAAAATGTATATAGTAGCAATTTCTCCTCTTTCACACACACACACACACACACACACACACACACACACACACACACACACACACATATTGTCTGAAACTCTATCTATCTATCTATCTATCTAACATCAATTTTTATTGCTATAATGTTATTTTTAGTGGGTAAAATAAAAATAACAATATAGTAATAAAAAATAATGTCAGATAAGAAATCCATTTAAAAATTGCTATCTATCAATCTATAAAGTAATTTTGTTTTTTTACCTAATCTTTTTCAATTATTAACTGCTACACTGAATTCAAACAACACCCTGGGAAAACTATGATGAAAGTATTTTACTGATTTACATCAATTTTGATCTGAAATTCTTGGCTTTCTTTCTGTTTGGCATTAACTTTCATAAAAGCAACATTTTTAGTTTTCAATCACTAAATAAAAGAATTTAAAAAAATGCTAGTTTTTAATATTTTATTTTAATTTATCATCTTTTGCTGTTTTTTTTTTTTTTACAATGAATTGTGAAAAAATGTTTTCTGGTTATTTATTTAAGTAATTAAAATTTGTAAGAAAGAATTGCTTTTGGGCAAGAGTTGAACTCTGATCTCTCAGTTTAGGAGTTTATCTTTCCTGAAGTCAAAACTGGTTTGGCAGAATTCTCATCTCTTATTTAATTTTAACATTTAAGAAATGAATCATGTACAAATATTGGAATAAAAAACAAAAATAAACTTAATTAAAAAAGACTTTCTTTTAAAATTTTGTAAAAAAGAAAGGCTTTTCCATTGAAAAGGAATTCATATTACTTTGATATATATAAAAAAAATTATATTACTGTAAGTTGTTATACATAGATGTCAAAAAAAATAATAATGAAAAATATTTCTCACAATGAAAGTAAATTATTGAACGATATTCAGGTGTGTGTGTTTAGATCTCATCTGCGTTAATATGCTAAAAAAAGGCATGAATTTAACTCTCTATATTCTGTCACATTGGCAGTCATTTTAATTGTAGTCTTGTCACTAAGATACCACAATGGCAGACAAAAAGGAAAATATTTTGGGTGTTGGTAAATACGTTAGCAGTTATTATTTCAAGTCAACTTGAGTCATTGCTAAATGAGAGAATGTGTGATACTCTTAGGCATTATACGCTTTGATTAACTTGTATTTTCTGATTTATTTTGGGACTGACAATTACAAATCATTGAACTGTAAGAGAGATAATCTTGAAAATTTTTGAAACTTGATGTTTATTCTGTAATCCAGCCTTGACTAATAACATTAAACTCAAATATAACCACTGTAATGGCAGTGAGCTATGGGAATAAGATATATTCTCCCAATTATATTTCTCCCATTATGGGCATGATTAGATCTGTGATATAATAACACAGATGGAACAGAATGGCTGAAAGGAAAAGGAATGACAAAGAAGCTTTGTTCTCAAAGAGTCTTTTATACACTAAGACATACATGAAACTATATATACATGAGGAGAATATCATATCATATATATCTACACGGCAAAGCAGAGTGTAGGGAGAAACAAAAAGAAAGAATATAATATACTGTTATGGTGAAACGCGCCTACTCCTCAAATAATGGACTCTCCCTCCTATGTTAATAAGACTTAACAGGAAGTTAACTTGAGAAGTTCTTGGGAAGTTCATAGAAGTTCTAGAGAGTTCTCTAGAGTTCTAGTGGAGTTCAGTAGAACTATTAGTTAGTTCTAGTTTGGACATAGTTGGACTAAGGCAGTTGATATTAGTTGGTAGTTAGCCGAATACTAAGGAGTCAGCTTATAGTAGAAGATTTCCATGTTCCTAACCTTTTGGGTGCATTAAATTGATTAGCAACTAACATAGCACAATTATAACTTTCAGTGCAAAAACTACTCCACAACATATACAGATACTCCTGTATATATAGCAGTCATGTTTAAGGCTTTAGATTCAAAAGTGCCAGGTTCATCTATGTCCAGGTGAAGACATATTCCATGAATGGGGAACAGTGAGTCTTGGGTTTTCACAAATTGGGATTATGAGCTGGAATTTCTTTCTATATCTGGGAATGACATATTCCAAAAGAGAAATGGTGCCATGGACTTCTTAGCCTCTTCCATGGTCCAAGCTAAAGAAAGCAACTTCACAGTTTAGCTGCTGTAAATGGACTGAAATTGACTGCCACTATTGTCACTGTAGGGAGTGGTATTACTAAGCAGTCTCATGACACTTTGGACTTATCTCTACCAGGAAGAAATAAGCACCTTCTGTAATCCACACTGCTAAATATTTTACCTGAATAATGGTGCCTATGCGATGTGGCATAAGTTTATAAAGTTTGAGAGTTATTCCAGTGCCATATCTATTCAGACATGTTCTGGGATTGGTCATAAATAAATTATATTTGTTTAGTACGGTTGTAATAAATTTAGTCTAGTTTCAGTTTAAGGATCCAAGTTCTCGTAGCAGCCTAATAGATTAAATTGTTTGAGAATTGAATGACATAGTAATCATGAGTCTAATCTTAACAAGGCCAAAAAACTTGACGAGGATTCTTAAGGACCATTGAGGACACCAAAAGGACTGCATGGAAATTGTCAATATTGGTTCAACATTGGACGCAAGGAATTCTATTTGTCGTCACACTTTGTTCTACTCAACAGTACTTGGTAATCCAGAAAATATAACCGAATGAAAAAAAAAAAAAATGAAAGTGTGACTAACTTACGCTAAACTTGAAAGCGAGCCGCTAAACCTCAAAATTCATGTTTTTTCGAGAGAAAAAAGCATTTGTAATTCCCCAAGTGAGTAAGAAAGTTATTTTTATTCACTTCAATTAATTTTTAGTTCAGTTTACTAAAGTTGTTTTTCTTTTTTTATTTTTCAAAGAAAAGAAAAATTTTTCACTTTAATTTAATTGTATTCGGTTTAATCCTAAAAAAGACACGGACAAACATGGACGAATTTAAATCCACAATGTTCGATTTTTTTAAAGTTCCAACTTGAACAGCAAAACCAACGGGAACTTAAATGGCAAGAGAAGCAACTTGAGCAGCAAAAAATAATAGAGCAACTTCATCTAGATATACAAAAAGAACGACTTGAAATTCAAAAGTAAACTGAAAAAGAACGGCTTTAATTTAAAAAACAAACTGAAAAAGAACGGCTTGAATTTAAAAAACAAACAGAAATCAGATATCAAAAACTCGAAGAAATTCTACTTCAAACTCAACAACAGCATAGAAATTTGCTTGAACTGGTAAACAGGGGACAAATTAGTGAAAATGGAAATGCGTTCTTACAAAACATGATCTGAGGTGCAATAGAGGATATAACTTTCGTCTCCTATTTTAAAAAAAATCGTGGATTTATACGCAACAGATTGCATAAATTGTCTGACTCAAAGAAAGTTCGCCTCCTTCGAAAACTGGGCACTACAGAGCACACCAAATTTGTGAACTATATTTTATCTCGTAAAACAAGCGAACTGACATTTACAGAAGCGGTTAAACTTCTGACAGAACGCTTTAGTTCTAATACTTCACTCTTTCATAGGAAATAAAAGTGTATGAATTTAACCAGAAAGGATAGTGAATATTACGCGTCTGTTGTAAACAAGCATTGCAACGATTTCAAACTGTCAGAATTGAGTGCAAATAATTTCAAGTGTCTGATATTTGTTCAGGGACTCGTTTCAGCTGAAGATGCTGAAATTATACGTATAGTTCTGAATAAACTGGAAAATGAGCCAAACCTTATTTTCCAACAAATAGCAGAAGACTGTCAGAGATTCGTAAGCGTGCGCCAATATTTGAAAAATATCGAGGAATCTGGCATAGCTCGCAAAAGAAAAGTACGCCAAAAGAAAAAACAAAAAACAAAACAAAACAATTTAATTCTCTCTCTAAATCAAACTAAATAAAAAACAATCAACTTGCACCCTAACCAGTATTCCGGTTGTGAGTCACTCCATTTGTATAAGGATTGCTCTTACTGGAATAAAATGTGCCTAAATTGTAGCCATGTCGGGCACAAAAGCTCACATTGTCGAGCGAGAAAAAAGTCAGTCAGTTAAGTGCCATACGTGATACACGCTTGGGCGATCATGTCTCGAAAGAGACCTGACTGACTGGGCAGGAGATTATCCCGCAGTAGGTTGCCATTGCTTTCTGCGGTAGACTGGTTGCCGACCAAGGCTATAGAACCCAATCTGTCCTGCTATTTAACCCATAACTGGAAGGGATAGTAGGATTAATACCTTTCCCAAGGGTATTTGTGCGTAAGTGAATGCAATGAATTCAGCTGGAATTCGAACTCGTTCCGAGTCAATATCCAATGCACCACAACGCACATACATGTGATAAAAATATAGTTATAAGAAATGCTACATTGAAAAAGTAATGGCAACCTACTGCGGGAAAATCTTCTGCACAGTCTGTCATGTTTCTTTGGAGACCAAAGTGTGTATCACATATGGCATTTAACTGACAGATATTTATGGTTAAACATGTTTATGGTTAAACATGTTTAACATCAGGAATAGAATAGATGTAAATATAAGTATAAAACATCAGCTGCCAGCTGTGTTGACCTCAGTGTTCACGTGTGTGTGTGTGTGTGTGCGTGCTCGTGCGTGTGTGTGTGTGTGCATATGTGTATGTGCAGCCCTTAGCAGCATGCTTTGCGGAATGCAATTCTTATTTTGGTCCGTGTCAACTGATCAGTGTTCAGTGATCTCACTTTTCATCAATCCTGCATCTCCACGTTATATCTCAGTATATGTAGAAATATCAATAAAGAACTGTTGAAAATCGGGCTTGACTTGTCTCTGTTCTGGTTATGTTTGAAATTTAATTAACTTCAACAACACTCATTAACAAGTGTCAAAATAACTTTTATTTAAGGTACTATGATTGATTAAGATCATGAATACATGAACAAAGCAGATTTCAAAATTTTTGTATAAGGAATTCTTGAACTGAGAGGAAGAGGTTGACTGACCATTGCAGTTATGGCTAAACAGTCTTCCATCTATTTAAATAAAGGCTGCTGATCGAGGGAATTAAAAAAGCAGTGCAGAGAACACATTTTTAGCTGATTGAGAGGATATCAACCACCCCCATGGTCAATGAGTTCCTCTGCTTAAGCATCCCTAATCATAAAGATAAACCTAGCACTGAGTATGATACTAATTTCCTTGGGTAAAGTCAGCAGATGAGTGAGTGATAAAATTCCTAGATGTCAACCAATTTTGGCATGATCTAGAAACCACTCATAATCCCTGCCATGCTGTTCAAGAGATGTTCAAGCCATTTTTTTTAGGCACAATAATCTTTATTTTTAAATGCTTATTTAATGAGGCATATCTCTGCCAGAGTTTTCATAATATTTCCTTTGATCTTTAACAGTTGCCATTCTTTGCAGAGTAGAATAAAAAAATAAAATAAAAATTCTTGTTAGTTTGCTATTCCATAAGCAGTGAACTGAAACTTCTGGGTGGATAGAAGATTTTTTTCAGCTGTATTTAAGCACAAAATAACAACCAAAATTAACCGCAAATAAATATTACAGTTTGTGAGATTGGCTTCAAGAAAATTAATTACTATTTAGAATGCGAACACTCTGCTTATGATAGGGTTGAAAATTATTTTTAAAAATTCTTCTTTGGGTTGAAACCAATGACCAATATTCATTCATTAAAAATTCTAAATTAAATGTAGTCAATTTTGAACCAAACGAAATAACATCTCTTGTGACCTGAGCTGTGTAGCAAAATAAAGAACATTTATTTTTTGTCTTTCATAAAATTTAAAATTGTGTTGATAGTCAAGCCTGATATTCCCAGGCACCCATCAAGTTGAATAAATATATTAATGCAGGAAAATATATTTATAAATATACTAAGTGCAACTTCGTCCAGCATAAATGGAAAAACTGAGCGGTCGAGACAGAACTAGAAAGGAAGAATGTATAGCATTAAACTTCCAAGAGTGGGGAGGGCTTTTCTATTTTGAAAATCATCACTCAAAATCTTGATTTTTACCTGAGCTTAAACACTAACCCATGTAGACAGCTACAGAGGTTAGAGTTTTGTGCAAATATTTTTTAGCAGAGTTGACCAATAAAGTGATTCATTAAATTTTTGGAAGGCAATCATTTTAAATATTTCAAATCACAAAATTATTTTTGAAATAAAAGTTTTGTTAATCTGCTAAACATCCACTTCTATTTTACCCATTCGTTCTGGTGTCAGTTTAAACTCACATTTTCTTTTTTCATTTGTTGTGACGATTTTGCTGAAAGTTTATATTTTCGTGATTTCAGATGAAAATCCTCAGCATATTTCAGTGAAATATTCACTTTCCAAAATTATAGTTGATAGTTATAATTTAGATATCTTTTTTGACACCAGGAGAAAATGGGCCATGAAGTCACTTTTTGTCTACTAAGAGTTATAATATTATGTCTCGACGGACTTCAACAGAAACGAACACTCTATACTCAATCAGAACTCTTTCGGAATTCTGGGTATTTACCAAGTGTCTCTTGTGAGACGTGATGTGATGAAAGGTCGAGTTTAACGTTGGGAAAACGAGCGCATACACTCGGGCTAAGTGTCAAAATTTACCCAGCACTCGCAACCGCAGGATCATGCACTTTGCATTGCCTATTTTTCTCAGCCAGTTCGTCATTTGGAGACAGAGCCCCGACTGTGTCATACTCTGCTCGAAGACATAGAGATTGAAAATTGCGAGCAAGACAGCGGACTGTTGGAATTCTGGGTATTTATCAAAGACTCACATCGATACGGGATATGAAACAAAATCGGGTTTAACGTGGAAAGTTCGAGCGTGTACACATGGAACAAGAATCAAAATTTACCCAACTCTCGCACCCGCCGAATAGGGTGCGTTGCATTGTCTATTTATTTCAGCTGAGTGCCCGTTCGTAGATAATGCCCCGAGTCGTACTCTGCCCATAGAGAACTTTATAATTGCAACTCTCTCGGAACTCTATCTCTGAACTCTCCGAGTTCTTTATTTAACACGCCTTCTCTAGTTTATCTGCGTTATCGAGAGTGTATTTTTTATTACACAACTTTTGAGATTTTTTACTTTATATTGTAGTTTTTTTTTTCGTATTAACCCCTACTTTTTTCTGGCGTGTTCGCCACATACTGAACTTTGTATTTCTTTCGTTTTGGGTCAACCACTAGTTTTTCCATAAGTTTCTTTTTTCTAGTACGCCAAAGATGTCTGACAGAACTTGCATAGTTTCTTTCTTTCTTGCTGTCCTAGCTTAAGTAAATCTTTCCTTGAACTGATTTCAATGCCTTTTGTGTTCCAATTTTTTTCTTTCACCATATAAATAATTTTTCCAATTCGTGACCTCAATACGCTGTTTTTCCCTCATTTCTTTTCTATTTTTACATATTCTGAAAAACAATATTTTGTCCATTTTGAAAGATTTTGTTTTTTTGTTAAACGTTCCTATTCTTTGTCGAACATTGATTTAATTTTTTTTAGCAAACATCAATTCTGCGGGCGACATGCTTCACAATGTAGTGAGATTCGGCGTTATTCGATATACTTTCAAGAATTTTTGTAGTGTTTCTTCACTCCCTTTTTCATTACTTGCTTTTTCAAAGCTCCCTTATAAGTTCCCACAAACCGTTCAGTTTGTCTGTTTGATCTTGGGTGATACAGCGGGGAATTAATATGTTCAATCGAGAACATTTTACAATTTTTAAAAATTCGTAAGCAGGGAATGGTGTACCATTATCTGAGACTATGGCATCCGGAATTCCCTATGTTGGAATGCAAACAGTTCATTCTTTTGTCAAATTCATACACTTCCAACCACTACTGAATAACGATCTTTCTTTGCAAAAAAATTTGTCAGAATATTTACCGTTTCTTCAATCAAATTTCTTCTGGTTTTCTAAATTATCGTAATTATGTTCTACTGGTATCAACTTTTTCAACAAAAGTCTTGTTTTCTTCTCTCGTCTTCCCAGATTCTTCTTTGTCAATTTGCTCGTATCTTCTAAAATAAAGAAATAATATACCCCCATCATTTGAATAGTATGTGGATTCATTTATGGCATTTTCCATCGTGTCGGAAGCGAAAGAAATTGGAGATTTTTAGTTCTCCTCTTAATTATTTCAATTAACCTTTGTTGTTGTTTTTAGTGTTTCAACAATTGCTGCTGTTGCTATTGTTGCTGCTGCTGCTGTATTTTTACTGCTTCGTCTAATAATTCTTCCTTATTTGAGAATATCTGCTTTTTTTTTCTTTACGCACAGCAATTAAAAAATGACACTAACATTGTTTTAATTTCTAGTCGTTACTGTTATCATGTGCGCCGAAGCAAAAAAAGATATTTTTCCTCCTCACCCCGGACACGTTTCGATTCCTTATTGTTACTGTTATGAATTGATACTAACGGTTATAATATTATGTCTCGACCTACTCCAACGGAACCCTAACAAAGACGCTATAAGAATTCTGTCGGAATTCTGTCTTTGAACCATCTTTAAGTCTTTATTTAAGGCGTCTAACCTAAGTTTATTTGGGTTACGGGGGTGTCTTATTTAGCCTACAACAAATAGTCGCAATCCTGGAAAAAAACAAAAAAAAACAAAAAAAAAACACCCGAATCACTCATGTTCATGAGAAAGGCATGAAACAACTTTTCGCTGTACTTCGTCTGACTGTAAAATATCTATATTAAAATGTCTCGTTGTGGTTGAGTGAGGAGTTACCATTTATACAAATCACTTTCCCATAATTACATGCCTAGTAATACGCAGTAACAAAAAATTGTTACCTTAATGATCAATCTTGACAAGACCCAGTTTTGTGCTCCTGTTGACAGTGACTAGCAAATAATTTTATGGTCTATTTACTTTTTAACTGTTTTATAAATAAATAATAAGGAATTGACCTTTATTTGTTTTATCAAAAATCTTCTTCTCTTCTTTATCGGTCAGTATGAATAAACGGAAAATAGGGTACAATTTTGCAAACTTGGCCTCCATTGGACATACATATCTTGAGTTGATGGAAGAGGGTACCTGACTCATTCGTTTAAACAACCTATAACACTTTCTGTATTGCATCAACATGCGCATATGGTAAGGAATAATGCTTTACAGGAAAGTATTTATTATCTACACGATTGAATGCATGCAAGAATACAGATGTTTATGAAGACCTAAAATAGATATACAATGTATTTATATGACATCCGATTTCTGCTGCTACGCCACTGTTTTTTCAAGAGTGACTTCAATGTAAATACAAGAACAAGAAAAGGATCTATAGTCGGACATTTTGGAATAGAGAAGTGAAATAAGTGACATGGAAATGTTATTTTCTCTGACATATGCAAAATGACAATTATAAATACATTTTTAAGATCTAAGGGACCTTAAATAAACTTAGAAAAGATTAAAGGAAGAAACCTAATAATGAAATTAACTTAATAATAGTTGACAAGGCCAATATCGTTAAAGATGTAACTGTCATAAAAGTATTATAGAAAATGATATTTACAGAATAGTAGTTTGCAGAGACAATTTCGATTTTAAAGTTGCTTGAAAGAAAATGATGCTCAGAAAGATGATAATTTCTTAATATGTCCGAAGAGAACATCGCCAAATTTCTGTTACAAATCAAGAAGATATTTTATTCTTTGTGGAATAGCAAAATTAACGAAGAACATCTGAATAGCATAATTACAATAATATAATATAAAGTGATGAAGAGAGCAGCAGAGATAACAGGGAAAAGAAAATGAAATAGCATTAATTGATGTAAATACTTAAAGCCAAACATCATAACTAAAAAGAAATATGGTTGCAAATAGTAACTGAGATAAAATTGAAAATTCCCAATTAAACAATTTAGGTAATCAAATATGAAACACGAAAAGAGAAATATGAAATAAGGCTTGCATTTCAAAATGTGAGATACCAAATGCAACAGGTAAATATAGCATAATAACAGACCTTTGAAAAGATGCTGAAGAAATATGTCCCAAAAGATTAACAGAACTAGTTGCCTAATACATTTAGAAAAAAATTGTCATAATAATTGATGTGGAGCCAAAAATGGGTCCACGGAAATACGGAAATATAACACGGGACACGAGGTGAAAGTTAAAGAAAAATGTATTTACAGAAAAGATTACAAAAAAGAAGGTACAGAAAGCAGAGCTTACGAATCCAGTATAGTCCTTGGTAGTCGACTGCAGTCATGCGCACAGTGCTACTGTCTGTTTCCCCCACTACTGCTATCACACCCCTATTAATATAGCAGTGGGTGGGTCCATGTTGAGGTGAGTCTGGGTTCCACAACAATAATAAACCTACCTAATAAAAAAGAAAGGAGAAAAAAACTTTAACAACCATCAACCCGTGGCATTATAGTGGGGAGGTCCGTTCTAGTGAAGAGTAGTTGTATGTTGTTGCAGATTAACGGAATTTGGCCTCGTTGTAGATAGTCATAAAAGATTATAAATCAAGAAAAGCAAATTGAGTTTAGAAACAACATTTTATATATATATACATATCAATTAAGGTTTTTACAATTAAAGTAATCCTTTAAGTATGGGTCCAACGGACGTTAAAATGTTCATGGCAATAAATGCTGAAAAGAGAATTTGTGCTTATGAATGTGGGAGCGAAGTAAATTAGGAATGTCTTTGAAGTATCCACTCCTTTGGTCGGTAAGTAGTTTTGAGACAGCTTAAGATAAGATGAGAGGGAAGGGAGACGAGTATAGTAATTCGCTTGTCGTCGGTCAAGGGAGATACAAAATACACTCGTCTCTCTCGAGGCTGTCTGTGTGTGTCTGTCTGTTTCTGTCTGTCTGTCGATGCTTTCTGTATTGGCTGTTAATTTCGTCTTTTGGATCGCAGCAGATCATTTGGAAATTCAGATCCGTATTTGATTCTGGGCTTCCCATTGGCCGATAAATAAAATTCGCGTAGGCTCGCGAACTGGAATTTGATATTTAATTAATTTTTAGTTTTCAATCGGAACATCTGCGCCTAGCCGGGGTGTGCACCGACCAGTTTTGGTCATTTGCTTTTTGGTCGTGCGAGTGCAAACATCCGGTCCCTCGCTTTGCTCGGTATGTATCACCACAGCATTACTAATAAATATATACAAATGATTCTCAAAATTACTTTTATAGATTTGATGATACCCAGAAACACAAGCAGACAGATTTTATAAGTACTTAACAGAAATATCATTTACAAACGGTAGGCCAATTGATCAAAACAAAAACGGAAGAATATAACAAATCACATTGTTTAGATTTGGTTGAACATCAAAATTTATTTGACTCAGTAGAACATGTAGTTGTCTTTACCTCATTATATGTGCAGATAGTTTGAAAGAAAACCATATAAAAGTGATTGAGAATATATCCAATAACATTAATGTAACATTTTAATAAGATAAATACACAGATAAAAAAAAAGATTGCAAAATGTATGAAGCAGTTGATTATGTATTCAGTTAAACGATTTGCAGCAGAGAAAAATTAACTTGGAACAAATGTTGGGAATGAAAATAAATAGTATATATTTAATAAATTTATGATTTGATGACGTCATTTTAATTATATCAGAACCATTGGAGGAATTACAAAAAATGCCAAATAAACATTTGGTGTAACATTTCAAAGAAAGATCATAAAAACTCATGACGAAGAATTGGAAAAAATCAAAGAGTACTTACATAGGTGCACATGTGACACGTCTGACGGCTGTAGATGATTACGGACGCCGAATGACGATGTTGAAACAGCACCAATTATGACGACGATTTCGGGCCGCTAGTCGTGATGATCTCGTCACAGTAGCTGGTCCTCGAGACGACTATTACAACAACGAACTCACTGCCCACGCTGTTCTTTTGATCTCAGAAAGTCACTTTGTGAAAACCCGGTAGCCTATTTCTACCATATCCAGGCCGGACAGTTGTGTACACTTGTGTTAAAATAAAATAATTACGGCACAATAAATAAATAAATAAATAAATAAATAAATAAATAAGTTCGAACACGTCTGGATAAGTTACGAAAGAAAGTCTTTATAAAAAAAATAATTAATTACAAAAGCAGAAAATACAATTGTCGAAATTCAAGTTTATAACGGAGAGAGAATTTGCTTAAAAATATCAGAGCTTTCAATCTTCAAATAAAAATAAGTCCTTCCGAAGATTCGTTAAAAGTAATCAGAGTCTTCAATTTTTAAAAATAATCACACTGTCAATTCTCCACATAAAAACACGTCTTTTCGGCCTTTATCAAACTTTGCAGAGACAGCCAAATAACAGTGCTACGAGCGGCGACGGTGTGATGGTAGTTTGGTCTTTGTCGCCTGAAAATCTCTCTCCAAATCTCAAATCTCTCGCTGAGTCTCCATTTTTATAGTCATCCCCAATCCTCTTGGGAGATCTACCCGACTCAAAGCTTTGACCAATGAGATTATTTTCCACCCACACGATTTACGGGGAGCCATGTCTCGACGAATGAAATATCGACAGCTCACATGACGTAATGTCTTTCTGTCTTTTTTTCTTTCGATTACATCATCTGTTTTTCAATTTTAGAATCTGTTCTCAGGAATAATTTTTGAGGATTAAACCCTACCTGACCTCATCAAGGAAATTCTGATATTTTGTTATGACTCCGGCCATTTTTCAAGCTTCTACTGGCCCAAAACAATTCGTTTCGAATAAGAAAAAAGAAGAAACTATATTTTTCTCTTTTTTCCCAATTATCAGCCAATTTCTCTATTCCCCGGATTTTACAAGTACATAATAGTATTAAAAATATCTTTTTTAACGTAAGCTTACATAGCGGATTACAATAAAGCACAACTAACAATACCACTAATATCAATTTCTCTCACTCCGTTGTATTAAACAACAAAAAAAAAAAATACCGGCGTGGAAATAGTGTTATACACACACACACACACACACATATATATATATATATTACAGAAATTAACGAAACTGGTTATAAACAACCGACAATTTGAAATGATTTGTTTGAACATTATTTTTGATCGATACTCGTATTAAAGTAGATATTCTGTTTATAATCAAACAGTATTATATATTTATTTCTACCGGCTTGATTATTTACGATAAATTTTTGTTACGAAAATGTGTATCATTCGGCAGGATTCGAACTTGCGACCCCTATCCACATAGAGAAAGCCACCAATTTATTTGGCGAGTCTTAGACCTTTCAACCACGAATGACCACCAGTCAAAACGAAATTAAATCAAGTCATTCTTGGTCGAGAAGTCTAAGATGCGCCAGATCAATTGGTGGGTTCCCCTATGTAGATAGGTGTCGCAAGTTCGAATCCTGCCGAATGATACACATTTTCGTAACAAAATTTTATCGTAAATAATCAGGACAGTAGAAATAAATATATAATACTGTTTGATTATAAGCAGAATCTCTACTCAAATACGAATATCGATAAAAAAAATGTTCAAACAAGTCATTTCAAATATATATATATATATATATATATATATATATATATATATATATCAGCATGCAGCGTGGGTATAGAATAACGTTCGTGTAAAATCGTTTGTAAAATAAAGACGGAAGCTGATGATGGTTCGCCTGAAATAGGCCTATACTTTCGATTTACCATGAAATAACGTGTCTGCCTTAATTTTTCTCATATATATATATATATATATATATATATATATATATATACATACACGAGACTATAATTATACTCGTCTTGAAAACCTTCTTCGAAAACTATCGAACGAAGGAAGAAATGGTTGTAAAAAAAGAAAGAGCTAAGGGCATGAAAGTCAGTCAAAAGTGTTCGGACCAAAATCAGCACGAATCCCCCCCCCCCAAAAAAAAACCCCAACACGAGTAATCACCTAACAAAAAGCGCTCAATACAAAGGTAGAGCAAACTAAAAAATTAGCACCTAATGAGCCAGACGAACCTACCTAGGTTTCACCTAAACGGATCGTCAGGGAAAGCTGGAGCCAGCTTTCCCTGACGATCCGTTTAGGTGAAACCTAGGTAGGTTTGTCTGGCTCATTAGGTGCTATATATATATATATATATATATATATATATATATATATATGTTGAATGAAAAGATTCATTGGACTGGTTAAAACGTTAGAAAGTAAAATTAAAACTGGCAGTTACAAATCGTAATTTCCTGAAATAATAAAAATTTTATCTACCCAACAAATCCAATAACTCAAAAAGCTAGTTGACACATATTTAACTCAGCAATTGTAGTTTTCAATCACATGACATTTTTTAGCCAATGAAAAGCATTACTAATGTTGCTGTTCAGTACTGTAAATTTCTTATTTCCTGCTTGAAAAAAGGCATGTTGAATATTCTGTAGATCATCTGATGTTTTTTCAACCAATCAAAAATGTCTCCCAAGGTTATTGAATTGAGGCTACAGTGGAAGTAAACACATGTACATACGCATGCGCAATCACACATTTGCGCACATAACTGTTTACACTTCTTTGACTTGTAAGACAAACAATTTATCATTGGTGTGCAATCTGTACAAGTCAAGAATACATAAAAAAGGATTCTTCAAGAACATGACGTAAATTTATGATTTATTATAAACAAGCAGCAGCTTTATGTTCTGAATAAATAAAAGGTACAAGATATTTATTATGATTTTTCTATTTTTCACAAAACCATCAACACTAGCAGAATGCTTTTAAATATCTTTGGATAATATTCTTGTTTTTATTCTTTAAAAAGTCTAAAATTTGTGTCTATTATTGGGAACTTTTTGAATTATTATTTGCTTTTTAAAATTGTCTGAGTATGAAAAATACATAACCAAACTTATTTTAAAGGCATCACACACACACACACACACACACACACACACACACACACACACACACACACACATTGATATTTTAATGATACTAATGTTAAAAACAGTGATACCTTGCTTGTTCTTGTTTGAGTGCTCTTTGAATGTGGCCATGTGCCAAAGTTGTTCTGGGATGCAATTGATGTATTTGGGCTGAATTCAGTTGCAATTCTTTCAGGGTAATAGGTAGCTTATGACAGAATTTTCAAACCAGTTCTTTCTTTTTTTTCTTTGTCTTTTCCACTTTATTTTGCGTATTTCTTTTTGTCTTTGACTGAAGTGTGTGTCTATTTAGATACATGAACATCCATATACTTATGGCCCCACGAATAATTGAAGAACTCAAGCACGTAAAAAATTCTATATAAACAATTTCATGCAATGGTTGCTGCATAAACAAAGTCTTCAGATGGTGAACTTGGGAATCAGGCATAGTTTTGAGGCTGAAACATCATGACCACTAACCAGGGGCTCGAGGAATACCTCACAATACTATCGTGCTTTATTGATTTTCTGCCACAGTGTAGGAATGACAAATCTGTATAGATGAATCAGTCATGAAAAATTTTATTTGATCTTTTCTGTCGGTGACAAAATCAAAGTGTAGACACAATATTGCGTTCGGCATGAACTCACATCGTAAATTACTATTACTCGAAAGAAATACAATTGTTGTAGAGGATTAAAAATATCATTTTAAAGTTAACTCTAGCTCAAGGCCACAGTTGCGGAGTACCCAATAAGGACTAAACTACATTGACAACTTGATCATAAGAAGTTTGTTCACCATTATCTGATTGTAGATGTCCAAAAAATTTAATTTTTAATTTAAGCAAATTTCTTTCCTAAAAAATAAATAAAACGATGTTCAAGTGATGAGATGTTGGAAGTAGAAAAGCAGTTTGCAGATGTTTGATGAGATTTTATAAGCTTCTTGTACATTTGACCTGCTAACAATTTTTGGTGGACTCGTTCAAAAGAAAAATAAAACATAGAATTTGAACAAGAAAATATTAGCAAATATATTGACAAGGCATTTTACGAAAGACAGCATGAGAAATGAAATGAAATGTAAAAAGTTCAAATCCACCTTCAGTGTCTGTAGTTGATGACTCACATTTTGAAGGTCGAAAAGAATACGCCTTTTCGCCATGAAAAGTCATCACTGAGAAAATGAGCGCTTCTTTTAAATCTCGTGTCACCTGTAATTATTGGCAGGGGCAGTAATTCTCATATCTCACTACCTGTGATTATCAGCAGCAATTTGCTAACGATCATCACTGAGTACATATACCAGGCCCACGATAAGAATGGCAAAGCTCGAGCTGTTGCCTTGGATAATTGAAAAGCATTTGATAGGGTCTGGTACGCCGGCTTTCAGTGCAAACTACAGAGCTTTGGTATCCCTGGACGCTTGCTTGGTTTGATTCAATTGATTCTATCAAACCGTGTAATGAAGGTCGTCTTCAACGGGCCCGCCTCCAGATCCCATCACACGAACACGAGTGTCCCCCAAGGCTTCATTCTAGGCCCGACTCTATTTCTGATTTTCATCAACGATCTCCCTGATGTGATCAAATCACAAGTAGGCATTTACGCTAACGATACCACCATTTACTCCCACCTCAGACAGAAATCTGCCAAGGCGGACAAAGATAATCTCGCTGCTGATCTTGAGAAGGACTTCCAATCTGTGGTGGACTGGGGTAAGAAATAGCTCATAAACTTTAATGCTTTCAAAATGAAGCTGTTATCCGTCAACAACCATCCATTAACATGGATTTAGCTAGTCTCTCCGAAAGCAATACAATGTGCCTCCTCGGCCTCACTCTCTCAGTCGCCTCAAGTAGAACGACTACATTGAATCAATAGCTAAATCTACTGCTAGGAAGGTTGGGTCACTGTGTTGGGCCAGGAAATTTTCTTGTCTGAGTCCATCTTGCACATATACAAATACACCATCCGCCCATGCACTAAATACTATTGTCATGTCTGGTCAGGCATCCATGTTATTCATCTCGGTGGTCTCGACAGGCTCCGCAAGAGAATCTGCAATGTAATCGATCCCGATCTGGCAGCTCGACTCACAACAAACTCTGTATCTTTTTCTTCTTCATTTTACTCTCACGCAGCTCTCTTCAGATCAGTATTCCTGTTGTGGGACTTCCCCTTCTTCTACGATAATGGACTCGATTTGAGTATACATACTCCTGCCATAGTGAGATACGTCAGCTGCCATAGAATTATCGTAGACATCGTACGAGTATCGTAAGAGTCCGTAAGTTACCGAGAGAATACCGCGTCAGTAGTCATAGTAGCTCCGAGCTCCATTCAGCCAGAATATCCTAATTCCAGCACGGCCTCACTTCAAAGACTTATATATATATATATATACATTTCTTACTAATCGTATTCCTGGATTACTAACCCGCGTTCCAGTTGTATCTTTACGTTTAATATAACCTAGCTCAAATATCTGTTTTGTTGTTTTCTCTTTTTCACTCTACTCTCACGCAACTCTCTTCACACCAGTATTTCCATCCTTCTCCTGCCCATTCTCTGACACCCCTTATAACCAGTTCTTGGTTCCTCTTTCCCTTTGCTCTTCTCCTATGTAACCCTTCACTCTCCTCTTATGTAGCCCTCTGTGCACCAGTGGCAGTACTGCCTTGCTTGGGGTGAAAGGATTTAAAAAAAGAGAGAAGAGAATTATATATGTGTAGAGGGAAGAATTATATGTGTAGAGAGGAGACTGATATATGTGGAGAGAATAATTATATATGTGTAGACGGGTATGTGTTGAGAGGGGAGATAATTTATATAATATGTGGAGGGGAATAATCAAGATATTTGTATGGGGATAATTATTTATGCATATAGAGGGGAATTATATATGTAGAAAGGGGAGACTCATATGTGTGCAGGAGAATAATTATATGCATGGAGGGGAGAATTATATATGTGTAGAGGGGAGAATTATATATATGCAGAGAGGAGAATTATCTATGTTTAGAGGAAATAATTTTATGTGGAGAGAGGAGACTGGTATATGTGTAGGGGATAATTATGTATGCATAGAGGGGAGAATTATGTATGAGAGGAGAAATAATTGAGATAATATGTGTATGGGGATAATTATCTATACGTAGAGGGGAAAATTATATATGAAGAAAGACGAGACTGATATTTGTGTTGGAATAAATATATACATAGAGCATGGAATTATATATGTGTGTAAGGGAGGAGTATATATATGTAAAGGGGATGATTACATATTACATGTGTAGTGGGGAAATTGATATATGTGTAAGGGATTAAGTATGTATGCGTAGAGGGGAGAATTATATATGTGGGGAGGGAAGACTGATATATCTGTAGGGATATAATTATCTATGCATAGAGGGGTGAATTATATATATTGAAAGCTGAGACTCATATATGTGTGGGGAGTAATATGTGTAGAGGGGAGAAATCTAAACTTATTTATAAATGGAACTTTGTCTGTGTGTGTGTGTGTGTGTGTGTGTGTGTGTGTGTGTGTGTGTGTGTGTGTCCGTTACCTATAGACTCCAAAACGGCTAAACCGATTTTCTTGAAAATTTACACAGTTGTACTATAAGCGTCTGCGAGTGTTCTTAGGTAGGTTTTGTGTCGAGGTAGCCCCGATAAATATCGCAAATCAATAATCGAAAAAATCGGATTAGAGAAGAAGTGGTCCGATTTTAATCAAATTTGATACACTCATAGACAAAGACACAGGAAACGATAATCAGAAGTTTCAAGGTTGCAGTTCTTACAATAGTGCAGAAAATCGACATATATATATATATATATATATATATATATATATATATATATATATGAAAATATGAAAGGCAAGATGTTTGTGTGTGTGTCTGTTTATCTGCCTGTATGTCTGTATTTTTTTCAGCCCTTTCATTTTAGTTTTTGCTTCGGGCTTGGCTCTAAGTAGGTATAATTGTAGTTCTTAGTCTCAGCCATGATACCATTTACTCAGAGGACTTATTTAGCCTTTAAAATTCAGTTTACGACGAAAAACACTTATTTGATATCGATACGAGGAAATCAAAATTTGACTTACATCCATTCATTTTTCCTTCAGTCTACGGTTTGGCTTTAACTGGAAACAACTATTGCGTTTTAGTCTTTCCTGCCAACGTCTAAAGAGTCTGAGCTCCAGGACCATGGATTAGTTTTAAAGCTTTCATTACACCTGAGCAACGCCGGGCTATACTGCTAGTATATACATAGATGGGGGAATTATATATGAGTAGAGAGAAGCATTATATATATATGTAGGGTGGAGAATTGTATATATGTAGAGGGGGGAGTTATATATTGAGAGAGGAGAGTCTGATACATAAGTAAGAGTAATTATATATGCAGAGAGGGGAGAATTATTTATGTGGAGAGGGGAGACTGCTATATGTGTAGGGGATAAATTTATGCATAAAAGGAAGAATTATATATAGAGAGGAGGGCATTATATATACATATATATATATATATATAGAGGGAATAATTATATATGCGGAAAGGAGAGAGTGATATATGTGTAGCGAGGAGATATACATTTCAAGATCAATTATAATTATACAATGAGAGAAAGAGCTGAACATGTAGGAATGCTACATTTAACATTTTGAGTTTTACAATTTTGTGACTAATTTTTGCGTTTATATGCTTTCTCCTGCATTCAACATATATAATTCCATCAGTAAGAACATTATTTTAATCTGATGAAGTCCTTTTGGAAGATGAAATATGTTGCACATTTTTTTCACTTTTTCATTCAATTGTTTAACATTGTTCTGATAAATAAAAATTTATGTATTATATTCTCCCACACATAGAAGCGCATAGATGCCGAAGTATACACTTTTACAGACAGACTCATATGCATGTAGTCATACATACATAAGCTCTTTCTCATGCACATTGAGACACATAATACTGCAAGCGTACATATTCCGACAATGACAAACATACATTCACATACGTGTGCTTTCAGACACACATACACACTTAACAATGTGAACCTATTAATGCCCTTGCTAAAACAGAGTTTGGCAAAGAGTCAAATGTCAATTCCTTGATAAGAATATAGAGAAGTCTCTTAATTTCATTAGTTCTTCTCAAGTTCACATGACACAGGACCTTAGCACTTAGACATGTGTTTCTGTTGGACCGTGTTGTTTGAACGGAGGAGAGGAAAAGTAGAAAGTCCTAATCAAATTTTAAACAGCACTGAACGTATAATCAACAGAAAACAAGGCTGAAGAATATATTGGATAAAAAGTTAAAAACTACAAAGATAATTCTTGAAAACATATGTAGATTAAGGAAAATTCTTAATCTCAGACTTTCAGAAAACTATTGCAATAGCACAGCTTTTGCTTGGAGAATTTGAAAATCTTTGATTTATCTATTTTTAGAAAGGAAGTACAACCGTTTCTTATATAGTGAACGTTGTCTATCATTTGGGTCAGCTGGGAATTGTCCATCACTACGTTTGATTGGTGATTTTCCATCATTAGGATCAGCTAGGGATTGGTTGATTATTGTTACTAATTTAGGTATTTTCCTACTTTTTCTAGTTGCCTGGTTAACAAGATATCAAGATATAGAGAAAAAAATTAGCCTCCCTGCTTCGGGGTTTTTATTTATTTATTTTATATATTCTGTTATGCGAAGCTATCCTGGCCAAGGTATCGGCAATGACTGGTCACTTGTTACTCCTCCCCTGTGAAATCTCTATGGCCTGTTCTTCAAATTCAAATTTACCAGGCAGCTTAACTCGATCTTAATTTTGGGGAAAAGCAAGAGTTGAAGATAGTGGAACTTCCTTAATTCAAATTTCCTGTTTAAAACTGCTTGGTGAGTACGAATTGTTTCTTAAATCTGTAATTTTTTTTTCTGTTTCTCACTTTTTGGCATTCATGCTTCATTTGGAAAAAAAATAGCCTCCCTGCTTCGGGGTTTTTATTTATTTATTATTATATTTTCAAAGGAATTTCTTTGGACTTTAACTAAGTTAAAACTTAGTTAACTCACCACTTTTTCCCCCAAATTTTAGTAGATAGTACCTACTATCGCCCGGTTTCACACTCCACCCCCTTCTATTGAACAGGAGTAGAGGTGATCACCTTGTTTCTTGTTTAGGAAGGGGTTCCCGGTCCTTCTACCTTCTCCTTCGGTCTTAGTGGTAGTTCAATTGGAAGCTCTTTGCTGTTAGTGAGTGTGGTGGCAATGTCTCTCCATCCTGAGGGTACCGGGTTGGCAGTTTCCTGGTTGCTACTTCCGACTGATAGTTAGGAGCCCGAATTCTTGCGAGGCTGCTCTGATCAACAGTTGAATAATATCGGGGTTCCTGTAGTGCCATATCGCGCATGGACGGGCGTCCCTTCATGAACCTCCGGTGGGCAATCCCGAGGCCACATTATGCTGCAGGCTGCGCCAGTCTCCATTCCTCACAGGCTGCAAATAGTAACCAACTGATTCTGCCCTAGTCCTCTCTCCTCAACCAAAACACCATGAAAAAGAACAAACAAAATACCAAAATCAAACCAGCTACTCGGAAAACGCCCAAACCTCTCTGTGTCTCTTTCATTAACATACGCGGTATCCGCACTAAATTTTATAGCGTAGAAGCATTCCTCCAAACTAACTCACCTGATATCTTAGCCCTATGTGAAACTAACCTTGACCCGGCTATCTCCTCCTCTGGGTTCCATGTTCCTGGTTACCTTCCTCTCTTCAGGAAGGACTCCAAAGTCCATATGCATGGGCTTGGTGTATATGTCAGTGAACACCTCCCCCTAGCTAGAGTAACATCTCTCGAATCCCTGGACCAGTCTTTCATGGGCTTCCGTCTCTCACTTCTAAGCTCTGTTAGCTATCACCTCTTCCTATACCGCTCCCCCTCCTTCTCTGACTGTTCGGTACTTGACAGCATCTCTGACAATATCGACAAGGCCATTTCTTCGCACCCATCTGCCCATATTTTCGTGTTTGGCGACTTTAACGCCCACCACTCTAAGTGGCTGGATAACTCTGTAACCGACCCTGCTGGTGTCCACACCTTTAATTTTTCGATCTCCCTTCCCTTACGCAAGTGGTGGACTTCCCCACGCGTTTCTCCAATAGCCCTAACGGAAGGGACTCGCTACTAGACCTCTGCTTCACTTTCACCCCAAATTCTTGCTCCACCAGACAGCTCTGCCCTCTCGGAAACTCTGACCACGCCATAGTTTCTGCCAACATCTCGTTCCACTCCACCCCTACCCAAGAAACCCAAACCAACAGAATATCCTACTGCTATCAAAGAACAGACTGGGATTCGTTCCGTGACTTCCTCTGCGACGTCCCTTGGAACAATGTTTTTAGTCTTCCCATCGAAGGCTGTGATCGATGCATTCATCCCTGCCAGGAAATTTCAGCTTAAATCCCATTCGTCTCCCTGGTTCACGCTCGCTTGCTCGGCCGCCATTGCCCAGGTCCGGAATCACTTCTTCCGGCTTTATCGTAGCCACGTGTCGGACCAAAACAGGCGCCTTTTCGCCTCAGCTCGTAATAAGTGTAAAAAGATACTTAACGAAGCTAAGATGCTGTTTGTTGACAGGATTAAGCAGCGCATAGTATCCTCCAAGTTCGGTACCAAAGACTACTGGCGCCTCTGCAAACGCGTGCTTAGCAAGAGTACCGAGTTTGAGGTCCTCACCTCCTCAGCGGACAAGGCCGAATGCTTTGCCCGTAGATTCTCGACCAATTCCACTCTGGATTCTGGAATTCATACACCCGATTTCTCATCTAGAACTGAGGCCCAATTGAATAACGTCCACATCACGCCCTCGCTGATTTCTAGCATAATCTCAAAACTGGATCCTCACACAGCAAGTGGTGGGATGGGATCCCAATCATAGTTTTGAAGAATTGTGCCCCTGAACTCTCCTCTATCCTTTCTAAGCTCTACAACCTCTGCCTATCTTCCTCCTGCTTTTCTGCCTGTTGGAAGTCTTCTTCTGTGGTTCCAATATTCAAGAATAGTGGTGAACCATCGGACCCCGCAAATTACCGCCCCATCAGCCTTCTTCCGATCTTCGGCAAAGTGTTCGAAGCCATTATCAATGCCGAGGTCGTTCAGCATCTCACAGCCCACGAGCTCCTCTCGGACAAACAGTATGGCTTCCGCTTCACCAGGTCCACTGCTGATATGCTAACGACTTTCACCGAGTATATATACCAGGCTCTCGACAAGAATGGTGAAGCCCGAACCGTCGCCTTGGATATCTCTAAAGCATTCGACAGAGTATTGCATGCCGGCCTTCTACGGAAACTGTGAAGCTATGGCATAACTGGACTTTTGTTGCACTTAATCCGGTCATTCCTCTTTAACCGCACACTGAAGGTGGTATTAAACGGACATGCCTCCCAGAACTACCCTATAAACGCGGGTGTACCCCAGGGCTCTATCCTAGGTCCTACGCTCTTTCTAATTTATATCAATGATCTCCCCGATACCATAAGATCACAAGTAGGCATGTACGCTGATGATATCACAGTTTACTCTCGCTTCGATCAAAAATCTGGTGTTGGTGACAAGGCGAGCCTCGCTGCAGAGCTTGAGAAGGACCTCCAATCCGTGGTGGATTGGAGTGAGAAATGGCTCGTAAATTTCAATTCTTCCAAAACGAAGCTGCTGTTAATTAACCACCACAGACAACCGCACCTCCCTTCCATTAGCATGGAACAGGCTTGTCTCCCAGAGAGTAAATCACTACGCCTGCTTGGCCTGACACTCTCAGCGGACCTCAAGTGGAACGACTACGTCGAATCCATTGCTAAATCCGCAGCTATGAAAGTCGGCTCTCTGTGCAGGGCCCGGAAATTCTTTCCGCCTGAATCTATCCTGCAATTATATAAATCCACTATCCGCCCGTGTATTGAGTGCAGCTGCCACATCTAGTCGGGTGCCCCTTCTATTCTCCTCGGGGTTCTTGACAAAATACAGCGAAGAATCTGTAATGTGAATGATACCGACTTGGCTGACCGCCTGCAGTATATCTCTCACCGGCGTGACGTGGCATCCCTGTGCCTCTTCTATAAATACTATCATGGCTTCTGCTCTGACGAACTTAAATCACTGGTGCCCCCTAGATGTGATACTTGATTGGCAACTAGGTCCCACCCTTTTTCAGTAGAACCGATGAAATGTAACCGCAATTTCTACTCCAACAGCATCTTTCCTCGCACTTCCCGCTTGTGGAATTCCCTACCGCATGCTTGCTTCCCCGACGGCTACAACCTCCAGGAGTTTAAATGTAAGGTCAATAGACACCTCCTAACACACTAACTCACTCCCACTCTCTCTAACTCTCTCCCTATGTACATCCTAAGTCGTCTATCACCCTCCTTCTGACATTTCCTATACCCAATCCCTCTATGTAACCTCCTGCGCTATTGTGGCAGTGGAATGCCTTGCTTGGGGTGACACGATTAAAAAAATATATATATATATAATCAGTAGACTGATATATCCCTACTTTGGTCAAATCCTAATCCTTTAACCAACAAAATTCTGCAAGTTTATGTTGAACTAGCAGTATAGCCCGGCGTTGCTCGGGTGTAATAAAAGCTTTAAATCTAATCCATTGTCCTGGAGCTCAGACTCTTTGGACGTTGGCACGAAAGACTAAAAAGTAATAGTTGTTTCCAGTTAAAGCAAAACCGTAGACTGAAAGAAAAATGAATGGATGTAAGTCAAATTTTGATTTCCTGGTATCGATATTAAATAAGTTTTTTTCGTCGTAAACTGAATTTTGAAGGCTAAATAAGTCTTCTTAGTAAATGGTATCATGACTGAGACTAAGATCTACAATTATACCTACTTAGAGCCAAACCCAAATCAAAAAATTAAAAAAATGGGCTGAAACAAAAATACAGACATACAGGCAGATAAACAGACACACACACAAACATCTTGCCGTTTATATAAATATATTATCGATTTTCTGTACTATTGTAAGAACTGCAACCTTGAAACTTCTGAATATCGTTTCTTATGTCTTTGTCTATGAGTGTATCAAATTTGATTAAAATCGGACCACTCCTATAACCAGACTTTTCGATAATCGATTTTTTATATTTATCGGGTGTACCTCGACACAAAACCTAGCTAAGAACACTCGCAGATGCTGATAGTGCAACTGTGTAAATTTTCAAGAAAATCGGTTCAGCTGTTTCGGAGTATATAGGTAACGGACACACACAGGCACACACACACAGACAAAGTTACATTTATAAATAAGTTTAGATCTTCGCCTGGTTTAAGGAACAAAACCAAATTCTATCCTGATAAGTATTGTTTTTTTTTTTTTGTTGAGACTTCATTTTTATCTCAATCCCCCTCCACATTCCTAACCTAATCTTAATCGTTCTAGCTTTCATTTATTATGAGTTGCTTCATCCAAAAAAGTTACTTTAATACCATTTTAGTTTTTCTATTGATTTCACATGTGCATTTACACATTTTATTCTCAGTACAATAACAAAAACAAAGCCGAGACAAAAAAATTAAAAATAGTAATTGTTTATTTTACATTTAGTCAGTTAAGTGCCATACGTGATACACGCTTGGGCGATCATGTCTCGAGAAAGACATGACTGACTGGGCAAAAGATTATCCCGCAGTAGGTTACCATTATTTTCTGCGGTAGACTGGTTGCCATCCAAGGCTATAGAACCCAATCTGTCCCGTTATTTAACCCATAACTGGAAGAAAGAGACGGATTAATACCTTTCCCGAGGGTATCTGCGCGTAAATGAATGAAAGAAATTCAACTAGAATTCGAACGCGGCTCCCCAATTTCTCATTCCGAGCCGATATCCACTGCACCACAACGAACATCCTTAAAATAAACAATATGTTTATTTATATCTATTCATAGTATTATATTAAATTGAAAGTGGAAAAATCAATAAACAATGACAATCCAAGCCATGTATGACATCTGTTTTAGTATAAATAGAAATTCTAAATACCAAATGCAAATAATTGTGGGCATCTACATGTGCATGTGCCTGCGTGCACTTGTGTGTGTGTGTGTGTGTGTGCGTGAGAGAGATGATGCACTATGTCAGATTTTACAATGTAAACCAATGTTTTTTTTTCCAAAATGTTGTTCCAAACTAAATTTTAAGTAAATCTTATCCCACATATTTTCCCGAATGAAGAAAACGAATCATAGTGGTTAGCATAGCACAAAGCTTTGCAGGTTTGTCTTTCATAATTTCATTAGTGTACAGCCAAAATTGGCGTTAAATTTCATTTTTGTTTAAATTCTTTAAATATAAGTGGGTTTTATGTATTTTTTCCAATTGTTTTTCCCCTGTTTTTGAATTTTTAAATGAATGTTCGCTCTCACGGGGATTTTCTAACTTGTTACAAAAGTCTCTTGCATTAGAGACTAAATTTAATTTTTTTTTCTGCTTCGATATGTATCTGCTATTCCCTTTTCGGGATAAATGACTCCAACCCCAACTTCTCCAGCCAGTGTGGCATATATAGGGAAGTTAGGACTAAATTTAATCACTTCGCTCGATTTGGTTTTTGCCAACAAAAAAATAAAATAAAATAAAATAAAAAAATTGTAAATTTGTCTGTCGAAATGGAACATCATTTTCACTTAACTGGCCTCTCCAAATCTGGGCTGTGATATTTTTTCTTTCTCTTCTCTTTCTAAGACCTTGTCATTTCGTTGGTGTCCAACGTCTCTAATTCTTAGCTGTTGTCTTTGTTTTGTTGCTGCTGATTCGTGAAAACTTAAAACTTAGTAAATTTAACCTAAATTTTATTTCTTAATTTTTGTTTTATTTTCACAAATTGGAGTAGATAGATCCTACTATCGCCCGGTTCATACTCCTCCCACTTTTATTGAACAGGAGTAAAATCTCATCCCTTGTTCCCTGTTTAGGAAGTGGTTCCCGATTCTCTTTCTCTTCTCAGACGTCAATATTGGTGCTCCCGCAATTTTTCTGTGATATGTGTGGTCGGTGGCAACGTCTCTTCATTGTGAGGATACCGGGTTGGCAGTTTTCCGGTTGCTGTTTCCGACTGGTAGTTAGGAGCCCTAACTCTTGTGCAGTATCAAGACGGTAAGAAATGGCTCGTGAATTTTAATGCTTTCAAAACGAAGCTGCTATCTATTAACCACCACAGACAATCGCTTCTACCCCCATCAGCATAGATCAGACTAGTCTCCCTGAAAGCAAAACACCGCGCCTCCTCGAGTTAACTCTCGCAACAGGCCTCAAGTGGAATGGGTGTATTGAATCCACAGCTAAATCTGCTGCTAAGAATGTCGGTTCTCTGTGTAGGACCAGGAAGTTTTTCCGTCTGAAACAATCGCGCATATATATACATCTGCAATCCCCCCGTGCATTGAATATTGCTGCCATATCTGGTCGAGTGCTCCTGCTATCCACCTAGGTGTCTTTGACAAAATCCAACGATAAAACCAATAAAATGTAAACGCAAATTCTACTCTATCAGCTTCTTTTCTCGCACTTCCCGCCTGTGGAATTCCCTTCCATATACTTGCTTTCCTGACAGCTACAATCTCCAAGAATTTAAATGTAAATTCAATAGTCATCTCCTATCTCACTAACCTGCATCCTCTCTCATGCTCCCTTCTCCGTCCACTCCACTCCACTCTCATCAGTATCCTCATCCTTCTCTTACCCACTTCCTAACACTCCCTATAATCTGTCACTCTTTATTATAACTTTCCTCTTTCCCCTGCAAAATAGTGGCAGTTAAATGCTTTGCTTGGAGTGATGTGATTATAAAAAAAATTCTAATGGCCTGATGCTGAAAACACGTAATGAGAATTTATGTTTTGACGTGTTGAAACAAGGAAATTGATTGGAACAAAGATAAAAACGTTTATCCAAATATGAAATGAAGAAAATACTTAATCTCAAGACAATTCAAAATACAGACAAACATGTTCAGAATAATTACACATAATTATCTGAGACAAATTCACATTTTATTCACATGAAGTTGGAAATAGAAATGCTTTAGGAAAAGGATTTATGTGCATTTCAGAAGAAAAAATATTTTCAACTGTTCTATAAAAACTAAAAATAGCAGAATTAAAACTATTCCTTCGGCAGATAACTTCTCTGAAGTTTGTAAACTTTGTAATTTCAGCATGCATATCTGCACATGATCTTCATTCACCGACTGACAGTCAGACATATCTGAATATCTGTCAATAAGCCTCATCCTGGATCTAGATGAACTCAGTGTTTCTTTGACCATAATTGACATATGTTTGCCAGAGGTCTTCAGCTTGTCACTGACCTTGAACATAAGGGCCAGTGCATAGTGACAGACATAGCCAACATCTTGAAATTGTCGATTATATTTAAAGTCAGCAGCAAACTTCTGTCAAGGGCATGTCATTGACGGACAGAACTGTGTTTTCTTTTTTCATTTCCCTTTTCAGGCTGGGAACCACCATGTTAATCCTTACAATACATCTAAATAAGAAACACAAGTGTTAAAATTTAGCATATGCCAATAGCATTACCTTAGGGTTGATTCATGGACCACTAAATATATATTTTCAAAGGCCCCATGTTGTACTTGAATAAAATATTCAATATTCTTATAATATGTAAAAATATTTGATGCATATATTTTCCAGTGAAGTCAGATTCAATGAAACTGTTTTATACATGACGTTGCTTATACGATATGCATTTGTTTTTAATCAATATCATCTCAAATAAGGTAATAAAGAGCAAAGGGGTTACAGGGTGTGGGGAAGAATTAGGAATGGAAAGATTAGTGAGCAGAAAGAGAAAAGAGTAATCAGGAGGACAGTACATAGTGATTGACAATGTATTTACGTTTCTGCAGATTAAACTTGACTGAAAAGCATGGAGCCGGAAGGGAGTTCCATAAGCGAGAAGTGCGAGGAAAAGAACCTGCAAGCACAGAACTTACGGCTACATCTAGCGCTCAAAGTTAAATTGATGAGATCTTGAAGCCAGTCTAGTAATGCACCTAAATAAAAAAAAAGTCTAGGTATCATAGCAAAGAGCACGTTTGAACAACTACCATGAAGTTATTTTTAAAAAAAAGTAACAGAGAAGCAACCTTACAGCGGCGGGAAAGTTTGTGAAGCCGAGTCACCAGATCAGGACCAATAATATTGCTGATTCTTCTTTCGATCTTATCAAGGAGCTCAAGGTAAATAGCAGGAGCACTGGACCATATGTGGTAATATATTTGTTTTAATCGTTTCACCCCAAGCAAAGCGGTACTGCCACTGATGCGCAGGGGGCTACATAAGAGTAAACGTTTAGACAGGAGGCGCGTGAAGAGAAAGACGGACCAGTTACAGTGGGTGTCAGAGAAAGGGCAAGAGAAGGAAGGAAACACAGGTCTGAAGACAGTTGCGAAGGTAGAGAGAAAGGAAAAGATATGCAGGGTGATGTAGAAAGAACTGGAGTCAAGTGGACAAGAGATGGGTATTGACATTGCATCTAAATTCCTAGAGGTTGTAGCTGCCAGGAAAGCAAGTATATGGAAGGGAGTTCCACAGGCGGGAAGTGCGAGAAAAGAAGCTGATGAAGTAGAATTGTCGGCTTCATTTGATTGATCTAACTGTAAATGGATGGGACCTTGTTGCCAGTCTGGTTGCACGAGTAAATTCCTGTGGCGGGGGCACTCGTGACTTAAGTTCAACGGAGCAGAAGCCATGAAAATATTTGTAGAATAAACAGAAGGAAGCTACATCCCGCCGGTGAGAAATTGGCTTGAGTCCAGCCGCCAAATCGGTACCTATCACATTACAGATTCTCCTTTGGAGCTTGTCGAGAACACTGAGGTGAACGGCAGAGGCGCCTGACCATATATGACAGCAGTAACCCATGCACGGATTCTAAGCATAGAAGAATGGCAGACTTATATATATGTAAGACTAGCAGTATAGCCCGGCGTTGCTTGGGTGTAATGAAAGCTTTAAAACTAATCCATGGTCCTGGAGCTCAGACTCTTTGGACATTAGCACGAATGACTAAAAAACAATAGTTGTTTCCAGTTAAAGCAAAACCACAGACTGAAAGAAAAATGAATGGATGTAAGTCAAATTTTGATTTCCTGGTATCGATATCAAATAAGTATTTTCGTCGTAAACTGAATTTTGAAGGTTAAATAAGTCCTCTGAGTAAATGGTATCATGGCTGAGACTAAGAACTACAATTATACCTACTCAGAGCCAAACCCGAAGCAAAAACTAAAATAAAAGGGCTGAAAAAATACAAACATACAGGTAGATAAACAGACACACACACAAACATCTTGCCTTATATATATTATCGATTTTCTGTACTATTGTAAGAACTGCAACCTTGAAACTTCTGAATATCGTTTCTTATGTCTTTGTCTATGAGTGTATCAAATTTGATTAAAATCAGACCACTCCTTCTATAACACGATTTTTTCGATTATCGATTTTTTATATTTATCGGGGGTACCTCGACACAAAACCTAGCTAAGAACACTCGCAGACGCTTATAGTACAACTGTGTAAATTTTCAAGAAAATCGGTTCAGCCGTTTCAGATTCTATAGGTAACGGTCACACACACACACACACACACACACACACACACACACACACACACACACACACACACAAAGTTCTATTTATAAATAAGTTTAGATAGATTCTGGAGAGAAAAATGGTTTTGCACTACACAGTGAATCGACTTTCTTAGCAACTGACCTAACAATAGATTCAATATAGTCTTTGCATTTCATGACAGTACATGAAGTCGCAACGAATCACTTTCCTGGGGTTAGCATCAGCCATGATAATGGATTGCAGAGAGAGTCTCTCAAATGATTAAGGAAGATAAGTTTAGTTTTGTAGGCGTTAAAAGTGACAAGCCATCTTTTATCCCAGTTAACAACGGTTTTGAGGTCGTTTTGGACATCAGCTACCATTTTGACATTATCAAACTGATCAGCATTAATATTGAGGCAGTAATAAGTGATTGTATCATCAGCGTAGATGCCAAATTGATAGCTGATGTAATCAGGAAGGTCATTAATGAAAACTAAAAACAGCGTAGGACCAAGGATATGGCCCTGAGGGACATCCAGATTAGTACAAAATGATCATTATAGTTTCAATATGTAGGAGTGATAAGACTTTCTATCGAGGCAGGTTTAAATTGTTGTGTCATTGACGAAGATGAGAGATTGATGTCATTGGGAAGGTCATTAATAAAAATTAAAAACAGCGTAGAACTAAAGATGAAGCCTTGGAGGACATCTGCGTTAGTACAAAAGAATCTAGATGAGTGGTCATTAAGGATAACTTTTATTTCATGATTTAATAGGGAAGACTGGATCAGCTCAAAAACGTGTTCGGAGGCACTGTAGCATTTCAGCCTGTGAAAAAGACCTGTATTCCATACCCCCATCAAAGGCTTCCGGAATGTCTAATGCTGCAGTACGGGGTTCACTGTTTTTATCTAGAGCATGGTACACTCTTTCAGAAATTATCGCCAGTATGCCAGCAATCAACCTGTAGAAAAGAAAGCCATGTGGTCTTGCATTGATCAGGGCCTCTAGAAGAGGTAGAAGGCTAATAGGTCGATAGTTGGAAGGGTCGCATGGAACAACAGATGATGACAACAGATGATGACTTCCAGCAGGCAGGAAAGCAAGAGGCAGCGAGGCATTTATTATATAGTTTACAGAGACCAATATCCATCTCTTCTTATACGTTGTAGAGCGGTTTGTCTTTTCTCTGTCAATATTCTGCCATCAATTTACACAAGCTTGTTAGATAGGTTAGTTGTTGTTTCCCATTTGCCTTCAATATATTCTTGTGAGTATCAAATTTTCAAAACCCGCTTTCCTCATTAAGTTTTCTATAAATTTCACCTGTCTCTTTCTGATTCTAAGTAAATATTTTCTTTTTGTTTCCATTTTCCTTTAAAATTTTCTTTTTGCTCAGTTGTTTCGTCCATGGTTTTCTCAGCATCCTTCTGTAGAACGAGATCTTTGTTGCTTCAAGTCTCTTTATCCGCGGGGAAATTATCCAGCATTCTCTGCTATGTTTGAAGAATGATTGATTACGTGGCAGTTCAACTCTCTTTTCTCTCGTTTCTAATGGAAATTCTTTCATTAATAGATTTAGGATTTGCTTCAACCTGTTTCTCTTTTGTACGTGTATTGATTTGTCTGATGAGAAAGTTTTCAAGTCTCATTTTTCCAGAAACAACCAAAACAAGTAAAAACAAAACAAATAATCTGTCAGAATATTGCATCATCATCATCATCATCATCCCCATCATCATCGTCCTGCTTCTTCTCTTATCCTCTTTTTCATCATCATCATCGTCATTATCCTTATCATCATGTCCATCACCATCATCATCAGCAACAGTAGCAACATCATTATCTTCCATCATCATAATTATCATTATCATCGTCACCATCACCACTAACCCCACCACCACTAACCACACCACCACCATTATCATCATTTTAATCATCACCATCATCAGTAGCATCTCCTAAGCTGTAAATATTCAATGATTTTTCAGCATAAGCCATGATATTTATGAATATATTTGTTTGATGAATAAATGAAAGACAGAAAGAGATAGAGACAAATATATATATATATAGAGAGAAATAGAGATAGATAGATAGATAGATAGAGAGAGAGAGAGAGAGAGAGAGAGAGAGAGAGAAAAGAACTGAATTATCAAATAATGAATATCTCTTGAGACGCATTTTGTCAAAAATATTTGAAAAGTATGCACCATGGTTGAAGGGAAATTAATTTAATTATTTTTCTGCTTCTATATTTTGAGATATTTATGCAACGATGTCTCCTTCTGTTTGCAAAAGATATTTTTCATCAAATTAATTACAGTTTTTTCTTGGTTTACTTTTCAAAGCCAGTCTGGCATTGATTTTAGAAGCTTTATTTGTTTTTTTAAAGTTTTTTTCAGGTTTTTCCAAAACCTGGGAAATCCAATTGCAATATGTCATTTCTGTGTTTGCTGTTATGTGGAATTAACTGCTGGTTATATTTTTTTAAGTAGTTCTCTTAGAAACTTCTGGCTTCGCACGTGGTTAGAGAAAGTAATCATAATGTTTAGTTTGTTTCGTTTGAAAATGTATTTGTTCATCGATCACTCGACGGTGATGAAATCGTGAATACATTTGCCCATGCTAAGTCTCGAAAAAGCACTATTTTATGCCTATAATGTTGAATGCGTTAAAAGTATTTAACTTTTAACAAGACAAATACCAAATTGCTGCAAAACATTGATTGATTTAAGAAGGAATTATATATTAAGACATGCCTATAATTTTTATTTAAATACATTGGATCTATTTTCAGTTTTTTTAGGTGAATTGTTCACCTATGATGCATATGATCCATTATTCTATATAATTAGGTTACAATAAAATTTGTATTTTATATGAATACTACCTTATGAAAATTAACACATATATGACAATTGTGGTTCACTTGAACTTCCCTTGACATAAATTATTGAAGTATACAAGCAGAGGAAGGTCAGAACAGTGATGATGTTAGAGGATTCGAAGGATGAAAGAATTCGATCTAATCCACCACAGGTGAAGACAGCAAGGAAGTGCGATGCATCAGATGAAACTAAAATATCTTTGTCAGAACTAGAACATCAAGACATAGATGGAGCAACACAAAGTGGCAGTGCAGGATTAGGTGTTGACCTGTTTAAAGCGTTTTTTACTACAATGAACCCAGTAGAAAAAAAAGACACAGCATTGTAAAATTAAAAAAAAATAAAAAGAGGATGAAAGGAGCTTACATCTGATGCTGTTTTCAGTGCAAGGACAAATGAAATGGGAAGAGAATACCATAGACTGGCCGAAAGGAGGTATGGGAGTGGGACACATCAAGGTTAAGTTATTTTTGATCCGTGCAACTTATGATGTGTTACCCTCACCGAGTAGCCTGGCGAGATGGCATATATCTGAGGGCGACAAGTGCAGATGTGGAACAGAAGGTACAATAAAGCATATACAATCAAATTATCACTTAGCTCTGAATAGATATACATGGAGACACAACCAGATAATGAGAATTTTATGTGTTACCTTGAAGAAACAACTTGATAGTGTCAATAGTGGAAACAGACTACAAAAGCACATCTCAAGGACATCAATCAACTTCCGTTGGCAAGGGACACACAGCCTTCACAAGTGAAAGGAGAGAACAGCGGACAAGGAGAAATGCGAACTGGAATATGGCAACAGACCTCACAGGTTATGACGGTTTCTAACCCCAATCCCAACAGAGACGAAGCCCAATATTTTTTATTGGAGTGAAGAAAAAAAGATTATTTACCTTGTGGAACTGACAGTCCCCCATGAGGATAATGTGGATGCAGCAGCTGATAGAAAGAATGAGCAATACCAGGCACTACTTGAAAAGCTGAAGGAAGCAGCATGGGAGGCAATTCATTACCCAGTAGAAGTTGGCTTCAGAGGTTACATTGGACACAAAACAAGAAAATGGGTGCTGTCCACTGGTTTTCAACAACAAAAAGCAAAAGCAGTAATGAAGGATCTACAAACTGCCGTGGAAAAGACAAGCCATTAGATCTGGCTGAAGTGAAATCTTGACACTTGGCTCTAAAAATTGAATGTATGCTATATCAACAATACGAAGCCATCTGAAACAAAATAAGAGGTTTCACATTAGTGAGAGGGAGGAATATCATCAACCGCCGAGAGAGAGAGAGAGAGAGAGAGAGAGAGAGAGAGAGAGAGAGAGAGACCCCCGAAACGGTGCGCATTTTCTCCTGATGACCTCAAGATCGTGTTGGAATCTGGTATGCGGGTCTGTTCAGCAGTTATGCACTCACAAGCAGTGTTCTATTGCTTTACTACCTTCTAAAAATTGACAGGTAGTCGAGTGGACGTGTATCATGGATTCACGGGGTGGGGACGAGTCTTTCGCACCGACCCTGCTTATATGAATATATCGTCGACATATCAAGTGTTAATTATTAGTTTAGAGTGTTTATAAAAATTTCGTTTTCTATGCTTAACATAAAGAATTCAGTTGGAGCAAATGGTGAACCCATAGTGACGCCATCACTTTGTGTGAATTTGGTACTTAAGTGATCGTAAAAGAAAATATGTATAGTTAAGACAAGCAGAAATTTTGAAAGTTATTGGTTTTCTTGATGGAGGTAGAAATGACAAATGTTTTATAGTTGTCGTTAATTATAATCTCCATTGTTTCACTGGTAGGACGCTGGTAAATAAGTAAGCACAGTTTATTGATTTGATTAATTGTTTTGTAAATATGGAAAATAAGTGTAAGAATTTCTGAGGATCAGTGTTTTTAGTCGGGATTCATTTTTGTGGGGTTTGATTTTCTGTAAATATATGCAAAGTTGTATTCTCAAATCATTTTTAAAGATCATATTTTTCATTATTAGCAGTACTTAGTTTAGTTATTAATTTATAAATTTGGTGTAGTTTTTGTTTAGTTATATTTTATTTTGTTTTATTGTTTCAGATGTTAGTAAGTTTTGGTCTGTAGACCCTTTTTGTTTAGTTTAACATAAGTGTTGTTTTGGTTGGCAATTCTAAGTGTTTTAATGTTGTCTACGAAGCTATTTGCCCATTTAGAAAATATCTCTTCTATTAATAATTCAAACAAAATATACACTGGTTGCACAATCACCACATTATCGCACTTGTTAACTTAAGATTTATTCGATAATTACTCCATGGAATTTGTTTTTTAAAGATTTGGTTTCCTAAGAATTTTCCTAGTTTTAAAGCGAAAGGTGAACACAGAGTGACGCCATAAATTTGTGTGAATATATTTCTTACAAGAGCGTACGCCGTAAAAGCGACTTTGTATGGTACAGATTATGGTTAGTTCCTTGAGAGTTGGTTTTATTTTTGGAGGTGGAAATAATAAACGTTTATAAACATTTTTAATTATGATGTCAGTTGTTTCATCGAAACTTACATTAGTAAATAAATTTTCAGTGTCTACTGATGCTAATACGCCATTTTTTGGTTTATTGCTTTTCAGACATTGTATGAAGTCGTATGTTGATTTTATGTTGTATTTAGAAGGTAGATACTGTTTTTCGATTTGTTTTTCAAATATAGTAAATAGATGTAGGAAGTTGTAAGATAGTTTGACTCCAGGTTTTTGGGTTTTTATTTTCTGTAATTATAACCTCACCAATGATTTTGTAGAGTTTTTAAAAAAATCCGATTTTTGCATTATGTTTATTTGAATGACTTTAAGGTCGTTGGCCAGGTTTTTACGTATTAAAAATGCTTTATCATTTCAGATGGCCGTAAGTTTGGATATGCAGTCTTTTTTGCTCAATATGACATCAGTGATATTATTTTTAGGGAAGTTTCATAGTACTTTTGCTGCGTTTATTACGGTATAGGTTAGGAGTTAACTCGTTACTAACCCAGACGTTAATAAGAATTATTATTGTTTGCGGCAAATGCATCTGTTCTTTACTCCTTCAGCTTTTAGTCATCCTGTTTATTTGTATTTGGCTGTTAGTTTGTCATGTTTGAATCTTTTAGTATAGAAATTTAATTTCCATTTCCTTTTAAAGTTTGGATAATCTTTATCCTACTGATAATCTTTATTTGTGGTAATCATTTTGCAATTATCCTCTCCAATCTTTTGAACAGGATTAGGGTTTATCCCTTGTTTCCTGTTTAGAGTTGGGATTCCGGTTCCTTATAAAGCCATCTTATAGGAATTAGATTCCATATATATTTTTCAACAAATAAAATCCCATCTGAAGGTTTGTCATGTGGCAAGTGTCTGTGATTTTACCCACTTGTCAGGCAACTATCTTCTCCTTGCATTGCATTCCCCCAGGACTGTTTCATGTGTCGAGTGGGCTTCTTGAATAAGCGTTTACACATGACCGACCATGCGCAATGTATAGGAATTTGGGAGAGAAAAAAAGTTAATCTAACATATCCGTTTGTTGGTAGTTCTGTCATTATACCAATGTTCGTATGAAACAAAACGAACTGAAATATATAAGGTAATTTAAAAAACTGTTGGCAATTTTATGTGATTGCCTTTATTCAAATGTTAGAATTGAGTTGAAAGAGTCAGCTTAAATCTAGTCCTTATTCCTGCCTACTCATTCTTGGAATCGTCTGTAATTGTCTCCAGAACTATATATATATATTTTTTTCTGAGTTCTGTTACACGTGTAATTTTCTCTCTGAGATCTTGTACAATACGTGGCTTCGCAATCTTCTATGTTCATTTACCAACCCCTACAGCAAGAAATCACACGGTGTGAAGTCTGGAGAATGTGCTGTCCATGTCAGTGGTCTTGCCCTCTCAACCACCTCTTTCCAAATTTCCTGCGAAGGTCAGGACGGAGGACAGGATGACCATCCAACCGGAAGTATCCAGTTTAGCACATGTTTAATGGTAGGTTGTCTTCTGCGTAATTTTTTTTCATGAGCAAAACGTCATGACCAGAAATTGTGTAACTTTGAAAAAAAAAGTAAGGCTCCTATTCATGTCACGATGAATGCACACCAGAATATCTTTGGATTGTCGCATCGATGTGAGGTTTATTACGACCCCAGAATACAAAATAGATTAATAAAGAAACTTGCCGCTTTGATTATAAATGCCACAAAAGTATGAATATTTAACTTGAGATTTTTAATTTCTAATAAAATATTGCAAACATCAAAACGAGGAATTTTGTCGGCACTTAGTAACATCTGTACAACCAGTCGCATTTCCAAGTCATTAATATTTTCTGCACATTTAGTTGCCGAATATTGCACTAAATTGCCTGGTTTATTTCCAGTAATGCTTCTTTTTCAGTTGCTATATTTGCAAGTAATAACACTGTTCGTGGTCACCCACTATTTGCTTTGTAATCATCAGCAATTGAATCTATTTTGACGAACTTCGGGTCGACCCAATAAATTGTCACAGTTATAGTGTTCTGTATATATGTTATGAATCGGGATTGCACACATCCAAATATAGAGAGATATTTTTCTTTCTTCCAAGAACAATTTTCTTGTTATTTCAGTTACCTGCATGCTAAAGGAAAGTCCATTATTTTATTGAATCACTTATGGGAAATTTCAAGAATGGGTTGACAGAAATGGTGAACAGATGGCATAGATTTGCTTTTCTAATAAAGCTATTCCCATAGAAGTGTTAAGATTTTCGGAATGACCCTGTATACGAGAGACGCTCCAAAATTAATGCTTTTGTTTTCTTTCTATAAAAACTACAATAGACAAGAAGCATAGCACCAACGTTAAATTCAGTTACGAAAACCTTTAATAGTTCAACATCATATATAAATTTTTAAGGTATCCTTCATTTTCTGGGTTGACAGATGTGCAGGCCTATCCAGAATATAGGTTCTCATCGTCACTTGCAGTTTCTGAAATGCATTACTAACAGAGCAACTGTGCCACAATGTTTGGTCTCTGCAAGATAAGCAAGAACTCTTGAATGTAAGTAGGTGCAATGTTCTCTGCAATGAGGAAGTCAATGGCCCATATATACTTTATACGCAATTTATATCAGAGGCATTTTGCCAGACTTTTCTGTGTAACAAGATAAAAAAGTATGGCTTATTGGTGGAAATATTCTATCTATATTGCCATATCCTCATCATTCACATCTGATGTCTGTGATCAAACATAATGAAATAGGATAAGAGCAATTACTTTTAAAGCAACTCGTATATGTGTGCGTGTGTCTATTTCTCTCTCTCTCTCTCTCTCTCTCTCTCTCTCTCTCTCACACACACACACACACACAGTTTATTTTATTTTCTAAGATTGTTACAAAAATATATCTTATAAATGTGAAATTATCTGATGACATGGGCTCAGTGGTGCAGCGAATATCGGCTCGGAACGAGAAATCGGAGAGCCGAGTTCGAATTCCAGTTGAATTCCTTGTATTCACTTACGCGCAAATACCCTTGGTGAAGATATTAATCCGTCTCTTCCCTCCAGTTATGGGTTAAATAACAGAACAAATTGGGTTCTATAGCTTTGGATGGCAACCAGTCTACCGCAGAAAGTAATGGCAACCTACTGCGGAATAATCTTCTGCCCAGTCAGTCATGTCTTTCTCGAGACATGATCGCCCAAGCGTGTATCACGTATGGCACTTAACTGACTAAATATAAAATAAACTATTATTATTTTTAATTTTTTGTCTCGGCTTTGTATTGTTATTGTACTGAGAATAAAATGTGTAAATGCACATGTGAAATCAATAGAAAAACTAAAACGGCATTAAAGTAACTTTTTTGTATGAAGCAACTCATAATAAATGAAAGATAGAATGATTAAGATTAGGTTAGGAATGTGGAGGGGGATTGAGATAAAAATGAAATCTAAAAAAAAAACAAACAAACAAAAAAAACAAGAAAGTAAAAAAACGACAATACTTATCAGGATAAAACTTGATGAGGACTGGAGAACACAATGAGTCAAACAACAAATAAACGAAATAAATTATGATAATTCCTCATCGTTAAAATTCGAACAGAAATTCTTCTCAGAACTTTAGATTAAAAATCTATTCAGTGTAGATTCGTAGAATTATTAATAATGAAGAGAAAATAAAAGAGGAAATCAAAAACCATGGCGAATAAGAGAATAAAAATGAATTCTCTCTCTCCCCGGAAGTGATGGCAATTCATAGATAATAAAGAAAATAAATCTGTGGAGAGTCCTGATTGTTTCCATCCTGAAGGGGTATGGCTTAAAAAAGAAAAACAAACCCTCTGACAAGTTTTTTTTTTTTAATATAGATATAGTGAAATGTTTCTACATCAGACGAGCCAGAATTAAACTGACGACAGTTATAGGATTTGCGAATTGCGAACGTACAAAGTGAACAGATGCATTTGATTACCTGGTGGATGGAAAAGTCTCATTCATTTCGTTTTTTTAATCACTGTCTTCGGATCATGAATTCTGATCAGGTGTCTTTAAATTATACTTTATTCAATAGTTGAAGTTATTCATTCTCTTTATAGAAAAGAAAATAGCTTTTTCGTATGATAAAGAACCGGTAAAATGGATTTAACCAGATGTTGAAAGACAAAGATGCAAGCCATCTCAGTTGACTAACTCTTGTAATAAAATGAAACACTTTATATAAATCTGCGAAAGTAATTTCCCTTAAAGCAAGGCAATAAAGTCACTAAAATGCATAAGATTGTTGCGGAGTTATGTATGTTTGAAATAAAGGAATATGTACCAGAAAGGATTTAACTTAATTTGGCTGCGTGAAATGTAATTCCACAAATAATTTATTTTTTGTTTGTCTGGCATAAGGCTATCACTTTTGTTTTTCTAGCACAAGGCTATCACCACAAATCAAAATCGATAATTATTTTTCAATAAACAAATAATAAAGATATTTACATACAATATTATACAATAACAATTCTTGAAATGTCATGCGAAGTTGGTATTGAATTGCAAATTTAAGGTTGCTCTTTTAAAAGGTAAACATCGATTGTTTTTAAACAGATAAGATTGGCTGTAATATATGAATGCTATTTGTACAGTTCTTTGTCAGGAGATTCAGTTTAAAATGAATTTTTGTTGTGTGGATTCGTTTCAAGTAAATCAGTTCAATAAAAATCAGTTCAATAAAAATCAGTTCAATAAAATCTATTTTTCTACAAATCTTTAAACAAAGTATTTGAGTTTTGAATATGAAAAAGTTAACAGTAGGAATTTGGTGATAGAAAAGCTTCAATATTGTAGTTGAATATATCAGTAAACATGTGAGTGAGAAAGAGGTTATTCAGCTCAGCATGTGGTAAGTTGAATTCTCAGAATTTCGATAAGGCTTCTGGAGCAACGTTCAGTTGAAATTGTTTGCTCTGCTCAAGAAAGAACTATGTTGCCTTCAGGGTTCTCACTGTCGATTTCGTTTCACGCTAAAGTAACGTTTCTGGATCACGTGAGTGGCTCCAAACTCTAACCACATTTTCCTGGAAAAATTTTAACGTTTCAAATAATTGCGTATGCTTTGTCGTATTTTAATATTCTTAAACCAATGAGCGATCAGATAAAATAGAAGCTTGCGTGATTCTACTCTTGGACGAAATTTAACTGTCGAAAAAATCATCACATAGAAAATGTACTGAAATTATTTTATAACCAATGACATTTTCTGAATTGCAGTAATATAATACAACTGAACTAAAGTAGGGTACTAAAATACCCCCACCAGATAGTAAGTTTGGAAAAGAATGAAAAACTTTCAATATGTAAAATAGGTCTTGTATTTGGCAGGCCAATGAATGTGTCCAGCGCTAGTGTTTTGATGGAACGGACGAACTACTCACATTGTCTAGACAAGCTGGTTTAATCCTGACAACACTGACACTGGTTTGTTTGCCATTAATAAAAATTGTAAAATACTTTGGTGAATGCAACACTATTTTGTATAGTCCAGAGTACCTTGGCATTAGTGGGTTCTTAATTACATCACGCCTTAAGAATATAAACTCACAACTGTCCAGTTTTTTGGGAGAAAGATCGCATAGGAGTGTCATCAAGGTGTCGCAGCCTGCTGCTCGTTTTAATTTTTAACAAATGGGGGACCTTGACCTCGTATGCAAAAAATCAGCAACCAGAAGATGTTGCTGCCGAGGACCAAGGGTGCCAGCAGCACGGAGACACAGCCGACGACCAAGCGCGTCAACACCCCAGAGGAGCAAATTCTATTTCTAAGTCTTGCTCTTTCACAGGATGCCTGCAACCGCAAGCACCGGTCACTACCAGGACCCAGCAGCCAGGGCCAGGTCCCACCCAAGGAAATCAGCAGCCTCCTCAAGAAGCCAGCAACAGTGACCAGCAGCCTCCTGGTGCCTTCTGATCCAACAGGAGTTTCTCAAGGGGACTGAGGACTATACCTATTTCATTAAGAAAGGGTTTGCGGGTCGATCCCGACGAAGTTAAGAAGTACGTCCTCAGGACTGTCACTGTCTTTGTCATGGACAAGCAGACGAGGAAAATTAGCCGTTCATTCAGGAACAAGGAGTTCAAGACTCTCACTTCCCTGGGATTCATGCCCCAGCAGATCATCTGTGGTGTTGGGCCCAACATGTAGGACGTACTAATGCCCATATCCATTTGACGATTGATCACCAAGTACATCCATCCTCTGAACCGAATATAGTGGAATGAGAAAGACAACAGTGAAGTCCCTGCTCATGTAAAAAGTGAGGCGCTGGCTGCTTATTTAAAGCAGTTTGGTGAGTTCCTCAGCGTCTCCTCGGATCGGAAACTTGGGGCATGGAGATGCAATGTTATGTTATCTAGACAAGCCTTCAGCTCCATATCCAGCATCTTGGACATCGGCGGTCAATCAGTTCCAGTCTTTGTTGCTGGGAGAAAGCCCGCATACTGGAAGTGTGGCAGGACTGGGCACTTGGTCCCATCATGCCCAGATAAAAAGACTGCATCCCCACAACCTGCAACCGACCTCAACCCGACCCAGACCATGGAGACAAAGAAGACCAGCAATGGGACGCCGCCTGCCTCTGATGCACCAGAAACTTATTTGCCGAAGGAAAAGAAAGATGTTTGGCAGGTGGTAGGCAAGGGACAACAAAAATTCTTGAAACTTGCGCACGTGTTTTCGGAAAAAAAAAAGCGTCCCAGAAGGAAGACAGCCCAGTCCCGCGCACTCGTAAAGAGGATGCCCCGAACGCAGGAACAAACCAGCAGGACCAGCATCTCCCCAGACTGCTCGCCCCACTTTCCGTCCCATTTTCCCCTTCGAAAATGGGAAAATTGTTGCCCTCTTGCAGAAGGGCCCGCTTTTCATCACCCACCAAGAAGGAAATTACCTGGCCGCAGGAAGCGAAAACTCCAAAAACAAAACAAAAACAAAAAAAAAGAAAAAAAAAAGAAAGAACAGTAGTGTAAACGGAAAAAGGCAGAGAAGTCCTGAGGAGGAGAATGGAGGGAAGAGAAGAAAATCCAAACTAACCTACAACACGGGGAAGGACATTTGCAGGGGAACAGCAGCAGCAGAGGAAGCCAAGGATTATGGCAAAAGGAGTTGCCACCTTAAGACCCTCCTCGCCATGAAGAAATGCGGAGAAAAGAACATAGAGGACCTGACCAGCTTTCCGCGAGCCAAGATTCTAATGACAGTGGTCCGCTGTGGAAAAGGATCAATTCATGCTTTGGAAATGATTCAGGAGTCGAAAAAGAGTTCCTCGGAATCAAAACTACTCATTATAACCAAAAATAATGAACTCTATAAGTTGAAAAATTTTTGTGTTGGAAGGACGCCTGTTTTTATTCACCCATCCTTTTATAGAGTTAAAAAAAAAAATTTCCCATGGACGTATATGGCATATCCCAAGATGGCACCATCAAGACTGAGATGGGCCTTGGCAACATGGGAGAAACCGTTCGCATCGTATCCCCGACAATGTTTTTGGGCGAGGCCCAACCCTAAGGTAAGTTTCTCTTAATGGTTCTTTGGTTAGCTATTTTGAATGGCCGAAGGCTGAGGTCGGAGCACGCAGGCTGAGGCTCGTACGCGGCCTTCAGCATTTCGGGATAAATGTCTGTTGTTTACAGGAGACCCATCTGATTGCCAGCGACTGTGAAGATATTCTATCGGGAAGGTTTCGCCTCTTTTCAGCTTATTTCGATAGACGCTCAAGAGGTGTTTCTTGACTGATCAGCAGGTCCTTGGCGGCGACGTGTGCCCTTGTGTTCGCAGATCTGGCGAGCAGGATTTGTGTTCTGGACGTCACCATAAAAGTTAAGTTTCTTCGCTTTATCGGGATTTATGTGCCCAACAACCAGGCGGAGCACGATTCCTTTTTTCGGCTGACGAGCCGTTTTTGAATACGTCACGGCAGGTTGTCCTAGCGGGTGATTGGATCGCCGTCCTTGATATCCATCTAGATCTAGATCTTAGTGGGGATAGACTTGGCAACAATAACCCTGACGTGAAACCATTTCGCGACTTTATCGACAGATCCAATCTAAACACCCCAGGCAAGCATCATAGCCTTGGACAAATAGTGGCGGCCCGGATACGGTAGTTTATATCAACCAGGTGCTAGTTAGAACAGTCGACGTAGTGGTCTTAGGGTGTTCAAGTTTCTATTCAACAGATTACATGGATCATAGGCTCGTCCGGGTAAGAGTAAGCGTAAAGAAGTTTAAACCTAGGATGAGTAGTTATTGGAAATTTAACACATTCTTGTTGGATTTGAAGAATTTCTGTGAGCAGTTCGTACTAACCATTCAGAGGGAAATGACGGGGGCTGTGGTTGGGAACAAGTGGTGGAGCCACCTTAAGTCAGTCATCAAATCGTTTGCATCTGATTTTAGTTGACGACTCACCCGAGATAGATTAGCAGCGCAAACGGCGGCCGAATCTAGTTAGAGGTGGCTTTCCTATCAGGTGATAGTGGAGCTGTATTTGTAGCTAGGGACAGACTGGCCTCCTCGCTTATCAAGAAGGACCAAGCTCTGGTAGTTAGGGCTAGGTTAAAGAGAATATCTTCCGAGGCGACGATTGAAGGTTGCATGGTTTGCTTCTTAGACAGAAAGTTCTTTGTCCTAGAAACCAGTACCATCTGTTCCAATGTGGTACCGTCAATGACAAAGGATCAGCCGTATGTGCTCTTGTGTTTGCTCGGTGTTATGCGTCTCGTGGTGTGGACGACACGGCACAAGGAGTTTCATGGAGGCGAGAAGTTCTCTTTTTCTCAACTGATCGCTTGCTTTAAGTGCCAGCTTAAAGTGAAAATCAGAGCAAAAAGGATACAACTCTTTTCATCCGAATTCGGCAAAAGTTGGGTGAGTGTTTTGCGCCTGGTGTGTGTGTGTGTGTGTGTGTGTGTGTGTGTGTGTGTGTGTGTGTGTGTGTGTGTGACCTGGAGTGGTTCTTGAATGCTACTTAGGAAAGAGGATTTTGGTCCTCTCATTTAAACTTAGTCATCCCATCCCTTGTTTTAAGGTAGATTAGGACTTAATTGTGAAACTTTTTGATCTTTTTGGAAACTTAGCGTGAATTGCTTAGGTCCTCTTTTTTGTTCCTTTTTTGCTTTCTCCTTCTTTTCCCCTTTCTTAGCTGATAGATGTCCTTTGTTCTTTGCCAGTCACCAAATATCTCTTAGGTCTGAAATTTCACAGAGGTAACCGAGATCTTCTGCCACACACTGATCATTTTTTGTGAGGTCCCATTACTAACATTTGATAATTTTTATGTGTATATATATATATTTCATTGTATAAATTGCCATTTGTAATATTATTGCCTCACCCGCTTTTTTGTGTAAATAAAATTTTCATGCTAGGTTTTTAAATGTGTAAGCGGATTTTTGAGATTCTAATGTCTGCATGCATTATGGCGTATGTGATATTGTCAGTATAAATGGGTCAGCGAAAGAGACTAACTACGTTAAGACTAGAGATGACCAAACCATTCTCCATCCCCCATTTAGCCCTTCTGGCACATTTGTATCTTAAAAATTTATGCAATAAATATTAGGATCAAAGTGTAGTATCTGTTCTCAAATACTGACTTTCCGCTCTCCGATCACCTCACGCTAGGCGTACGGTTCGTTTGCGATCCCGCTACTCACGGTTGATTCTTGGAGCGCATTACATTTTAATTAGCAGCCGGTCCCGCTTTAGGTTTGACACTACTTCGGAGGTGGAACGGTCTCGTCCGCTTGAGATCCCATTACCCGCAGTCGATCCGGCAAAGGAGACGACAACTTTTAAAGTCCGATTGCGTGGCTTTCGCACGTGCTGGCTCGTAGTGATCCCGTTTAACCGCAGTCAAATCCTGCAAAGAAGAAAAACACAAGGCAGCAACGGCTGCATCGCACACGTGCTAGCTCATCCACCTACCTGGGTGTGTAAACCTGCTGTCCTCCTCGAACTACGTTCAACTGCAGCTGATACTCGACTTCAACCTTCCAGCCTACGACATTCCTGCCAACTGGCGACGACTTCCGGCTTGCGCCTTTCCTGACCGCCACGGAGTTCCAGCTTGTGCCGATCATGCCAGACGCTGACGTCATCCCAGCCTGTGTCTTTCATACTAGACACTGATGACGTTCCTGTCGACCAGCGATGACTTCCCGTTTGCACCTTTTCTGCCGACATTCCCTCCTGAGCCGTACATGCCACGTTTCCTGCTCATCGACGACGTTCCAGCCTGCATCGATTCTGCCAACCGATTGGTAGATTGAAACTGCGGTCCTCGGTCAGTCGTAGTTACGTAAGAACATCCGTACACTCTAGTTAGAATATTATTAGTACTAATAGAAGGACGAATTATCTTCCCTAGCCCTTTTGTTTGTAATGATCCGTTGTCTGTTTCTGATTTTTCTAAGTGGTGGTGTTCTTGTAAAAAGTCAATAAAATGGTTTAATACGTGCTTATCAGGCCTCCTTAAGAATGTATTTGTTTTTCACTGAATTTTGTTTTTTTTTTCCCCCCAATTCTGAGATGATACGGTTCAAAGGTGCCACGCACACAGACGGTACGTCTAAATTTGCTATTCGAAATGATATCCCAACATTGGTTATGTACCCATTTTTTGCTGAAATTTAAGGACCTTGTTGGAGCCTGTTAATTTCTTTCTGTTCAGCCATCTTGAATTTGTAGTACATGAAACGGTGAAAAAGGATTTTGTACATTGTAAAGTTAAAATATCTGGAATGTGGCAACGGAAGTAAAACTTGTTAACTTCGTGTCGCTAAATGAACCAAACTATGCCGCATGGAAGTTTCAATACAAAATGGCATCAATTAAAGATGGTTTGTGAATGAGACGGAGATCGTACCTGACTCCAGGACAAAAGTAACTTTACACGCGAAGTATTTATCGCGAAAAGATTGTGCGTTGGCGACAATCGTACTATACGTGGAACCGTCGCTTTTATATTTAATTGGGGATTCCGATGAACTTGCCGTGGCGTGGAAAAAGTTGATAAATCAATTTCAAAGAAATCGTAGGCAAACAAGTTAGCCGTAAGGAAAAAAATTACGCTTCCTTAAATTAAAAGAAAGTGACTATTCATAATCATATAAAAACAATGACGGAAATATTTGAGTTGTCAGTCATTAGAGATTCTATCGATTAGAAAGATAGAGTTGTGCACTTTCTGGCTACTCTTCCAGATTCCTATAGCATGTTGGTTACCGCCCTCGAAGCAAGTCAGGACGTTCCAAAGTGGGCGTTCGTGACAGAACGACTGATATACGTGGAAAGGGAGGTTAAAGAAAAGGACGCAAGTAGTAGCACTGAATCGAAAGCCATGACTTCAAAACATTTTAGCAAAAGAGGACCAAAATGCTATCTCTGTGGGAGAAATGGTTACATAAAACGCGACTTCAGTCTACTTCATACAAAGAAAATTCCAAGGAGAAGCATCCAAAAAGAAGGCGTTCTTCACTAAATATTGCAAAGCTACTCAAGTGACTCTGAAACTAACTCTGTTTTTTGGACTCCTTACACACAATACGTTGATTACCAATTTTGGGAAGACTGACTGGATTGTGGACTCTGGGGCGACAGTTCACATGTATCATGATGTAAAATGTTTCATTGATTTTAAGAAATTAGACGCAGCTGAGGAAATAACCCTTAGAAATGGATTCTCAATTGAGGCATTTGGAATAAGAAATATAGATATAAACGTAAATGTTCCAGGCAGGAAATACCAAAGGTGCAGGCTCTATGAGACACTGTCTGGTCCTAAATTATCCTATAATTTACTGAGCGTATCTAAATCTACTAAATCAGGAATGTCATGTGTATGTCAGTCACAAAAGTTGGAAATATATACCATTTGAACGGCATTGAAATCCAAAAGGCAGCATATGCAGCAACCAGTTGCTCGGGTAGTAATACAAGGGTGGGAATTTGGCATATGAGTTTTTGCCGCCTTGGAGCTAAAAGTCTACCGAAATTAGCAAAGGAGAAGCTAGTAGCTGGCATTGGTTTTGATGGAACGAAGAATATTGATTTTTGTGAACCATGTATGAATGGAAAGCATCATTGTTTTTCATTTTAAAAATCTCGTGGAAAGCGAGCCATATAAAAACAATGACGGAAATATTTGAGTTGTCAGTCATTAGAGATTATAGAAATTGTACAGTGAAATTTGTGGTAGAATAGACGCAAAATCGCTAAGTGGAGCCAAACATTTTAAGATTTGTCGGGACGTACATGTTCAAACACAAGAGAGAAGTCTTCATTGAGTGGAAAGCCGTGGCAGAAAAGTCCAGTGGAAAAAAGGTTTTTATTCTACGGACAGACAATGGTGGAAAATACACGTCGTATCAGTTGGGAACTAACTCAAAAGCGAAGGCATACACCATGTATACACTCTTCCCAAGACCCCAGAGCAAAAAGAAGTGACTGAAAGAATGAGTCGTGCATTAGTGGAAACAGTACGAACCATGTTATCAGATTCGAAGCTACCTGACAAATTCTGGGTGAAGCCTTGTCAACAGCTGCATATGTTCAAAGCTGAAGCCCAACAACTGTAGTGGAAAGAATGTCACCACATAAAGCATGGAAGGGTTACAAACCAGATATGAATAATTTTTGGAGGTATTGCCTATGTCCACATTCCAAAAGATGAAAGACCCAAAATGAATCCTAAAGCAAAGAAAAGTATCTTCCTTGGATATGGTTTTGGAGTCAAAAGTTATAGACTCTATAATACAAGAAAAGCGAGAGCCATTCATGCAAGAGATGATATCTTTGATGAATCGGCATCAATAGAACAAACCAGAGAAGAAGTCTCTAGTGGAAGTTCGATATCAAGACATCCGTGATAATAATGACGACGACAATGATGATAACAAGTCACAGGAAGCAACAGAACCACGAAGATCATCAAAGACTGCGAGAACTCCACAATGATTGGTCAATAGGTATACATTGTTCATAATTTAAGTGATCCTTTGACGATGGAAGAAACACGTTCCAGTCCAGAGAAAAACCAATGAATGGAAACAATGAAAAATTAATTTCCTCCATACTAAGGTATGTATGTGCGTTGTGGTGCAGTGGATATCGACTCGGAATGACAAATCTTTGAGCCGAGTTCGAATTCCAGTTGAATTTCTTGCATTCACTTACGCACATATACCATTGGGAAAAGTATTAATACCTCTCTTCCCTTCAGTTATGGGTTAAATAATAGGACAGATTGGGATCTATAGCCTTGGCTGGCAATCAGTCTACCGCAAAAAGCAATGGCAACTTACTGCGGTATAATCTTCTTCCCAGTCAGTCATGTCTCGAAAGAGATATGATCGCTTAAAGCGTGTATCACGTATTTCACTTAACCGACTGAATAAAATAGTTGAAAACATAATTAAGGTTTCTACTAGGTATAAAGTGGGGGATAAGTTTTATATTGTTATGAAGTAATAAACTGATCCCCCACTAATTACTACTTAATAATATAATACATCTCTTCCCTCTCTAGCTATGAGTCAAATAACAGGACAGATTGGGTTCTATAGCCTTTGCTGGCAATCAGAAAGAATTGGCAACCTACTGCAGGATAATCTTCTTCCCAGTCAGTCATGTCTCGAAAGAGACATGATCGCCCAAAGCGTGTATCACGTATGGCACTTGACTGATACTAAGTTATGGGACCTTACAGAACTGCCGAAAGGACGTAAAGCTATTAGCATTTAATGGGTATTCAAAAGAAAATATAACACTGAAGGTAACTTAGAGGAATATAAAGCTCGACTAGTGGCTCAGCGATTTTGTTTTTAGAAGCATGGAATTGACTATGATGAGGCATTTTGTCTGGTGATAAGCTTTGAGTCTGTACGAACTGTTGTTGCGTTGACAGCAAAACAAGACTTAAAGTTACATCAGTTTAGATATAACGGTCGCATTTCTGAATGATGAGCTTAAAGAGAAACTGCACATATACAAATCTACCATCCGCCCGTGTATTGAATATTGCTGCCATATCTGGTCGGGTGCCCCTGCTGCTCTCCTTGGGCTTCTTGACAAAATACAAAGGAGGATCTGTAACGTGGTTGATACTGACTTGGCAGACCGGCTGCAGCCGCTCTCACACCGGCGTGATGTGGCTTCCCTGTGCCTCTTCTACAAGTACTTTCATGGCTTCTGCTCCGATGAGCTTAGATCACTGGTGCCGCCTAAGCACGAATTTACACGAGATACTAGATTAGCAACTAGGTCCCACCCTTTTACAGTTAAACAAATAAGATGTAACCGTAAATTCTACTCCAACAGCTTCTTTTCTCGCGCTTCCCGCCTGTGGAACTCCCTTCCACAAGTCTGCTTTCCCAACAGTTACAATCTCCAGGTGTTTAAATGTAGGGTCAATAGACACCTCCTATCACACTAACTCCCAACTATTCTCACAACACTCTCATCTACACAACCGTCATTCTCGGTATTCTTACCCGCCTATCACCCACCCTCTGTCATTTCCTATATTTAATCAGCCTTTCTCCACTCTACGTAGCCCCTTGCACAGTAGTGGCAGTGACATGCCTTGCTCGGGGTGAAACGCTTATAAAAAAAAAAATATATGAAGCAACCAGAAGCATTTGAGATTTTAAATCTTGTTTGTAAATTAAAGTGAAATCTCTACGACAATCAGCAAGATGTTGGAATTGGACATTCACTTAAAAGGGATGAATTTCAGGCAATTATAAAATTACTCTTGTATCTACAGTACACTCAATTTTCAGGAGAATAAATTTTTATAGGTACTGTTTATATCGATGTCATAATTCTAGCACCAAAGTTCTTGACACGCATCTAGGAATTTGTCAAAACAATATCAAAAAATTTCAACATCAAGGACATAAGAAATTTACGCCACTTCTTGGGTACTGAAATTACTGACGCAGGGTCAGGAAAGATATACAGCATATACAGTATAAATTTTAAAAAAATATTTCAAATGGAAAATTAAAAATCTACGACAAAGCCTATTGATGCTGGCGCAATGCTAACCAAAGCCACTAAAGAAGACAAGATGGTGGATCAAGAATTGTATCAATCAGCAGTTGGAAGCCTGTTTTATTTGTGTACAAGGACACGACATTGCTTATGCCGTCAGCCATGTTGCAAGATTTTGTTCCCAGCTTACAATGGAAGACTGGAAATCTGTAAAACACGTTATGCATTACCTGAATGGTACACGCAAATACGGATTACTATATGACAAGGAGAAAGCAACCAATCTAATAGGATATTCAGATGCAAATTGGGCTAGTGACCTGAATGACTGGAGGTCAAACTCAGAATACTTATTTAAATTGACTGGAGCAGATATTAGCTGGAAAAAATAAGAAACAAACCTGTGATGCTCTATCTACAACTGAAGCGGAATACGTGGCATTGGCAGGTGCAGCACAGGAAGCCGTATATGTGCAGCTTCTTCAGAGCGATCTCCTTAACAACGTCTCGCTTGGGGCAACACTTATTTACGAAGATAATCAATCCACAATATGTATAGCAAAGAATCCACAATATCGTGGACGAGCAAAACACATTGACATTAACTTAAGTTTCATATCAGCCGAAAACAGATTGAGATGAAGAAAATAAAACTGGAATTCTGTCCAAGTAAGGACATGATTGCTGATGTGTTTACTAAAGGACTTGTAAATGCACAATTTGTGAATCTGAGAGAACTGCTCGGTATAAAAGAAATAGCGAGTGAGGAGCAATTGAAGCTATACACTCTCTAGTTAGAATATTATTATTTCTAAAATATGTACGAGTTATCTTCCCTAATCCTTTTGTTTGAAATAATCAGTCGTCTGCCCCTGATTTTTCTAGGTGTTGTTGTTGTAAATGTAAATAAAATTACACGCCTGCTTAAGAATGTATTTTGTTTTTCATTAAATTATGTTTTTCTCCAACTCTGAGATAATATGGTTGAAAGCTGCCACGCACACAAAAGGTACGTCCAAATTTACTATTAAAAAATTATTCCAACAACTTTAGTGGTAGTTGACTGTAAAATAGATAGCTCCACTTATTTTCGAAAACTAACTTTTAAATTGGATTTTTTAAAATAAAAAAGATTTCCTGAAACATTTATTTTAGTTTGTAGAGGCCTCGGTGATGCTTGGTAAATTGGCCTTGTGCCAAACACGTCCGAAGTCCCAACAATTCAAATATCAGAAAGTAGAAGGTTGGATGTTGAAATGTGGAAGGATAAAAATATTTAGTTTGTACATTAAAGCAAAGATTTATTAACAGAATAACAAAATTGTAAGAAGAAAAATATAAGTGAAATTTTGTTAACTGAACACGATAACACATTTAGGAGAAGAAAATGTGTTCATTGAGAAAATGCATTTAGTTTTGTAGTTAAAATTGTTCAAAGAGAAATGTAGGTATTTAAAATGTCCACAGAAGTTTAGAGTTCATGGTTTGATAGTAGTAAATAGCTAAGTGTCCTGGGGCTGTATACTGATAGTAGTAAAATGTAAAGTCTTATGTTCCTTTGTGTGTAGTAAGCAAATTGTGATTGTAATCTTCCTACCTCTTTGTATTAGGTCGGTGACAGAGTGAGAGAGAAGGTAAAACAACTAAAGAAATGGTACTTAACATGTCCTGTTGTTGTTGCTGTCTGTGGCGGCGTAGAGTGAAAATGAAGAAAGAAAATTAGACAAAAAAAGGTCGAATGAATCTGTGACGCCCCTTACGTCCGGGTGGCGTGGAGTGAAATTTCTTCTGTTACATTGCCCGAGGTCCGTCAGCTAACCGCTCCCATGTCGGACTCTCTAGACCGGATCACGGACATGGTTAAGTAGTGGAATTCAGTTATGTGACTGGTTCCTAGAAGTATTTTCTTCTTTAGCTGTGAAAGAAACGTTTGACTGACGTCATATTTGAATTTTTGATTTGTAATCCAGTCAGGATCCAGAATTTTGCTTTTCCCACCGACTTGTGAAATTTTTCTTAGTTGGGTTTTTCCAAAATGCTTTTAGTCGTTTGGATGCGATTTTGCGGGTGTGCAACTTTACTTTGTGTTTTTTATTTAACTGATGGATGATATAGTTTTAATTGAAAGCTAAATGATTAAATTTACAATTTCCAGTTAGCAAAATACTTTGGTGGATTAAATTTACTATTTTCAGTAAGCAAAGTACTGGTGTATTTCAAACAGAAATTATGTTGATTGCAACCTATAATTTTGAGATTTAAATTATTTTTCTTCAATTACTTTGCCATTTTTGAGCGATCGACACATTTGTAAACAGAAGTTAATTCTCGGTTTTAAAAATCTTGCAAAAGTAAAATATACATCTGTGAAACATTAATTTTGGAAACTTAACAAATTTAATGTTAAATTAATCTGATTTACATAAGTATTTCTTATTTATAGCATGAAATCTAGAATAAAACTATTTCTTAAACACAGTACATTGATCTTCCTGATCCCTTCCCCGTATGTTTGACATGTGTTGACAGCGAGACAGATGCGAGATAAGTGCATGAATTGACAAAATTGTGCAATTTTTTTGTAAAGGGAAGAAACCGTGAAACACCTGACTTTTTAATGTACATATAGAAATTACCACACACACACACACACACACACACACACACACACACACACACACACACACACACACACACACACACACACACACACACACAAAGAAAAACTTCAAATTCACAAAATAAATGAATAAATAAATAAAGATTATTTTAAAAATCCGAAGGCACGACGTTTTGCATTAAACTTTTTAATTTTAGATTAGCAAATATAGTATTCACTTGATAAGTTAATAAACTAACGACAACAAATCTTTGGAGTATTTTTAAAAATATTTTTGAAACTTTATGAATTATTATAATTAAAAAAATGAAAAGAATTATTTTAAAATTCCATTATTAATCGAAATGTTTTTATTTAGACTATAATGTCTTTAACCTTTTATTATTTACTAAAGCAATTAAAAGTTCATCTGATTAAATTATGTCATAGTTTTAATGGATTTTTTATTTTACTATTTGGAGCAGATTTTCGGAAATAAAGGCAAAATTTTAAAAAAATAAAAGATGATTTACATTCTCCAATGAGTCCTGCGTTTAACTTGCATTGGCGCGATTACAGGCCATCTCGTAAACCGATTGTTAATAATAGATATTTATAGTCATTTATCTGTTCCAATGAACCGACAAGGTCGACGTGAATATGATACAAACGGCCATCTGGCGCAGGAAATATACCAATGGGTGAGTTTGTGCGCTGTTGTATTTTAGACACCTGGCATCGAATACAAGTTTGAGCCTAACTTTTAATATCCAGAGCCATATTTGGCCAGACAAATCTATCTGAAATCAACTTTAACGATGCTTTTCGACCTGGATAAGAAAACGAATGAAGAAAGTATTCGAAAATCTGCTTACGTATACTAGACGGTACATATATGGTCGTATATTTTTTTGTGCTAAAAGTAATGACGTTTCTTATAATTCTTTACTTCGTTGATTGTATTATCTTTTTCGCTGTTCATTGGCTAGGTAGCCAAGGTCTAACTGATTATATTTAATTACGTTCAATGACGCTTCTAGAAAGTGTGTCTGCGATAACATTCTCAATTCCTTGGATGTGCCGGATATCAGGAATAAAATGAGCAATATAGCCAAGTTGGTGATTATCGCGTGGGTTGTACTTACTTACCCGATTTCGAATGTAACGCGTATGAGAGGCTTATGATCCGTAAAGACTGCAAAATTTCTTCCTTCCAATTAATGTCGGAAATGCCTCACTGACACATATATTGCTAAAAGTCCACGCGAGAATACGCTATATTTCCTCTGTGCATTGTTTAACTTAATGGAAAAGAATGATAGCAGTTCTACTGCCTTGCATTCTTAATGCTGAACTGTCCTAATCGTATCAGCAGATGCATCCGTGGTAAGGGTCAATTTAGTATTTTCACCTTCCTTAATATTATGAGAGTTTGGTATAATTTGTGAGAGCTTCGTTTTGCATCGTTAAACGCTTGAAGTCTTTTAAAGTTAATTTTATTCTTTTTTTCCGTTGATTACGCAACAGATTTTTGAGCGACATGAGGACTTTCGAGCAGTTTGAGATAAACTGTTGGTAGTAATTGATCATGCCGATAAACCTCCGTAACTGCCGTAGTGTACTGGGCTGCGGGAAATTTCTGGTGGATTCTACCTTATACTTGAGTAATTCATCGATTCGGCGTCAAAGGAAACTGCAAACTCACCCTTCGCAAGATTAATTTTTAAGCCATGATGCTTTAATCGTTTGAAAACTTGCTGAACATGAGTAATGTGTTCTTCAGGGTTCCTGCTCGCTATTTAAACATCATCGATCAACCTTTGGAAAGACTGGGCGTCTGAAAAGCAATACGCGGAAATTCGAAAAGTGCAAACGGTTTTCTTACAGCCGTTTTGTCTATATCTGTGGCGGATAAGTAAGAATTACAATCAACTTTCTTCTTCACTTTTACAAAAATTCACAATGACCTGTGAAATCCTGGTTTCATCACATAGAAAAAGGATTGACCTCGTGCTTACAGAAAAAGTCGAAACCGGATTTCGCGAGTAGATGTTAAATTGATATTCTGACCAATGGAAACGATTTGCAAAACTTAAGAAAGCTTAGCGATCTAGTGCGAAAAATCCAAATGCTATAAATACTTCGGTTAGTGTCAGCCAGACAGTGAGATAGGAGCAGAGTGAATGACACGTTAAAATGTAACGGGTGAAACTTCAACCACCACCTGGACATAAGGTTGCGTCGCACATCGTCCGCTTTTCTCCTTCTGTGCTGATTCCTTTTACTTCTTCTCCATTCAAAGACATTCCTATCAAACAAATGCTCATACATACATATATACATACGTACGCATATACTCTTTCCAATAAATTACTACTACGAACATTTTTACAACTCTTAACTTTCTCATTGAACATTAACTTCTACCAATTCTTTTTATTCATTTCTTTTAATACATTTCTATTTTAACATGAAAAACGTATATTTTTATTATTCCATTCTTCCACACTGATTCACACATACCAATCTTCTGATGCCAACCTGACGAAAAACTTCTGATGATGACAACGAATAAATAGTAAGCTTTAGGAAGTTCGATTATGTTTGATACAAGGCCGAATTAATAAACATTACCCATCTCCCTAGAGTTACATAGTCACCTCTTCAATTGGAATTCGGTGGAATGCTTTGCGTAAATCGAGTTTCTTAAACACTTTCGCCCCCCCCCCCATAATGTTAGAGTAAAATTCTTTATATATGGAATTGGATACTTATCAGGGTTAGTTTGTGCATTCAGTTGGCAGAAATCGCCGCAAAGACGCCATACTCCTAGTTCTGCTATGGGGCCATATTTAATGGAGTTGCATATTGGCTAGGTGACAGACAAATTATACCGAGTTCCAGTAAGTGCTGAAACTCGGTTTTTGCAGTCGCCGTGGCCTAGAATAAACTGGTGGTCTATTGGTCGTTGTGCTGTGCTTTGCGCTTTGTAAAACGGGTTCCTTATATTTAAAGGGTGTCAACAGCTCGGAATATTTCTGAAGTAAATGACGGAACCCATTCACATCGGGAATAGCAGTGTTTATCTCCGCAGTAATTAATGAAGACTTTGCCCCTTTAATTGCTATCGCTGTATTTGCATCTTCCAGAGTGCATGTAGGCATATTTACGCGAAGAACGAAATTTATTAAGAAATCTGAACTTAAAATTGGATTATTGACTTGCGCCATTGCGCCATTGTGAACGTCAAAGTAAATTTTCTCTTTAGTCCGAAGTCCTATGTTAGTGTTTTCTCGATGTTCATGCTGTTAGATGCCTGGAGCTTGTACAATGCAAGTTTAACAGGCATTTTTGCTCTTGGCGAGACAACGCTTATCTGGGTCCCAGTATCTATCAACTAAAAATAAGCCATTATTATTATTTTTAAGCGATTCTCCCGGAGAGTAATACACTACGCCTCCTCGGACTTACCCTGTCCTCAGACCTCAAATGGAACTACTATATTGAATCCATAGTAAAATCTACTGCTAAGAAGGTTGGGTCACTATGTCGATCCAGGATTTTTTTTCCACCTGAATCCATCCTGCATATATACAAGTCAACCATCCGTCCGTGCATGGAGTACTGCTGCCATTTATGGTCAGGTGCCCCTGCCGTTCCCCTCAGTGTTCTTGACAGGCTCCAAAGGAGAGTCTGTAATGTGATAGGTACTGATCTGGCGGCTCGACTGCAGCCACTTCCCCATCGTCGAAATGTAGCCTCCCTTTGTCTGTTCTATAAATACTTTCATGGCTTCTGCTCAGACGAACTTAAGTCACTGATGCCTCCTCAACAGGTGTTTACTCGTGCAACCAGACTGGCAACTGGGTCCCACCCATTCACAGTCAGGTTAGCCAAATGCAGACGACAATTCTACTTCTGCAGTTTCTTCTCTCGCACTTCCCGCCTGTGGAACTCGCTCCCGTATTCTTGCTTTCCTAACGGCTACAACCTCCAGAAATTTAAATGCAAAGTCAATACTCATCTACTAACCACTGGACTCTAGCTCTCTCCCCATCCCCGTATAACCTTCCCTTTCTCTCCACCTATGTATCTGTCATCGCACCTGCTTTCTCAGCTTTCTATTGTTCCTTTCTAACTAGATTGTACTCCTAACTCTTCTCTAATTAATCTTTTTACATTTATGTAGTCCCCTGCACATCAGTGGCGTTTCCGCCTTGCTCGGGGTGAAATGATTAAAAAAAAAAAAGAATAGGCGATTTGTGTGCTTGTCTTCGGCAGCGAACGCCTTCTTTACAAGCTGGCGAGACAGTCATTTCATTGGTGTTGGGTTGTTTTATTGGATTTGAAATCGTAGTGATATTTGCATGGCTTCTGGTGTCTATGAGCCTGCTGGTTAAATTTCTTGTGATACCAACAAATTGGGTCCCTATATTCTCGCCTTCGTCGCGATGACAATCTATGTTTATACGATCGTTTCGGTGTACTAAATTGATTACTGGAAATGATTCACCATTGTTTTTTTGGGTTTTTTTTTGCATCTGAGTCGAGAGTTTTTCAAGCTTGTTAGTAAGATCCTGAATTTCGTCAGTATTAGTAGAATGTGTTATGGGACTGAGTTGCACTATAGACAGGTCTATAGCTGGTTCATTGTCTGCAGTAACTGTCAGCTATTTCAGCTAACTTTTGTAGATTTATATAGTCAGGAAGGAACGCTAATATCTGCACCAGAGATGCTGTAAAACTGCATAGGATATAGTGTTAGTTCCCAATAGTGCACGCATCTTTCTCAATAGTTGGGATGGTTTATTCGAGCCCAGGGATATAGTGTTGAAAAGGTCTCTTAACTTTCTTCAGAACAGCCTGCCCGGTGTAATCTCGCCTCTTCTATCGTATCATAAGGTTTCTTTCTCGGCATATCGTATAATAAATCTGAGAATTCTGATGCAAACCCCGGTAGGAGTTTTTCCACTATGTATGCATAGCGAACTGAATTTGAAGTAATTCTCTTCTTATTAAATATCACACTCAATTGTGCGAAACATGTTTGCACATTGCTATTGTACACCGGCATTACAATTGTTTCGGCGAAAGTATCAGTCTGTCCTGCCATTGCTGACTGGTAATAATATATTTCTATTAGATGTTGGCAACACGGAGCCGCTCTAAGTTTTGACGCAGTTTTCGTCTTCTTCAAGTGGCAGTTGAATGAGATCCGAATGGCGGTTAATTTGTTATCTTGAACGGCACCAATTTTTGTTATCCAAGATACTGGTTATTCCTGGTCGCCAAGTAGGGTTGTTTTTATAATTCGAATAATATGTACCCGCACTGTTCTTATCCGATCTCTAACCCGATTCTACTGCGTGTATTATTCATCAGAGTCTGGATGATGAGTTTTGTTATGTGGCTCATTAAGCTTATTGTTCGGTGGAGTTCATATTCCTTTGCTTCTGACAGGCAGTGTTATGAAAATTGAACTGTTTAGGTTTTCCAGTATATTGCCACTGTTGTAGATTTCATTGTTATTATTTCTCTGATCTTGTCTACGCCAAAATTGTCTAAGGCCGTCAGCATCTCTATTACAATACCGTCTGGTCCTGCTGCTTTGTTTCTATTCAATTTGGCCAGTGAAGCTTCCACTTCGGTTTTTAATATTTCCCGTCCGTCGGTATTTCTGTGTATTGCCGATTGCTGTCTCTTGTTGTGGAAGAGATCTCCGATATACTAGTCCCATCGCTGAAGTATTTTTCTCTTTCTCTAATATGAGCGTTCCGTCCTTGGATATTATGCTTTCTGTTGCTGATCTGGTCTTTTGTCCTGTTAGTTCCATTATTTTTTATGCGTATCTTTATTTGTTAGGCTCAATCTCTCTATTTCTGCACATTTGTTTTTGAGTCAGTCTTCTTTAGCCTACCTGCGTTTGTTTCTTATTTCCTCGTGTAGTTTCCTGTATTCCGTGCCATATATTGGCATTGTTTTCTGTTTCCTTTGATTCATGTGAAGAATCTAATCAGTGATTCACTCATTTTACACGAATCTGTTGTATTGCAGTCTGGGTGCTGCGTTAGGTTTCTTCAATCTCTGAAGTTTCATCCTTAGTTTACATGTAATCAGGAAGTCAGCACTTAGTTAATTTTTCCTGCGAACAACGGCGTTCCTAAATCTCTTGTTGATAGTTAAACAGATACCGCAAATATTGGAGAAAGAAAGTTTCAGTGGGGTAGGTAATTTTCTGTTTACTGATTTCCTCATAATCCTTTTCACTGTATTTGTCATAAGTATATTTTGTTTTGAGGAGAAAAAAAAGAAAAAGTCCCAAATAATTATCACTATGGTATGTCGTTCATGGCAATACAAACCAGAGCGTTGCTCAGACTAAAGCATAATGTGGTCACCGGAAAAACATGTAGGGACACCGACTAATGCACGTTATGACATGTAGTAAACAAATCAAGATGTAGATTTAAAATTCAAATGCTAAACACTGACTCATTGATTTTGTTAGAAATTAAAAAAGACTCGAATTTACAAACTTTGCTTAACACACACGCAAAAGCGTATCCAAAACAAAACTGGTGAAATGTTTCGGCCAATAGAAAACTAGGAAACATCTAAAAACAAAATTCAAATAATCTTCAATTATCAGAAACAAATTCTTTTCGCGGGATGACGCGAACTTTGTTCGTCGTTCAATGGAAAGGTCAGAATCACATTGGGGAGTGAATTACCAAATGACCTTTTCGAGCCTCACAAACGAAATAAAGGACAGGCCAAGTTCGATTGTGGCCAGAGAAGATGACGAGCGTAATTAACACATCCCTTGACAAATGTCAAGTGATCATTATCGTTATCTCTTTCTTTCTTTCTTTCTTTCTTTCTTTCTTTCTTTCTTTCTTTCTTTCTCAACTCCCTTCTTTTCGTCGTTCACCCGTCTACCTTTTCTTATACTTGATAACCGTACGGAATCCTTTAAGACTGAGCCAATATTTCAAAAATATTTCTACCCTACGATAACGCTCATACATACATGCACACAAACGTTCTTGCCTACGTACACATAAACTCGTTCTTGCAAGGACTACTACAAACACTTGATACCCTCAACTCCTAACTGCTGTTTTTCATGAACATTTAACTTGTATCAATTCATGCTATTCTTTTTTATTAATAAATTTTTATTTGAACATTCAAAAGGTATACTTGTATTCTTCCACTAATCCACCTTTTGATAACTTGATAATTCTGATAAAATCTAACTTGTAGGAAGTTCGGTTATGTTGGACACAAAGCCTTTATTTAATAAACATTAACCAGCTCCCTACAGCTACAGTGGTGGCTCCTCTTGTCACAGACACTACAAATACCCCGATATTATGTGATTGTTAATCAGAGCAGTCTCGTTGGAGAAACTTTATAAAAAAAAGGAAAATTTGAAGGAAAAAGATAAAAGAAACAGAAAAAGGCATTAAATAAATGTTAAGGATATTTATATAAAAAAATATATACTGAATAGTAATAGAGAATATGAGAGTAATGGTAGTACCTATAATCATTGGAGCACTAGGAACTGTCTTCAATGAGACTAGAAGAATTAGGGATCTAAAAAATGATATAAATTAAAGCATCATTGAATTCGACTCAAATAATTTGGAAAGTTCTAGGAATTAAAGTAGATGCACAATTAGAAAAATACTAAAAGATTTGTTTAATTTTATTATTTTCTAAATATCTCTGAATGTTTCATGAAGAATTCTGTCAAAGGCTTAATTTGGATGCTAAACATTTTGTGCAATGTTGTTATCTGAAGCCCCATAAATGGTTGCCAGGAAAGTTTCTTATTTTCTGTTTTGTCCTTCCATTATTATTATTATTGTCGTTGTCACTATTTTCATGTTGTTATTGTTAATTTCATGCACGAATTAATGAAAGGCCTTAAAATACACTATTTTATTTCATGTTAGTCAAAGGATAAGGGGAAGGAGTAGTAGAAGGAGGAGTAGAAGAAGGAGGAGGAAAAGAAGAAGTGCGTATACACGGTGCGATGCGTAAATTGTCGCCACTTTATATTTTTAATTTCACGTATTCACATTGTTTATTCTTTTTGTCAACTGCACAGTATAGTGGGGTCAGTTGGGCACCATCGTTCGGAAAAAGAGTGCTATGACGAAATTACACCAGAAATTTGGAAACAGCATGCTGTACTGCTTTACATTCATGCCAAAAGCTGTATGACATTTTAGAGTTTGGGTGTCAATCTGAGGATAATGCAAATGATACAGAAAGTGTTTAATGGTGATTACGAAGGTCTTTGAGATGATCACTAGCGATAGCAATGTTGTAGCTTCCATTCATCTTCCCACAGGGCCCCAGACTCATCATGTAGGCCTACATCAAGTGTCCTGAGAAGGTAGTACTGCCTGGGTCAAGAGTGTGGCTGCTGGAAACATGCCATACAAGCAAGAGAACTCAGTCATTGCTATCAGACAATTTCTGTGGACACATCACCCTTTATATCAGGCCACCTAACCTCTCAGACTGCAACTTCCTTGATTATTATGTGTGGGGCACAATTAAAATAGAGACCCACAAAACTCCTTGTAACACCAAAGATGAACTGAAGACAATGATTATGGTAGCATTTAAAGGTTAAACAAGGAACCTGTCCAGAAAAGTTTTTGGAGATTCTTGAGGCCATGGTTGAAGGTAATAGCAATTTTTTTTAATAAACTTACTCTAGTATTTTAACATATTTGTATGTAATTTTAGTAAATATATCTGTTAAAATGGGATTTCTATGTTATTTCCATTTTTGCATAATTTAGATGAAAATTTCATCCCACCCTGTATTGATCTTAAAAATTAGATTAGGACTGTAAAATAGATTGTTGATCTGAAGAGTCTCTGGAAGAAAATGTTACCTTCCTCGTGATCATTATCATAGTCACTTGAAATTTGAAGAAGATGAAATTGTTATGCCATCAACGTCTGTGGGTTCACATGTGACTTTTGAGACCAAAGATAGATATGAAGATATATTTGCTGATAGGGTAAGAAACATTGATAATTGTGTCAAAGTGGCTAGAAAGTTGTTCGATTGAACCAATTGAAGTGATCAGTTTTTCTGAAATTGTGGAGCAGGTATTTGGCCCACTAGAATTTTGACTTCAGATTGCCTTTGTACTTCTTCTTTGAGAGCTTTTAGTTATTGTTACTCTACTCCAGTTATAAAAAAACTGATGAAGATTTGTGAAGCTATTTATACAGATCACAAGAAAAGATATTTAAAGATACTTAATCTGGTATTATTTTGTTGGGCAGTGTTGGGGGTCTTACTAGCTTTCTAACTTTGTTGACCAATTCTATATCTTTAAGCCTTGATGATGTCATCACTGGACAGCCTCCAAATAAAGTATAGAAGTAAATGATTGGAATCTAATTAAAGGAACTTTGTTATTACTTGATGAATGTTACTTATAACCAGCCTTTGAGATTTGAAAAAGAAATCACTCGACCGGCGGTCAAGAGCGAGGGAAAATTTACTCGCCCCAAAATCATTTTACTCTATCGACTCCATTTTCTTAAAAGTTACCTTACGTAAACATAGCGTGAACTGCTGATGAAAAACAAAAAATGAAATTTTGATTAAAATTTTGAATATGTTAGAAAGGATTTAAAAATGAAAAAAAAATATAACAAAATTTGATCTTTTCCTCTTAATAATAGCATAAACATTTTTATGATAAAACTTTGTATTGTTTTTATTTTCACATTATGATATGCTGTTTTTTTTTTTTGGTAATTGAGTGGAGGTACCTAAATTCATAGTTTCTTTCTTCTGTTTGACTACAACTTCCATCTGATAGATGATAAAAAAATAACAAATCTGATTTTCTCAACAATTTTCTATAAAAAGTTGCTTACTTTATAATTTGTTTTTTGGTGCGTGGTAGAAAGAAGGATGCATATTTCTTTTTTTTCTTTCAAAAGTTCGTTTTTACTTTTTGTAAGCAGGGAAGAAATATAATCAAAGATAATTTTTTCCAAATGAGTTTCTAAAAATCTGTGATCATCTTTAATCTGGGTAACAGAGACATTTTGGCACCACTCTGGAAGTTTTAATTAAATAAATGTTTACACCGACCAAAGAGTTCAATAATGTCATTGCAGGTCATTCTAAGTAACTTGTGAATCTTCACTGGCATACTTTTGGGTTGTAAAAGGAATCAAATTCTCTTTTTCTATATTTGAAGGCACACATTTCATTGTGAGATTTTTAATTGACCGCAGGTGAGTAAAGCAATAAACTTTAATCACCCAATTAAGTTTTTAATCAATTGAGTCAATCAAACAAGTGAAATCTCAAAGGCTGCTTATAACTCTTGAAATTTTGATTGTCCATGTTGATGATCAATCATGAAGAACTTAAATGTTTTGCTAAAAAAAGATAATTCTCTTTAGATTTAAAAATATTTTTTATGTCTTAAAAACATTTTTATGACACAAAGTATGATTGAAAGAGTAAGAAATACAGACAGACCTTTACAATATTTTCTCATTGATGGTAATTAATCAAGCCCTTATTTTCTGTAGGTCAGACGTATCCCTTATATTCTCCTGCCACATTTTTGACTCAGTTCAGAGCTAAAAAAAAAGAAGCAAGGTTTATGAATCTCTCTCGACATTTTTTTTCTGTTTGTCTGTCTTCCTCTTTATTTGTGTTGTGTAAAATGTATCAGTGGCTTGAAAATCTATGTATGCCTCCTCAATACAATAATATATTGTTGCTTAGTAATGCACTACACAATTCATGAAGCATATATAATTCCCAACATTGTTGACAACACTTGAATAGGAATTGGTAAAAAATGTTTAATCCTCTTTTCAGTGTTGATGTTGATCAGAAAGTATTTGACATCCTCTTCCTTAGACTATCTTTAACATAATCAAGGCAAAATGATTGAACAATATTAATTGTTGTTCAAATAAATTTCCTGCCAAATATTTTGATTGGAACACAATAAGAAAAAAATTAGAATTTGTGTTTTTATTGTCATAAATCATTATTTTTTGATTCTTTGCCACAAATATCAACCAGAAGAAAGATATATTTTAAGAAAAAGGTTTAATCTTGATAAAAGACTATTTTTCCTAAATTTTAATCAAACAAAAATGTCAGTGTTGAACTTTGTGAATAGATTCCAAGGAATAAACCCCAAAAGATTGTGTCAATTAGGGAAAGTTTGTTAGAATGCCAAAGTTACCCAAGAAGAAACTCTGTTTTCTTAGGATATTTAGCAGCCATATTGCTTTTTAGTCTTTCCTATTTTTTTGAGAGGGGGATTTTGCAGCTTTTGTTTGTTTTCTGATTTTTGTTTTATTTTTTATTTTTCCCTCCTTTCTTTTTTTTCTCTTTTTTTTTTTTGCTGTTGTTTTCATTCATCTTTTGATTTCCCTTTCTTATTTCTCAGTTTCAATCTCAGATTCATTCTTAACCATTTCTTCCTTCTTAGATTCTCTTTCTTTTTTTCAATTTCAAACCTTCTTTTTTTATTTATTTTGTTTTTATTTATTCACTTTTATCAAAGCCTTCATTTCCTTCAGCTTCTTTCTTTTAAATTTTTTTTTATTTTTGTCACTCATTTTCATTTTTTATCATATTTCTTCTATATTTTTCATCAACTTCTCTGCTTTCATTTGTCTTTTTTCTTTCTTTCTTTCTTTCTTATTCCTCTTCCTTGACAGAAATGATATATTTAATCCAGTCATCATTTCTGTCTATAAACAGAAATTTTCCACAATCACCGACTCGTGATTAAACAACAAAGAACTGAATATCTCTGCAACAGACTTGCAGCTTCACTGAAATCAGCTTTGGTCAGCTCTTTCCCAACAAATAATGAGTTAAAACACGAGATATAAAAAGAACTGAAACAACAATACACTTTCCTCGTGTTGCTTTTTACCTAACAAGTGGCACAGTCTGTGACAAGGAAACATTATCAATTACTTCCCTTGACAAAAGTTATCTAACAAAAGGTCATTGGATTAAAAATTGTCTGTGAGTTGAAGAATATTTTAGGATGATAAACAGCCTAATGTCATTGTGTCTATTTTTTTTAATCTTTTGAATTCAAAGACAGCAGTATTTTGATCACAATTACCAATAGAAATAGTGAAAAATGCAAATAAAATTTGTTTGGTTAATATTTAATGATTTAATAATCGGAATAATTTATTTGCAAAGATCATCATCATCATCATTGTCTTTTCTGGAGCGATAAATTAATCTTTTCATCATCTTGTAACCCCATCCCTGCCATTGGTCTTCAGGTTCCTTCAGAACATTGTGGTTTCCATCTATCTGGTTCCTCACTTGTTAATGCATTACTGATTTGTCACTCGTATCATGTTGATGAGCATGCTTTCACTAACTCTAGCTGACATTTGCCTCCTTCACAACTATTCAGTCCTTTGCCACATTGTATTTTTGATGTCAGAGGTTGAGAAGATCATTGATAAAGTAAACGGAAGTGAAAGACAGGTCAACAATGATTAGCTTTACAAAAAAGAAGCCTTTGGAATAAAAAATTAACTCAGGTTAAAAATGTAACAACAATTTGGTTTGTATCTGATTTTTTGTATACGGCAGTTTTAACCCTCCCCACTTACTGTTACAATCTGTCATGGACCCGGTTAAGATTCCAGCAAGAACTAATACAAACACCAAAATAGAAAATAACGATATATATTAAAGACAGCAAAATACAAATATGTGGAACTCTGTTAGTAGAACAAATAAATACGGGTTAGGAAGTAATACTATAATTGGGACCCGCAATGATAGCACGGTAGCAGTCTTGGCTATCTCTGCCTATCGCTCTCTGCAGTATGCTGATCTGCTGATCTCTCTCTCTCTCTGATCTCCTCTCTTCTTGTGAGGAGAAGTATATGTAGTTGTAGGAAGAGTTCAATCCGTTGTAATGGGTGATGGCATCAGGACACAATCAAATGATACTGGGATCCCCTTTTGGAGTTTATAGCCTGTATTAGTAGTAATTTAAATTTTTAAGGTCTGATCATCAAAACTAGCACAAGTTCTTGGTATAGAGGTCTCATTAACAATGTGGGTTCCAGTAGCAGTAATGTGGGGCTCTTCAAGTTGTTTAAACCTCAAGCTTATATGCAAGTGTGTCTGGTAGATGTGGGACTGACCAAAGTCTGATGCTCAGTTACCTTCCACCCTTGACATTAATCTTTTTCTAAAATCCCATATTTTCAAAATACGTTTACACAATTAGTTTTCCAAATTTAGTGGTTGTCCAGTCGGCTTTTGAGAGTGGTGAGAGAAATCGAGTCAACCCTTAGCTTGAACTTACTTCATGTCTCATCTCACAATATCACTCCATCTAGGCAGTGTTAATCTCTCTCTCCCATCTTCAACTTTCTCAGCATAAAACCTTAGCCCACTCCAACAGCTGGTACAACTGTCTTTGTGGTGCTTCTAAGATTTTACAATGCATAGACAAAAAGGGGATTTTCAGTAATTTTTTTTTTTTATAATTGTGTCGCCCCAAGCAAGGCATTTTACTGCCACTGTTTTGCAGGGGCTTACATAGGAAAGTTATGAGAAAGAGTGACAGGTTACGGGGGCATCAGGAAGTGGGCAAGAGAAGGATGAGAATACTGATGTGAGTGGAGTGGATGAAGAAAGAAGCATGAGAGAGAGGATGCAAGTTAGTGAGATAAAAGATGACTACTGACTTTACATTTAAATTCTTGAAGATTGTAAAGCAAGTAAATGAAACGGAATTCCACAGGTAGGAAGTGTCAGAGAAGAAGCTGCTGAAGTAGAATTTGCATTTATAATTTATTGGCTTCACAGTAAAAGTGTGGGACCTTGTTGCTAATCTTGTGGCTTGAGTAAATTCATATATAGAGGGTACCAGTGAGTTAAGTTCATTGGAGCAGAAGCCATGAAAGTATTTGTAGAAAAGACACAGGGAAGCCACATTGCGCCAGTGAGAAAGTGACCATATCCGAGCTGCCAAGTTGGGATCGATCACATTACAGATTCTCTGTTGGATTTTGTCAAGGACTCTTAGGTGGATAGCAGGAGCACCCGACCAGATATGGCAGCAGTACTCAATGTAAAGGCAGATGGTAGATTTATATATGTGCAGGATTGTTTCAGAGGGGAATTTAATCTTTCTTTATCAGTTTATCTCATGTTGGTTGTTTTAGGTGATTTCTTGATTAACCATGCTACACATGGTCACTACATGCCTATGGTCACTCAAGGGCTAGTAATTAATTTTACTTTATCATTTGTATCCAAAAGAATCCAGAATAATGTTGACCACAAAAATTTTGATGAATGAAGTAGAACTTAAAATGAATGAACCTATCCCAAATCTTAGGGTCAAATCTCTGTTTTTGTTTAGATATTTTTCTTCTGGGTGACTAATTCAAAACATGTTTTTCCAGGCTCTTTGTCCAGAACAATTTTAGATGTTATTTTTGTGACCACCCATTTTCTTTATTGACAACATGTGTTTTTATATTTTCCAGGACCAACATCTTCAATGATACATTAATTTGTCCCTTTCTTATTAATGGGAAGTGGGAAAAGATGGTTAGTCTTAGTTTTGCTCAAACTTGCTGAATTACATCTCGTTAAATTTGAGTTTGATTCTTTTTGGAACTGTTTGGGATTTCATTTTATTACTTTGAAGCACAAGTTTTCACTGCCTTTCATTTTAATTTTCTTCTTAACTTTTTGATCCACTTTCCAACAAATTTCAACTATTATAATAAACTATTATTATAGTCTCTTTCCTCTTCCTCTTTCTTTCTCTTTTTTCTTTGATTAATTTCATGAGGTTCCAATATGACATTATTGATATCCTTATTTTTAAGCTTTAAGTTTAGTATCATTATATTAATATAGTAATATACTAATCATAACAAGAGTAATATCATCATCCATAGCTGAATCAATTTTGTTGATTACATTTTATGACAACTTCCTGAAGTATTTTCATGATATTTTACAAACTATTTTTATCATTGTTGTTTTTAAAATGTAGTTTTTTATATATTCTTTAGCCTATCTTTTGATAAGTGTCATATCCCAAAGTATTTGTATTTTGCCAAGATTTGAACTTTATATTTTCTTTTTTTACCATCTCATTTAGAGTATCAAGTATCTGATTGAATGTGCATCGCAGTGCAGTGGATATTGACTCGGAATGAGAGATCTGAGTGCTGAGTTCGAATTCTAGTTGACTTCCTTGCCTTTACTTATGCACAAATACCTTTGGGAAAGGAATTAATCTGTACTCATTCCTCCAGTTATGGGTTAAATAATAGGACAGATTGGGTTCTATAGCCATGGCTGGCAACCAGTTTACAGCAGAAAGCGATGACAACCTACTGCAGGATAATCTTCTGCCCAGTCAGTCATGTCTTGAAAGAGACATGATCGCCCAAGTGTATATCACGCATGGCACTTAACTGACTGACTGACTAAGCTAAAACAAGTTAACAGAAATATACGATTGAAGTTTTAAGCTAGAATTAATGGAAGAGGAGCCGCTGAAATTGCAAAGATTTCCTCTTTTTTTCATCAACAAATCAAATACTTTTGTTGAATTCTATTGTGTTTATAAATTCACATTTACAAGAAGCAATGAGTAATAAAATGATTTCCATTGCTGATACTTTTATGGCATTAAAGCTGACAATTGGTTTGCTTATGACTTCATTTCATCCTAAAATTCTTTACTCTACCTGATATTCTTTGTTGATTAATTGTTTTGATTTCATTGCTGGAGAGAAAGAAAAGGCGTGGATCAATGTTTTTGTTAATGCTTGTGCAGCAGTGACTTACCTTGGGGATCCAAAATGGCCAGAGTAGGGTGTATGTTTTGCCAGGGAGTGTGGAGACAGCAAATTGGCAAGCATTTGTTGGACGGAAAATTAGACAGTACTTCATGGTTCTAGAATCACCACAGTTATCCATCGCTGAGGAGGAGGATTGCAGTCCTGAGGATTAGGTCCAGTTCCTGAAACATTTGCGGTTTTGCCCATTCTAATGTGTGGTGTGAGCTTACACTTGCATGGCTTAAGCTATGAGACAAGAATATGACTACTGGCAGGATCAACCAGGTAAATGGAGATTAACTTTACCACACCAAAGGAATTGATGGAAGGGTATCACCAGAAGTGAATCTGGACTGGGATTATTTCTCAGTATCTTGTTCAATATGAGATTAACTGTTCAATGGGACTTTGATATTTGTAGGGCAGTGGTTATGGGCTAAAGAAAAATGGAAAATAATTTTAGCTGGAAATATATTTGAAAAATCCTGAAATCCTTCTACAATTGTTAAAGGATATTACAATGACTGTTTAGTTGATGCTTGTGACATATGCCTAAATGGTACCATTACTTGCACTCAGAGTAAATGTGAGGAGGAAGTTATCTGCCCAAAGTACCAAATATTTAGTAAAAATGTGACTTGTGTTTTAACTTGTCAAGAAGTAAGCTGACAGGCAAAATGTAGTTTAACTTTACCACACCAAAGTTGTACCTGTTCAGATGGACTTGTAATTTGACCTGATCAACTTGTTTCACATCTGGAGATTGTCACTATAAAACATTTGAGGCAAACATCTTTCTTTTATAGGAGATTGTGCTTATACATTGGCCCAATTAAAGAATAAAAGTTTTACAGTTAGAGTACAAAATGTGAAATGTGGCTCGTCAGCTGTTCCTTGCACAAAAGAAGTTTACATTTCCATTCGAGGAAACAATGTTAGTTTACTCATGGGCAAAACATACACCCAATTCTGGCCCTTTTGGGTCACTGAGGTAAGTCACTGCTACAGTTTGCAAGAAAAATAGAATCAGTTGATGGAGAACAATACATATTTATTTGCAAGAACTAAGCTAAATAAAATTGAATAACTCTACACTATATAAAGTTTGATGGCATTGCACTATATGTAATTTAATAGCTCTAAGCTATATAAAATTTGATAGGACTACTCTATATAAAATTTGATAGAACTTATCTATTTCAAATTTCATAGGACTGAGCTATATAATATTTAATAAGCTCTATGATATATAAAATTTGATAGGACTAAGCTATAAAGAATGTAATAACTCTAAGCTACATAAAATTTGATAGGACTATGCTATATAAAATTTGATAGTACTAAACTATATAAAATTTAATAGCTCTACGCTATACAAAATTTGACAGATATAAACTATATAAAACTTGATAGGTCTAAGCTATATAAAATTTAATGTATCAATGTAAATTTAGTGAAAAGGTTGAGTGTTATTCATACCCTTTCAAGATCCTATGTAGTTATTTACATATGGCTAATATTTTGACAGAAGATTTATTTAACTAAAATAGATTTTTTTGTTTAGATTTGGTTCCTAATTTGAGTATTTTTTGCATGTTGACTTATTCATCAGTCATTGTATGAGTTCTTTTAATTCTTGTGCAGATTCTATGCAAGACGACTCTTCTATTGTGTGTCACATTGATTTCTCTCTTCTATTTGGACTTTGTGAACCTTGCTTCTAAGAATGTCAGTGTTCAGGTATCTGATTGATTTCACTTAGTTTGGTTTGTGCAAATTCATTGGGACTTGTGAACTGTGTCTCTGAGAGTGGTATTGATTGTGGATCATATTTATTTCTCTATTCTTAGCGTTTAACATCTGTTTGAACCCTGAGAATCCTATATTCAAAATCTGCATTGGTTTTGAATCGAGTTTATTAGCTCAATTTGGTCATATGAATCTATTTTGAACCTGTGATCTTTTCCATTTTGTTGGAAGTGTTGATTATATGGAAAGTTGTCATACACAGAAAAATGTCTGTAAAGAAATGTTAAAGTTCCAGTTGAATGTTACCCAACTTTTTTCAAGTTTGATTTCCCTATTGACTTTTGTTTGTGTTTTTTATGAAATTTTGGAGGTTGAGACGATGATTTATTTGTTTAGATTCAAGTCAATGAAATTCTGAGCTTGACTGTCATTCTTAGGAATGGCTCTAAAGTAATAATCTTTGCATTTCCTCAGTTTTCCTACATTTTATCCAATTGTTTTGTAGGAAAAGGAAAAGTGCCATGCTTATAGATACCTTTTTGATTTTCTGATGTGATGAATGAGTTTCCTTCAATGTGAAGTGAATGTCCAAACCTCACTTTCAGAATGAGACTCACATTTAGTTTATGAAGTGTGCATAAAAAAGCATCAATTATTATAGGACAAAGATAGAAAAAAACTCTGTCCTAAAATAGTTATTATAATTATTGTATTTACTATAATATGTACTATATTTAGTCGATTAAAAATTAGGCATGAAATGTGTCATTAGTTATAGGGCAGAGGTAAATAAGAGCAATTCTTTAATGGTTGTAATATTTTTTATGAAAAATGTATGCAAATGAATTAAGTACTTTGGGAAATATATATGCAAATGAACCAAGTAATATAGAGAAAATGTAGGCAAATGAATCTAATGTTGTGGGCAAATGAATCAAGTGTTGATGCAGACAGTTTATATTTGTTGATCATTTGTATTCAGTTTTTATTAAATTTTAACTATAAATGATTTTAAATTGTAATTATTTTATAATTTTAAATAAGTTCATGTCTATTGATTTTATTCTCTCTGTCTAGGGGGAAATTATTATTTTAGCCTTTTTTGTGCACATGTGTATATTCATGTTTACATAGTTGTATATATCTGCATCTACGTGTGTGTGTGAGTGTGTGTGTGTGTGTGTGTGTGTGTGTGTGTGTGTCCACTCTTACTCCAGTTGCATCTTTATCTCCCTTTTAATATTTGATATTTCTCTGCCTTGTTGCTTTTTATGTATGCTATACTATGTTTATCAGTTTTGACATATCAAAATAATCATCTTGAAGATAACAAATTCTGAATATGACATGAAATAATATCAAAATATTCACAAAATAGTTTGTTTGCTAAGAATATATCCTGTTTTAATGGGCTATTTGTCTTCAGAACATGGCCGTGTACAAGTTCCTGCTTTTTGACTCAAATTTCTTTTCTTTTCCCTTTGCTGCATTCATTCACACAACGCATTGTTTTCTCCTGCTTGACTTGCCTTCAGCTTGCCCTTTGAGTGTTAAATTCTTCAAGCCCTCCTTTTTCATTATGTCCTACAGAAATGTCATTTGTCTCTTTCTGATTGAACTGGAGTAGAGGCCCATTTCTTGTTCCCTATTTAGGAAGGGATTTTTCATTTTCTTTCTTCTCAGGTCATGAGTGGTGCTGTCAGAAGTTTTTATAATGTGCGTGGATGGCATTAATGTATCTTTATATTAAGGATACTGAGTTGGCAGTTTCCTGGTTGCTGCTTCCAACTGGTATTTAGAAGCCTGAACACTTGTGTAGCATCTTGAGAGACTGCTCTGATCAACAATTGAATAATATTGGAGTTCTTGTAGTGCCAAGCATGACTTTGATCCAAAGAGTTTTGAGTTCAATACCTGGCTACAACAAAAGTGAATAAAACTTGGAGACATGAGTTGAAGGGAGATAACTGAGACATCTGAAAGAGGCATGGCACATGGAACTAGAACAATGTATCCTGGTGTACAAAATGAAGGGTTCAGTATGAAATTCCAGAGCATACAAAGGCCAAAACATCATGAATGTTGCAACAAAAATGAAGACAACAGTTCTGACAATATAAGTAGTGTAAATAAAAACAAAAAAATTCTGTATTTTTCAAGAATGAATAACCAATATTTGGCAAATAATTGCAATATTTTACAGTCAATAAATATCTTATATCTTGAAATTAACATTTGATTTCTCCAAAGATTTCAGTTGATGATGGATGAATGTAAAGTTGTGTGGAGTTTGCTTCATGAATCTATAATAATAGCTTGAATGATTGATATCAGTTTCAATAAAGACAAAGTGAAAATGGGTTTTTCGTCCAGAGATGTTCAATGTTTGTAGACAGGTTTATGATATTTATACTTCTGGGAAGTACAAATTCTGATATAATACTAATTAACAGATGCCATACATACATACATACATACATACATACATATATATATATATATATATATATATATATATATATATATATATATAAAAGTGTGTGTGTGTGTGTGTGTGTGTGTGTGTGTGTGTGTGTGTGTGTGACTACAGATGACTCAATATCAATTTGTTGCATCTTGGAAAACAATGATCATTCAAGTTTTGAGAATAAATGTCTGCAAGGAATTATTTTGGGAGATTTCCATATTTTTTACTTTCACTTATTGTTTGTGCTTCTATTACACAAATTTAATTTCTCTTTCTTAATCAAACTCACGAAAACTGAGTCAATTATATTTCAAAATACAAAAGTGGAATTAATTAAATGAATTGTGGTCTCTATGGGCAAAAGTAATAAGACTTATATTTCTGAAAGTCACAAATATCTTTTTTGTTTTGATATAAAACTCATCAACAATTTTCTTAAATTCAAAAATATAGGCTACTGTTGATATTAAAAATGTTTAATATCATTATTTACATTGTTCACACTGTTGTCCTCATCTTTATTGCCATGTTTACAATGTTTTGACCATTGTATGCTCCGGCTTTCTTCAGGTGCTAGGAATTTTTAACTAAAACCTTTTTTTCAATCACTGGGATATATTCATACTCATTCCATGTGCAAAACCACTTCCAGATGCCATGGACTTATTTTCTTTTAACTCAACTCTCTAAGTTATTTGTTTGCCACTCCTGTAGTCAGGTATTGAAGTCAAATGTCTTGAACCCACTCTTTGAGATATTAATACATCCAGAAATGCTAGTTTGTTGCTGTTCTCTTTTTCCATTGTGAATTGTATCAATGATCTTATTGAGTTTACATGGCCCAGTAGTGTCTGGACCTCTTCTTGGTGTGGCTAGAGTATGAAGGTATCATCAACGTATCTCCGCCATAGTTGGCTTTAGTGCTGTGGGTTCTAATGCCAATTCTTCAAAGTATTCCATATGTTAGCCAATGATGGTGATAATAGAGAGCTCATTGCTAATATAGTGGGTATAGGCATTGGTTGGTTCCAGTGACTTGACCCAAAGAATTGTGAGTTCAATACCTGTCTACAGCAATGGTGAACAAATAACTTATAGAGTTGAGTTAAAGGGAGATAACTAAATGGCATCCAGAAGTCATTTGCACATGGAATGAGAATGATATACCCCAGGGATCGAAATAAAATGTTCAGTTTGAAAAATTTGTAAAAATTCATGATTCATTGAAAAAATTTTTCTTTCGACAATAATGTTCATAATTTATCTTATTCATAAAATCAATTAAAAGCTTTTCTAATTAAATAATGTATTAGCTTTACATTATTTGGACTGTTGTCTTCATCATTATTGCTATGTTTATCAATGTTTCAGCCCTTGTACGCTTGGGCCTTTTTTAGTTGCCAAGAATTTTTAACCGAACCCTTTATTTTGATCACTGGGTTATATCGTCCTCATTCCATGTGTAAAACCACTTCCAGATGCCATGCAGTTATCTCCCTTTTAACTCAACTCTCTAAGTTATTTGTTCACCACTGTTGTAGCCAGGTATTGAACTCACAACTCTTTGGGTCAAGTCACTGTAACTAACCAACACTTTAACTCAGTTCTTTAACTTATTTGTTCAAGAGTGCTGCAGCCAGGTAATGAACTTACAATTCTTTGGATCAAGTCACTGGAACTAACCAATGCTTATAGCCACTGGACCATAAGGACATTAGTGAATGAATTTCTTGGACTTATAAATCTAATATCTTAGCAACTATTTTTTTAACCAAAGCTCATATTGCAATCTTTTGACACTAATGATTTTCTCTGGCACTCCGTATTACTGGTTCCCATATTGTATTCATTTCTATGCTTGGTTGGTTCAGGAGATTTTTGTGGCCTAGCATATGCGCTGATTCCTTAAGTTTACATAGTTTCCAGTTGAGTTGGAAGAAGAAATGCCTATATCCAATGGGCCATGTGTCTTTGAAGACATCTATGTATGAATTTATAGGATTTATAAACCTAACATCTCAGTAACCATTTTCTACTCCTATTGCAATCTTTGATGCCAATGATTTTCTCTGGCACTCCATATTACTGGTTCCCATATTGTATTCATTTCTATGCTTGGTCAGCTTAGGAGATTTTTGTGGCCTAGCATATGTGCTAATTTATGTAGTTTTCAGTGGTGTTCTCTATCAAATTCATCTCATATGGTAGGCATACCAAAGCTGCTTTCTGAGAGTTGTTATCCTCATGCACCCTCCCTTTCATGTTTGTTGGATCTGTTGTAATGTGCCTTGGGTAGTTGCTATGTTGTAGGGTACTGTTTATACCAACTATTTTCTGTTCATATATCTTTGAATTGTCATTTATGACTTTTGCTCAATGTTGTAAGTGGCAGATGATCCTTTTCTTTCTATTTTATGGGTAGTGGGAGTTAATGTTGAGGTATTGTTCAGTGAATATTGGCTTGCCGTATATGGATGCCTTGAACCCACTCTATGTTCGAGATATTAGTACATCCAGGAATGCCAGTTTGTTGTCACTCTCTTTTTTCATATTGATCTGTATTGATGATCTTATTGAGTTCACATGGTCCAGTAGCATCTAGACCTCTTCCTGCTGTGGCCAGAGTATAAAAGTGTCATTTTTTTTTTTTTTTTTTTTTAATCATATCACCCCAAGCAAGGCGGTAATGCCACTGAAGCGCAGGGGGCTACGTAAGAATGAAAAGATTGGAAAAGAGAAAGCCGGGAACCACATCCTAAACAGGGAACAAGGGATGAGCCTCTACACCTGTTCAATAGACGTGGGTGGAGTGTGAACCGGGCGATAGTTTAGTCTATCTACTCCAATTATCAATGTATTTAGAATTGGCTTTAGTGCTTTGGATTATAATGCCATCTCTTCAAATTATTCCATATATATGTTAACCAATAATGGTGATATTGGTGTGCCCATTGCTAAGCTTTCATCCTGCCAATATATATCTGATTCCATTCTGAAGCATCTTGTCTGCAGAAAGTCAGTGTCAGTTCTAATATCATTGAATAATATTTTAAAGGTGATCTGTGCATGCAATGAAAGGCAGTAGCACAAAAGCAGATGTGAATTTCATTTGTTAGCATCTGTTTAAAAATGTTTAAAATCTTATTGAATTAAGACATTACTCGAATTTATAAGGCTTATAAAAAACACTCATTCTATTTTGTCAGCAGATAGCATTAGGAACATTTAGCTTTAATTAATTTCATTTCATAGCATAATTTCGGAACACCTTATCTTGAATAAAAAATGTTAGGTTTGAGTTTGAGTTTTGTTTAACGGCATATCAACCTCTGTGGGTTATTTAATGCCAAAAAGGTAGAGTTTTAAGATATTTCTTTTAATGTTTGGTTATAATAAGAAGGTTGATTTAGTTAGATTTTGATGAAAAAAAAATTAAAGTTTTATTTTATTTTATTTTAGAAAACTGAAGATGTCTTCTAGTTATGTATTCAAAATTGTTTTGCTGGTAATAATTTTTTTCCTTCAAAAATGTATGATGGCAATAATTTTTTTTTCTTCAAAAATGTATTGTTGGTAATATTTTTTATTCGAACATGCATTGTTGGTAATATTTTTCCTTCAAAAATGTAAATTTTTCTATTAAAGTCTATTTTTACGTATATATTTCTATAAAATATATATCCTAAGTTCGGCACCAAAGATAACTGGTGACTCTGCAAAAACGTGCTCAACAAGAGCAAGACTTCAATACCCCCACTAATCAATGAATTTGAGGTCCTCACCTCCTCAGCAGACAAGGCTGAATGCTTTGCTTGTAGATTCTTCACCAATTCGAGACTGGATTCGTCAGGAGTACCTACACCTGACTTCCCACCTAGAACTAAGGATCAACTGAATAACGTCCACGTGACACTCTCGCTGGTCTCTAAGATAATCTCAAAACTTGACCCTCACAAAGCGAGCGGTGGTGACAGAATCCCAATCATATTCCTGAAGAAATGTGTCCCAGAATTCTCCTCTGTCCTCTCTAAACTCTATAACTTCTGCCTATCTGCTTCCTGCTTTCCTGCCTGCTGGAAGTCCTCCTCTGTAGTTCCTATATTTAAGAATACTGGCGAACCCTTGGACCCTGCTAATTACCTCCCTATCAGTCTCCTTCCGATCTTTGGCAAACTCTTTGAAACCATTATCAATACCGAGGTGATTCAGCATCTCACGGCCCACAGGTTTCTCTCAGACAAACAGTACAGTTTCTGCTTCACCAGATCTATTGCTGATATGCTAACGACCATTACTGAATACATATACCAGGCCCTTGACAAGAATGGTGAAGCATGAACCGTTGCCTTGGATATCTCCAAAGCGTTCGACAGAGTCTGGCATGCAGGTCTTTTATGCAAACTGAAGAGCTATGATATAAATGGACATTTGTTTGATCTAATTCAGTCATTCCTCTCTAACCACACATTGAAGGTAGTATTAAATGGACATGCCTCCCAAAACTACCATACGGACACTGGCATTCCTCAAGGCTCTATCCTAGGTCCCACACTCTTTCTCATCTACATTAATGATCTCCCAGATGCCATTAGGTCCCAAGTAGGCATGTACGCCGATGACACCACAATTTACTCTTGCCTCAATCAAAAACCCAGTGTGGGTGACAAATTGAACCTTGCTGCCAAGCTTGAAAAGGACCTCCAATCCGTAGTGGACTGGGGTAGGAAATGGCTCATGAATTTCAATGCTTCCAAAATGAAGCTGCTATCAATTAACCATCATAGACAATCGAACCTACCTCCCATTAACATGGAACAGGCTTGCCTCCCTGAGAGTAAAACACGACACCTTGGCCTTACACTCTCGACGGACCTCAAATGGAATGACTATATCGAATTCATTGCTAATTCCCCTGCTATGAAAGTCAGTTCTCTGTGCAGGGCCTGGAAGTTTATCCCATCTGAATCTATCCTGCACATATATAAATCTACCATCCGACCATGTATTGAATACCGCTGCCACATCTGGTCGGGTGCTCCTGCTAATCTCCTCGGGATTCTTGACAAAATACAATGGAGAATCTGTAACGTGATCAATACTGACTTGGTGGACCAGCTGCAACCACTCACTCACCGCATGATGTGGCTTCCTTGTGCCTCTTCTATAAGTACTTTCATAGCTTCTGTTCCGATGAACTTAGGTCATTGGTGCCACCTCAGTACGAATTTATACGAGATACTAGATTAGCAACAAGGTCCCACCCTTTTACAGTGAAATAGATAAGATGTAACCATTATTTCTACTCCAACAGCTTCTTTTCTTGCACTTCCCACCTGTTGAATTCTCTTCCACATGCCTGCTTCCCCAACAGCTACAATCTCCAGGAGTTTAAATGTAAGGTCAATAGAAACCTCCTAACACACTAACTCGCATCTATTCTCTCAAACACTCTCACCATCTAACCAACCCTCATTCTCGGTATCCTTACTCATCTATCACCCTCCTTCTGACATTTCCTATATCTAACCATCCTTTCTCATCTTCATAGTGTTTTGACCCCATGTAAGGGAATAGCTGTTTGCCCATAGCTGGGACCCTAACAGGTGCTATCACTCCAAGTCAGGATGGACCTGGGAACAACAGCAATTAAGAGGTGGTTCCATGCTCCTCACAACCTCCGAGGTCTTGCTGCTGGATGCAGTTTATCATCATACCCAGGACTGAAAAAAAAATGTTAGGACTGGCATATGTTTGTTTGTTTGTTGATTCTAACTCTACTCTAGATTAATCTAAGATATCCTTGTCAGACTTTCCATTTAGATTGAGTCTCTATTGAGTGATATACTAATAACTCTATATATAGTTTCTACTATCATCTCTAATCTGAATCGCCACAAAACATATAGACCTGATGGTATCCATGTAAAAATCATTGAGTCATGTGCTTCTGAACTGGTTCCTGTACTATCTAAACTGTACAATAAATGTATCAGTGCCTCTTAATTTTTTGCTTGTTTGAAATGCTCTCTTTTTTTTTTCAGTCTTTGAGAATTCTGGTGAGTTGTCTGACCTTTCTAACTTTCAACCTGTTAATATTCTATTTCTTTTTGGCAAAAGACTGAAGGCCCTGATTAACTTTGAATTTGTTAAGCATCTCACATCACAGGGCCTTCTTTCAGACAAGCAATATGGCATTTATTGATGATGTGTTAATGATTATTGCTGAAAGACACTATCAAGCATTAAATAAAAATGGTGAAGCTTTGGCTATTGCTTTGGATATTTTCAAGGCATTTGACAGATTTTGACAGAGCATGGGATGGCTTGTTAATTTTAATGCCCTCAAAATGAAACTTCTATCTATTAATTCCCTCAGAGATACCTTTCTGACTTTCATAAGTATGGTTGATGCTAACCTCCAGGAGAGTGACTCATTGCTCATTCTCAGGTTAACATTCTTTGCTGATGAGAAGTGGAAAGATTATATTTGCTGAAATTGAAAGATTTATATTGTTAGGTCAACTGCTAAGAAAGTTGGTTCATGATGTTTTGTTAGACAATTTTTCTCCCCAGAATCTATCTTACTTATTTATAAGTTTACCATTTGTCCATGTTTTGAATATTGCTGCTACATCTGGTTTAGTGCTTCTGTTATATATTTAGAGATTCTTGATAAAATCAAAAGATGAATCAATAATATTATTTGCCTTGACTTGGCTTCTTGATTTCAGTCACTTTCCTGCCATTGTAATGTAGTTCCCTTTGCTTTTTTTACAAATACTTTCTTATGAACTTTTCGCTGTAGTACTCAGACTTTATGAATTTAAACACAGTACTAGTTTGGCAACAATGTCTCATTAATGTACAGTTGAATTGGGTAGATGTAGCTTTGTGTTCTATACTGACAATTTCATTTCTCGCTTTCAGAACTCTCTTCTGGCCTCATAAATTCTGGCCAATTTGATCTTCAAAAATTTATAAGCATTGCCATTTGTTATCTTCTGTCTGCTTCATTTATTTTCTATTGCTCTTCTTAATGTTTCTCTTTCACAATCAGTAACCACTTGTGTCTCTGTGCTTTAGTGTCTTCCATTGAGTGAAATGATTAAAAAATACATTGAAAATGAAAGAAAATAAGCAATATTTGCAGAATATTATAACCTTAAAGAAAGGTAAAAAGGCAACTCAAACATTTCAATTTCTTCACAATTTCCTACAATATCTTGTTTATCTTTTCCTGTTATGTTATGGCATAAAATAAACATCGGAAATAAAAATATATAAATATTAACAAATGGGAAAACAATAAATCTGTATCAATCAAGAAAATTATAATGAAGTTGAAAAACGTTTTTGTATAGTTTTTTTTTTAAGGAACTTTCTATACATTTTCATCTTAAAATGAAAGGAAAGAAGGTGATTTGATACTGGATAACCACAGTAAACTTTATATCCTGATTTTTTCAGCCTTTCATCTTTCTTAGCAGATATTCTATTATCACAATGTGGGATGTTTAATAACAAAAGTGAAACAGAAAAGTTTTGGTAGAAACAAAGAAAGGAACCCTTACGTAATATCAGTCCTCCTATATAGCAATGAATGCTAGACAATCTTTTCTCAGATGATGAAGAGACTTGAAACAACAAAAATGTGGTTCTACAGAAGGATCCTGAGAAAAACATGAACTGAACATGTAAGCAATGATAAAGTTTCAGAGAAAAGAGAAAAAAACAACACTTACACTTAACACCAGGAAGAGACAGTGGAAATTTCTAGGGTATATAACAAGAAAAAGGGCTTGGAAAATATAATACTCACAGGACTGATTGAAAACAAGAGAGACAGAAGAAAACAATGCATATACGTGTTAATTAGCATGAGTTACTGAACGGCAGAACAAGGTTTACAAGATATAGCAAAAAGGCAAAATTTACTAAGAGTTCCAAAGATGAGAAATTGTGAAGAGCCATGATCGCCTACTTCTAGAGCCAATGCACCACATGAAGGAGAAGATGAATGAAAAGACGAGAGAAACAAAATAAAATCCACTGGAATATATATGATATAAATTTCAAACATTAAGCGTCCCCTCTTTTTTTTGATGCGCATGTATAGTTTACATCAATGTAAACAACTTTAGTTTGGTGAAGACATAAAGAATGAAATGCTTCATGTAAAAACTTTTCCTACTTTGTCAGAAGTTTTTCTCAAACATTAATTAATTTCATAAAAGTGGATATTGAAGTCAACATAAAATGGTGACAGTTTCTTTCATCCATAAAAAGACAATATTTCGACTATGTGCATTGTGTCTGTGATACAGCAAAACAAATCTGTTTGGTTTGCAAATGACTATTTATGCTCTCACACCCTGACTGAGCACTATGGAGGAATGGTAAACTTTGAAAAAATAGTAGCTATTCACGCATTTATGCATCTTTCATTCAGCAATGTATTTGAACACTCTCAGTTACTGGCATGTGTTTACATTGTATATAACATGCTAAACTTTGCCTTCCTCTAACTAGCACCCATAGCTTAGAATTAGTATTGCTGACTGATGGCAATTTGGCCTGGTTTAAATCCTGGCTACAAGCAATTGGATATCTAACTGTACTGATGAGCTGTGATACAGTGAAACAAATCTGTCTGCATTGGACTATATATATATATAAACATGATTATAATTGTACTTGTCTTGAAAACCTTCCTCAAAAACTATTGAACAAAGGATAAAATGATTGTAAGAAAAGAAAGAGCTTAAGGCATGAAAGTCAGTCAAAAGTGTTTGGACCAAAATCAGCACGAAGCCCAAAGAAAAAACTCGACACGAGTAACCATCTAACAGAAAGCACTCAATACAAAGGTAGAGCAAATTAAATAGCACCTAATAAGCCAGGTGAACCTACCTAGGTTTCTCCTAAATGGATCGTCAGAGAGAAGCTGGAGCCAGCTTTCTCTGACAATTCATTTAGGAGAAACCTAGGTAGGTTCGTCTGGCTCATTAGGTGCCATATATATATATATATATATATATATATATATATATATATATATACACTATAGTCATCCGCAGACAGATCTGTTTTGCTGTATTACAGCTCATCAGTATGGCTTAGACTCCGGTCGCTTCCTAACCTAGGATTGAAACCCAACCGAATCGGCGTCAGTCAGTGATTCTACCCCTAGGCCACAAGCGTATATATATATATATATATATATATATATATATATATATATATATATATATATATATATATATGCTGGTCAGTTGTGCATTATGTGTAGGTCTATTGTATTATTCTAATGGTTATTGGGTGGGTGGTAAGGATAATGTTTCAAACTATTCTAAGGCTCATTGGGTAGAAATAATTGTTGATTTGAATGCAGTTTTGTGGCTATTTTATATTTGTTTTTTGTAACTTTCTTCTTGATTTCATTGTTGATTATTGTTGATTGTTGTTGCATTTACTTGTGTTTATATGTGTGTTCCTAGTTTGTTAATTTGTTTATTATTTATTGATTTGGATTATTTTAATTTACTTATTTATTTATTTTTTAATTTCATTTAATTTTGTTGTTCTTTTTTAGTTTTCAATTTTGAAGTAATGTAGAAAGATTTCTTTTCATGCCTGCATTTTATTTTGTAATTTGTGTTGATCTGGGAAATTAATTATAAGTATTTTCTCCTCCAAACAAAGTTTACAGTTTTGTAATTTATCACTCTAGGCTGATGCTGTTTTCTATTTTTTCCATGATATTTTTGTTGTGATTTGGTTTCCGTTTATTATTTCCCATATATGTTTAGAAAGTATTGTGCTGTCACTGCAGAACATTGACTTCAATGTCTACTTTTATATGACATGCACTCTATCCTGATATGGAAACTTTAACATATAAAAAAATGCATACATTAAAACAATTTTTATGATAAATATAGTATCATAGATATCAATTTAAATTTATATTTTCATATATGAATGATCTATGTGATAAATAATAAAATCTCACACCAACAAAAACAGGAATTATCAATATTTTTTAATAAAATTAAGCATGTCTGTATGTGCACATATAAATAAAAGTATATCCTGTATATCTTACGAATGTCTGTTGGTTAATATCAATTTTATTGACTTGTATTATTTGTCTTGTTGAGATGTTAGTGATTTTGTATATAATTCTATGTTTATCGACATTATTCTTCAAAATACAAAAAAAAAAAGAAAAGCTTATGGAGTTTGTTTATTTATAAAATTCCATTTTGGGGTTATTTTACCTTTTGTATATAGTATAACGATATATAAATTTTTGTAAATCAAGAACAGTTGTGGCCAGTTTAGTTACAAAACTCAGATAATGGACTCTCCCTCCTATATTGATAAGAGTTAACAGGAAGTTAACTTGAGGAGTTCTTGGGAAGTTCATAGGAGTTCTTAGAAGTTCTAGAGAGTTCTTTAGAGTTCTATTGCAGTTCAGTAGAACTACTAGGCAGTTGATATTAGTCGGCAGTTAGCCAAATACTAAGGAGTCAGCTTTCAGTGGAAGATTACCAAGTTCCTAACATTTAGGGTGTGTTAAGTTGATTAGCAACTGACATAGCATGATTATAACTTTCAGTGCAAAAACTACTCCACAACAGCAGCACCTAACAAAATCAAAGATAAACGTCTCCCTACCAATATTTAAAATAATGAAAATCTGCAGTTTCATCACCAATCAATGTTATTTTGCATTTAATAATAACTTTTATAAACAAAACTTTGAATTATCAATATGATTGCCTCTTGGTGGATTCATGGGATATATCTTCTTTGAATTTCTCAGATCTGGTTCTTTTTAAAATATTTTACCTAAACAATGAACTTACTTCTAATATACTGATGATGCTCTATTAATATATCCCTGTGATACTGACTTACTGGATTTTATAGATAAACTAAATAAAGTTGAACATACAATAGAATTTACTTATGAAATGGAAGAAAACAATGCATTACCTTCGTTAGACATCAAGTTACACTGAGTTGACAGGAGCCTAAAACTTACTGTCCACCAAAACTCACCAAATAAAAATGACCTAATAATTTCTCTTTCCATCATAACAACAAAATAAAATTCAAAATATATCATTGTATTCTACTTAAGAGCACACAGGAGTTTGTACTGAACAGTGTTTTAAATAACAATTAAATAAAGGGCACTTACTGAAGTAGGAGTATCCACCAAAACCAATGCTTGTTGTAATAAAAATGTTGGATTAAAAAAATCCACAAATTCTTTAGAAATACACACACACACACACACACACACACACACACACACACACACACACACACACTTATACATAAATATGTATGTCAAACATAAAACCTTGATTTTGAGATGGAAGTCAAAATAAATAAAAAATTGTTAAATAGTGAAATATAGAATTTAATCTACAAATTTTTAGTGTCTCTCCATGTATGAAAACAAATACAACTTTAAAGCATGTAAACCCTGTCTAACCATCCAACCAGCACAATCAAACACATTCCTTAGAGAATAGAACACAGACTATCAAAATGTTTTTCCCACAAAGCAATCTTCATGAAAGAAAAAAAGATTATGACAGTGCCTTAAATGAAAGTGTTCATAAAGACAAATTAGAATACAGACCCCAGTTAAACAAACAAATGAAAAATAATACTAGAAATTGAAACATTATTTGGTTCAATCCACCGTTTAATTTAGAAGTAAAATCCAAAATATGGCAAATATTTTTTAAATTGATTAATGAACACTTTCCAAAAAATCGGAATTAAATAAAATATTCAATAGAAATTCAATCAAATTAACTTATAGCTGTAATAGTAAGTTAGAAAATTACATAAAAAAACAAAACGCTAGAAACTTAAAGAATAACGTGCAACACAATACCACTAACAAATTGTTGTGGATCTTTGTCGCCAATTTGTTGTGGAGTTGTTGTGACAAAACTTCATTGCAAAATTGTAGTGACTGGTTTGTGCTGGAAGTAAGACATGGAACACAGAAGGTTGGTTCAAAACAGTGGATTTAGTATAGCAAGAAAATAGATACAAAGTAAGTGTTAGTAATAACTAAACAGAAATAAGTAAGTCTGAACAGTTACACTGCTTATTGCCTAACTAGTAGCTGGCTTTAACTGCGTACTTAACTGTCATACTCAACTGCCGCTAACTGCCTCTCGGAAATCACGCAGGTAACTATATAACAAGAGAGAAGAGTTCATTCTTTGTAGAAGGGCACCATAACACAAAGAATGTAACTGTAGGAACAAAAACAAATGCCCACTTGATGGACTTTGTAAAACAGAGCGGGTTATTTACAAAGCAGAACTACATGATACAGATGGACAAAGAAAAACATATCTGGGATCTACAAAAGGTATTTTTAAAAGCAGATATAATAACCACAAGTCTACATTCAAGCTGGAAAACCTTAAAAATTGTACCAAAGTAGCTAACCACATGTAAAAATTAAAACAAAAAAAACCATGATATAACGTGGACCATAAATAAGAAAGCCAAACCTTAAAACGGTGGTGATGTATGCAGTGTATGCCAGGAAGAAAAGTTGGTCATAATATTGTTTCCACAACAAAAAAAATTACTAAATGAAAGATCAGAAATAATGCCGAGATGTAATCACATCCAAAAATAGATCCTAGGATCATAAGAACCTGGACGAAATTGTTTAAGATCCTTAAGTAACTCTTACCTGATTTTGAAATTTTTGGTTGTTTAAAAATTCCAGTTATGCATTCATAAAAATTCCTGTTGAATGTTTGAAAATATTGGAAAATCGGTTATTATAAATCTCCTGAAGATACCAAAAGGTTAAAACCTAGGTTGTGGAAATAAACTCATTTCAAAATGAAAAATATTCAAAAGATCTACAATATATATGTATTGAGCACTTTTTAATACAACTGTGTACTGGTCTAATCTATTTATGACTAAAGCACTGATTAACAATATGAGCTGTGCTGAGATACAGCGAAACAGGTCTGCCTGAGTATGACTATATATATATATATATAAGAAAAATTAAGACAGACACCTTATTTTATGTTGAATTGGAAGTTTGGCCTATTTCAGGCGAACCATCATCAGCTTCCGTCTTTATTTAACAAAGGATTTTATACGAATGAGATTCGCAAAAACGTAAATAGCGAATAAAAATAACAGTCGCTCCCTTAAAAGAGAAAATTTAAGAAAAATACATCAGTTTGGCGAACACATACACATATTCATACACAATCATATCTATACACAACATATAATCAGATGACAGGCATAGCGGCCAATGTCAACAAAAGTTCGAAGATACATTCGTCTAACATTTAGGTTGCAGACCCTTGAATTTGAAACAAAGAAAGTTGGTTAGGTGAGAAAGAGAGTGAGAGAGAGAGAGAGAGAGAGAGAGAGAGAGAGAGAGAGAGAGAGAGAGGCACAGCGTTAAAAAGAAAGGTTAAGTATGTTGAAGCTTAAACAAAAAGAGAAGAAGAAAAAAGAAAAACGGAGCAGAGGAATAAATTTAAATTAGAAAGAAAAGATGATAGAATAAATTTAAAATAGGAATAAGTTTAAAATAGAAAGAAAAAATAATAAGAAAAAAGGGAGAGAAAGAAAATGCAAAAGAAAATAAAAAATAAATAGACAATATGAGTTAACGGTAAAAGAAATTGGAGTCTAAAAATTAAAAATATATTTAAGAGATAATCCGTTAATCTGTTGTGATCACAAAATACTCATACCACTAGATAAACAAAATTATACTAATTATACAATCAACAAAACAAATGTAATACAATATAAAATTAAAAAAAATTTTTTTTTAAATTACATTTTTTTTTTAAAAAAGAGTTATCCTACCACTGTATCGAGCACTCTTTATAAAAGTAAATGCATGAAAACAGGTTAAAAAACCTATGAGTTCTACAACTTAGTTACTATATATATATATATATATATATATATAATGACTGTTACTTGATTTAGAGGAGCAATGATATCACTTAAATAGCAACAGCAAAAATGTTTCAATCCTGCCGGAGTTTTTCATTCTTTTGTAGAGACATGCCATTGTTTGGCATTTTTACAGTCGTTGCTACATTTACATTTGGCTTATGGCCATATCACATTGAATACACCAGTTCTCGCTCGATCACCGAAGTTAAGCAACATTGAGCCTGGTCAGTACTTAGATGGATGACCACTTGAGAATACCAGATGCTGTAAGCGTTTAGTGACGGATGTGCGTTGTGGTGCACTGGATATCGGCTCGGAAAGAGAAATCAGCGAGCTGAGTTTGAATTCCAATTGAATGCCCACCATTCACTTAAGCATTGGTACCCTTGGGAAAGGTATTAATCCGTCCCTTCCCTCCAGTTATGGGTTAAATAACAGGGTAGGACTTGGGGACCCTGCCCTTAAAAACAAATCCCAATGAATCTTTATACTCGAAAAGAAAAAAGTATTACTAGATACAAAACTTATATAAAAGCAACAATAAATTGTTAAAAGAAAAAAGTATTACCAGCAATAAATAAATAAAAAAAAATTAGTTGCAAATAAATGACCCTCTGAGGTTGATATGCCATAAAACAAAACAACCAACCAACATTTACATTTGGGTAAACTTTCATTGCCTGGCCTCTTTGATGATTTTTGAGGCTTGCTCTACTTGGACAGACACAACCAGATTTATTAGACATTATATCAAATTCTGTACCAATGTTCACAAGGAAATTTACAACAAGGACCCTTAGGAACATTTCTCTTGAGATTTTCATGTTCTACATGTTTCTATTCAAAGTCACACTTACTAATAGATCAATAGTTCCACATTTCCTCACTCATTTTGGCATCTTCAGTGTTCTTGGCGAAGAAATCTTTATACCTCAATTTCATTTTTTGCATCAGTCTTTTAACTTTGCCCAACTCAGTGAAAATTGTTTAGGAATCTTGTCATTTCCTCTTGACCTCATGACCTCTTGACCTCCATAGTAACTAGTGAGGAAGTGGCAGAAATTCTATACAAGTAGATTGACTGTCTTTTGAGGATATCAATGTCATTCATATATATATTTGCCACCAGATGACCACCATTTCTCTCTCTCTCTCTCTCTCTCTCTCTCACTCTCTGAATAAAATCATACAATGACTACAGTGAAAAACAGCTGCAGTCCTTCTAATAAAATGACTATTATATGATGACTCTGGGGATACACAAAGTAACAACCATGGAATTCCATTAATACCTCAAGATACCAACTAGAATTTATTCATTTCCCATCCTTGAGGGGTCAATGGCCTGGTCAATGCAGATACAACCTTTGTCCAATCTTGGAGTCTTTTAATATATTTCCTCTTTTTTTCACTCTGTGACATTCTATGTTTAGTCAGGTATTTTGAGGTGGAACTTAACTCTAAAATTTAAAAATCTTTCATAGGTCATATCTTGATCCTCCAGCCATTTCATCTGTATCACTCTCACTGATCTTCTTTTTTCACTTTTTATTGATTCCTTCAGTTGATATTTTTCTCAAAAAGAACCAATGAAGGATAAGGATTGTTTATATTTCTCTACAGTTGTAAGTCTTATATATATATATATATATGCAAACTAATCACTATACTCATTTAAAAAAACCCTCCACGTATATACATGGAAGGAAAAAATGGTTGTAAAAAAAGAAAGAGCTAAGCACATGAACATCAGCCAAAGTGATTTGGACCGAACCAGTACGTAGCCCAAAGAAAAAACCTGAGACGAGTAATCAATAATAAAAAAGCGCTCAATACGTAAGCAGAGCAGAATAAATAAATTAACCTAGTGAGCCAACATACCTATCAAAGTTTCACCTAAACAGATTTTCAGCCAACCTTCCCTGAAGATCCATTGAGATGAAACCTTGGTAGGTTTGTTGGCTCACTAGGTTAATTTACTTATATATACCTATATCACCCGATGAGGCATTGGGGCTCCAATGCCGAAACAAACATGCCTTCGTCGCGATTATATATAGAAAAATTATGTACATGTTCTAAAATATAATTTATAATAAATAAATAAATAAATATATATATATATATATATATATATATATATATATAAAGTACAATATTTGGTATTTAAGTCAGGTAAATTCTGATAGAGACAAACTCAAAAGAACTCAGTGTTAAATTTATTTATTTAATTTAACAGAGAAATATAATCTAGAAAAAAATTTAGATATTCTACAATTTCATGGCTAATACATATATCGCAGCAAGAAAAAGCTGCTCGTCAGACACAAAAAGATACAATGTAAGTTTTTGCTTATATATATATATATATATATATATATGATAATGAAGCAATTCATGGAAATATTTACAATATTGGTATGCAGAATATTTTGCATAGTATATGTAAATTACAATAGACTATATGTCACTTTGATATTATGACAACAGTTTTATGAATTTTACCAGAATTTCCAAGTTCCACATTGTTAATCAGGTTGGTAAAACTCAAAGAACGATTAAGTTGTAATTCCAAATAACAGAACATAAGTAAATTTTACAAAATATAATATAAAACCATTGTCACTGTAATGCAGGTAAATTAGTATCCAGCTCTGTAGATATTCTACATTAGAATGCTCCATGAGTATTTAATTGGGTTAATTTTTAATTTGCTTGCTGTTGGGGGAATAATTTGTTCAGTTACACAGATGTCTTTAAAACCTATTTTATTCAGATATTCATCATTTTCTCCATTGAATGTGATGGAATGTGCATTGTGGTGCAGTGGATGTCGGCTTGGAAAGAGAAATTGGTGAGCTCGAATTCCAGCTGAGTACCCTGCATTCACTTAAGCACTGGTACCCTTGGGAAAGGTATTAATTCATCACTTCCCTCCAGTTATAGGTTAAATAACGGGATGGGGCCTGGAGGCAACCCATCCAGCGTTGGTGTCACAATAAAAACACCCTCGGTAGCCCTGGTGAAGCATCAAGTATTCAGCTATTTGACAAGATTATGAATTTCGCTACAAAGTGTGTAAGGGTTCCAAATACTCAGGGAATACTGGAGGGGTGGAGTGAGTTCTATCTCGGCTAAGGCTGCAGGATGACATCATTGTGCATAAAAGTCATCTTGTTTGGTTTATTGTTTGAGCCGTTGCTCCATATGTGCCTTCAAAAATCAATGTATCTTATGGCAATGTTAATTTTAGTTGTTTCCTTATTAGGAAACATTCAGCATTCATTCTATTAAAACAATTTTTCAGGAAAATAGATTTCTTATGTCTGCTGTTATTGCCATTTCTAGTATTGATGAGAGATTCCTTCACAAAGTTTTGTTTGATAAAGTGAAGAACATAAACATCTTGATTATGTCATTATTTTCTCTTTACAAGTGCTATATATTTTAGTTTTTGCAAATGTTGAAAGTCCTCAAGTGTTGGTGGTTTCTTTTATTTGGTACAATTCTTTGTTTGGGATTCTGTCACAAAAGTCCACAAAGTTTGAAAAAGGATGGCTAAAATCTAAAGGTTTCATTTGCTTAAAGCCACTTTTAACCTGAGAGATCAGCTGACAAATTTAGCACTATGCATGACATCCATAGGAAAGTCTTGGTTTAATGAGGCTATCAAACAACCTTCTTAGACTGAGACTTCATATAGATGAACATGACAAGTTTTTAATTTGATATTTTGACTTTGTAACAATTTCTGGTGTTGTGTGAAACTACTCCAAATACAAATAACTTAATGTTCATTTTCCTTATCTCCTCGACTAAATTTATTATAACTGATCCATACATAAAGTATTTGATGTGTTTAGTATTTACTAATTACCCATTCTGAATTTTTATGATAGATTCAGGGTTCATGCCTTCACTAATTTCATTCCAATTCCAAATTATAGTTTTTCTTTTGGAAAGTTTATCTTGAGTTTTTTTTTAAACACTTGATAAAGAATGTTGATTTTTATTCAAGATCATTCTTATCCCATTGATGAATACTTATATCACACGCATAGACCCCTCATCATGTGTTTGTTGGCCTTAGGCAAGAACACTGTTTTCTATTAGTTGATTCATTTTGGATGTGTTATGGAATACTTAAATGATCAGTGCCCATCTCTTCAGATATGTGATTGCATATGTGAAAAGATTAAATAGACTGGGACTTTCATTTCCTTCTTGTCATCAGGTTTGAAATCTTCCTATTTTGGAGTTTATGAAATGTTATGGCTATTACTGCTGGATTGGTTCTTTCACCTAAACATCCAAAACTTGTTGAATGGCCTTCCCCGCTGAAATAAATAAACAAAGAGAAAAGGAAAGATAAAGAGACACTAGAGGGACAGTTTGGACACTGATTTTATTTTTTTTAGTTCCAACGACTTCTTGTTGGGGAAATTCCTTCTTGAAGAGTCTGGCACATCTTTACCATCAAAAGTCCAACAGAGAAAGAGATCGAGTTTATTTTTGGCATCAGGAGGCCTCTCTTTTTGTGCATACGTCAATTGTCTTTTGTGTCAGAGGACTCCTGGGAGATTTTTATGTTTATTTTATTTCATGCTTATTTTGTATTTTTATTTTATTTTGTAGTTTTTATTTTATTTTGTATTTTTAGTTTATTTAGTGTTTTTTATTTTATTTCATATTTTTATTTAATCCCTACAAGCTCCTTGCAGGACATGTATATTTTTGTGGGTTGACGTAATTCCTCTATCAGATCTAGACATTCAGTTGAAAGGAGATTGAAAGTCAGATTGAAAGGCAGTATAGTTTTCTGGGTTAATGTTTAGTAAACAAAGCTTAGTTAATTCTATGTAGAACTTCTCTTTTTTGGAAATACCTTCTTTAATTTTTGCATTAGCTAACATCTTATCAGATTTTATAGCCATGAACAACTCAAATGTCAAAAATCACCAGTCTTTCTGACTGGTGTAACATTTGTCCATTACAATATCTGATGATTTGTAAATTGTAATCCAAATCCCCTGCTATCTTTTCCCCTTTAAGTTAAGTCAAAATAAATCATGCCCCAAATATGCAATGGCGTCACTACCAAGTCAATGCATCTCTTGCATGCAAACAACTTCAAAGTTTGCATGTTTGTATTTTTGTAAAATGAAATGCAGACTGAAATCATTGAACCCTGAATGGACATTGATTTTTCTTATTTTTCACTTGAAGAATTTTACAGTTTAGATTTTCCAGTTTTGACAGATTAGGTGGCCAACAAGAATATTCCTTCCCTTAACAGTAGCGGATTTTGAAAAGATTATGATTAACTGACTGACAAGATATATCCATTCTATACCAGAAGCAAATTTTCAAAGGATCATGATAAGGTGGGTGACAAGATATTGATTTCCCTTACTAGCAGCTGATTTTGAAAAGATTATGAGTAGATGGCTGACACGATCATTTCTTCACTTACATGTAGTATATTTTGAAAAGTTTAAGATTAGTTGGTTAATAAAACCTTTTTTCCTTACCAGTAGCAGTTTTAAAAAGTTTACATTTAGGTGGCTGACAAAATCTTTCCTTCCTTACCAGTGGCAGATTTTGAAAAGATAATGATTACGTGACAGAAAAGAACATTCTTTTCTTTACCAGTGGTAGATTTTAAAATGTTTATGATTAGGTGGCTGACAGGAACTTTCTTTTCTTTACCAGTGGTAGATTTTAAAATATTTATGATTAGGTGGCTGACAGGAACTTTCTTTTCTTTACCAGTGGTAGATTTTTAAATGTTTATGATTAGGTGGCTGACAGGAACTTTCTTTTCTTTACCATAGCAAATTTTGAAAAGATTATGAATAGGTAGCTAACAAAACGTTTCCCTTTAAGTTAAGTCAAAATTCCTTACAAGCAGTAGAATTGGAAAAGAATATAATTATGTGGTTGAGAAGATTTTTACTTTCCTTACCAGTAGCAGATTTTGAAAAGATAATGATTACGTGACAGAAAAGAACATTCTATTCTTTACCAGTAGCAGATTTTTAAAAAATTATTATCAGGTGGCTGACAGGTCATATCCCTACAAGTAGTAAGACGTTCCCTTGCCTTAGCAATAGCAGATTTTAAACAGTTTGTCATTTGGTGGCTCACAATACTATTCCTTTACTTACTGGTATTAGATTTAGAAAATATTATGATTTTGTGGCTGACAAGACCTTCCTTTGCCTTAGCAGTAGCAGATTCTCAAAGGTTATGATTAGCTGGTCGAGAAGATCTTTCCAATCCTACTAGTAGAAGTTTTTATTCATCTCTGTATGGTTTGCCATCAAGGAATGCATCCCTTGGTAACCAATGTACCTGATGATGTGCTATTCAATCAAATTACAAAGCATTTTTAAATTTAGAAAACTAAAAAATCAACATGGCTATTAATTTTGAAGACCTTGAAATTGAGGATATTTCATTGTGTTGGCTGCAATTTGTTTGAATTTTAAATGAATAAGCCAGTTTTCATCCTAACAATGCAGATGTTTCCAGCATTTAATAAATAAACTTTTAGCTTTAAATAAGTATTTATTTTATATCTCGATAAAAGAGGCTAATAACACGAGATGAAATAAAATGTTGAAGGATAATTGCCATTATTTCAGTGAATATGTATTTATAATAACAAGCATTTTTTCCACTGCAATTTAATGAGATCCCAAGATGCTCATTGCAGTCTAAGTATGAGAAGAAGGTGTAAGTATGAGTGTGAATAATTTTGTGTGTGAGTGACTGGGTGTGTGTGAGTGTATGTGTGTTAGATGCATATAAATACATCTATTAATTTTGCTGTCAGTCTAGACACACAGATACACAAAATCTGTATTATTTAAAGTTTTCAATTCCTTCATTATACAAGAATAGTTATTATGTGTCTATGTTTCTCTCTCTCTCTCTCTCTATATATATATATATATATATATATATATACATTTATTATAAATTATATTTTAAAACATGTATATAATTTTTTTATATATCCACTAAAAATTGTACATTTGTTTCGACATTGAAACTTCAATGTCTCATCAGGCAATGTGGATAGGAATGGAAAGCCTCTTTTCTTATATTTGGTCAGTTGTGTGTGGGATGTTGGTGGGGGTTAGTGATAAGGGAATAAGTCTTGTGGATTGACCGTTAGAATTTTGAAGAAAGTGGTGTGGGTAGTTATTGATAAGGGAACAATATATATATATATATATATATATATATATATATATATACTCAAAAAGACACATGCACACACATACACTGTATATTTCCACATATAAAGCAACCTGTGGATAAGACAAGACCCAAAAAATAGGTAAATTTCCACGATTTTCTTTGATATCTGTAGTATAAGATGACGGATTTTTGACTATATATGACGAGACTATAAATGGTGATGTTTATGATGAGCTTTTATCATTAGATAGTGATGACCATATTAATTTTGAAGAGTTTTAATTATCTATGAAGGTGTCTTGTGAATTTTATTCTGTAATGAAAAGTAAAGATTTTATAGCATCTTAAATGCTTTGTTGCTTATGACCATATTATGTATGTTATTGAAAAATAAAGTTTCCATGTTCTACTAAATGTTGTTGTTATTTAATAATGTCACACTCAGAATGAATTTTAATAAAAAATTTAGATTTTATGTTATCCTAAATGCTAATATGAGGAGTAATGATTTGTGTGAATGCATGCATAGTTCTACAAACGAAAGAATTGTTTAAAATTACTTGTTACTTACTGAGCAGAATTTTAGCAAATTGTTTTGTAATCGTCTCTTGAATATTGCATTTTAATGTGAAATCAAAAAGTAAAAGTAATTTTGTTACATTTATAACTGTAGCACAGCATTATAATGTGAATTGTTTCAACTAGAAATATTTACATCAGTAGTTACCATGGTGAGGCAGTTGTTAGCCTCTTGTAATCCATGGCAAAAGCATAATCGCTGTACTTACAATTGCTGATGTACCACAAGATTTAAGATTAACTTGTAACTGCTCTACTAGACAACCCTCTTTTTTTGCAAGTAATTTCTAAAGATTTAAAGGTCAATTTATATGTGCCTTATATATATATATATATATATATATATATATATATATATCAGTATTATTTTCATTTTTGCATTATTAATTTAGACAAAAGTTCAACCATCATCCCCTATATATATATATATATAGGGGATGATGGTTGAACTTTTGTCTAAATTAATAATGCAAAAATGAAAATAATACTGATTTCATTTTAACAGATACATTAACCAAAGTTACACAAAATATCTTGAAATATTAAAGTGCAAATTTATTCAATAAAATTACCATTACCAATTTTTTCTATCTAACCAAATAATGAAGGTCGTCTCGAAGGAGCATGCCTCCACATCCTACCGCACAAAAGCTGGTGAATCCAGGGCTCTATGCTAGGCCCGATGCTTTTTCTAATCTTCATAAATGATCTTCCTGACATGATCAAATCCCGAGTAGGCATCTATGCAGGTGACACCACCATTTACTTCCATATCAGTAAGAAATCTGGTGAGGCAAACAAATATAACCTCACTGCTGATCTCAAGGACTTCCACTCTGTAGTAGGCTGGGGTAAAATTGGCTTGTAAACTTCTATGCTTCTAAAACAAAGCTGCTGTCAACCATCATAGGCAGTCTCTCCTGCTCCCCCATAAGCATGAACCAGATGACTTCAGAATCTCCTGCAACTCTTTTGGACAGTCTCCTTGTTTAAGTAGGTGAATATTGTTGAAGCCTTATCTTCAGTTCATCTTTGGGGTTACAAGAACCTTTTTGGTTTCTCGCTCAACTGCGCTACATAATATTCAAGGGGTTGCAATCTGGGGAGTTAGGTGACCAGGTGTAAGAAGTGATGCAGTTGCAGAAATAGCCATAGCTGGATCCCTCTGCTTGTATGGCAAGGTGCAGATCGACACCCAAACACTCTTAAAATGTCCTTATTGGTGCTTCTAGCATGAATACCAAACAGTAGAGCATACCATTTCTAAATTTCTGGCAGAGTGAATTGCGTCTTGGTGCTCTTTTTCTCATAAACGGTGCCCAACTGACCCTACTATACCGGACAGTTGACAAAATAAAAAACAAACAATGAAATTAAAATATAAAGTAACGGCAATTTACATTTGCATATGATGGATTGCTAAAAATTTCTCGCCTTTACACATTTCCCAAAATTTGACCAAATATCCAAGAGTTAAAATTTTTATTCAAACTTAATGAACAGGAGTATTCAACATGTGTGTATGAATGCACAGATTCTGCATTTGCCGATGTGAATCACAAATACACAGAGAAAATGAATGTTTGTACATACATAATAATTATATACTTACATAATTATATAAATATTGACTGAATAATTCTATTGTTAATTACAATTAAATGCACTGGTAGATACAGAGAGGAACATAGCAAGAAGAAAACTTTTAATTAGTCTCTTCTTAATTACAATCTTTCCAGTTGCCAATTTTCTTTTTCTTCTCTTTCATCTGTGTGCAAGTGTGGAGATATGTATAGGTGCATATATATGATGAAAAGATCTTGGCAAAAAACACTTTAAAAAAATTGCTTGGAAAATCCTGTCACATTTTTTATATGATGATTTTGAGAGTACTTTTCAATACTTAGCATTAAATATTCATTAATTTGTTTAATTTTTATGCTCAAATATTTTATTCCTTTTTTTGAAGTTTACACAATATCAACAGGAGTAAATTTTGTATTGTTTTACTCTTTCCAAATGAGTTTACATCAAACCTATATCACACACTGTATGTTTTATGAATTAAAAAAATGTTCATCAGCAATGGAAGCAGGAAAAAATATTTGTTTCATCTATTGAAATTAAGCATTAAGAATGCAGCCAGTTCATCAATGGTTTGACCATTTTTAATAGGGAAATTTTTCTCTTAAAGATTCCACTTGATTTAGATGACCAAGTTCTGTTAATAGTTCTGTTGCTGTTGCAAACCATAGTTGAAAAGAATCCTAAGTAAATTGTGTGAGAAATAGCAAAACATTTCAATACAAGTCAGACTTTGATCATAAAACAGCTTTATGAACTTAGAAAAGTGTCTATAGATCTGTCATCATCTGACTGATTCTGAACTTAGTCAAAGAATTGCCTGTTGCTCATAATTAAAGAATAGAATTCCTAGCAAAGCATTTTCTGAGTAGAATCATCACAAGTGAAGAAAAACAAGTTCTCTATCATCCTATCCAATGAAGACAATAATGGTTAAGGCCTACTGAAAACGAAAACTGTTTATTCACTCCAAGACTATAAAACCCACTAAAATTAAGACCTGCATTTCGTTGGATAGGAAGGACGTTGTCTATCATGAATTGCTAAATGAAAATGAAGCAATCTGCAGGGAAATACTGTTGTCAAATTTTGCATAAAGAAATTGGCCAACATTGTTTTTGGTGTTTTTTTTTACGATAAGTTTCATCTTGTACAAGACCTGAAACCACTCAAGGTAGAGGATTATATTAAGAGGTAGTTTATGTAAATAGAATAGGAAGATAACAGTTAACCCTACACTTGAACAGGTTAAGATTGTAGTTATCAGGAAAACATCCTCTTGGGAGTCAGTTCCACTGTGCAGTAGTTTGTGAGAAGAAACTCTTTGTGTGGAATTTGCTTCTCAACAATGGAATGTAGAGGGTATGTGAGTAGTTTGTGAGGGGTATGGTGGGTCCTTGACATGAAGGGTTAGAACTGGTGAAATCTAGAAATGTAATTCATCTGAGCACTTTCCATGGAAGTAATAATAGAGTGGTGAGAGGTTTGCCACATCCCATTTGTAAGAGAGAGGTTGGAGGGTGGAAAATAATTTGTCACCCACAAGGATTTGGAGATACTTTTGAATTCTATCAAGACTAGAACGGTACTTCACTTTTAGTCGGATCTGGTTCTTGTAATGATAGAGGATAGCAAGCAAAGTTGTATTGGAGCCGTAGAGAGAGACAACCATTTTTTTCTGCATCTTTAGCAATAGGTCATATGTATGAATTCCATTTGAGGTCAGGTGTGATTTTAAGACCCAAGAGTCTCTCAAGGCACTGAGCCTCCTTGAGGAGACATCCATTCATCATGATTGGGGGTAGTTCAGAGACTGACCAGCAATGATGGAATGCAACGAGTTTGGTTTTCTGGGTATTGAATGTAACCATCCAGTTTTTCCCCCAGTGAGAAGTTGGTGCAATTTGAGATGAGAGATGAGCTGCCAGTCCCTAATCCTAAGAGTTTTAGATATGCACCTGTATATTATCATATCAGCCTAGATATTCGCAAATGATCTGAATATATTCTTAGGCAAATCATTCATGTAAAGTAAAAAGAGGTTTTTCAAGAAGTGACCCCTGTGTTGGTTACTGGGTGCCCAAAGAACTGGCTGTCAATACCTTCAGGGTCCTACAATTAGGAAGGATTCATTAAGTGAGAAGACTCTTCCAGTGATTCTATAGCTGGAGTGCTTTAGCAGCAAACCTTGGTTCCTTACCTTGTCAAATGCATCAGAAATATGTAACATGTTGATCTTCAAGGTGTGTTTGTCATTAAGATTCGCACTAACTTTGTGAGTAATGGTAGATAGGACATCAGCAATGTATTGGGCTGATTGAAACCCATACTGATTGTCAATGAAGAGATTGTTCCTATCTAGGTGATCAATTTGCTGATTACAGCCCCAAAATGCTTACTGGAGAGAATGAGAAGACTGGTTGATCTATACTGAGAGGAAGAAGATATCTTGCCCATATTATTCTTAAATATGTGATGATCTTACATGTGATAATACAAGACCACATGTTGCCCAAGTCACTCAGAAAAAGATTATGATAAGATGATAATATGGAATTCTTTTTTATGATAAGATGATAATATAGAATTTTTTTTTAATGATAAGATGATAATAAGAAAATTTTTCCTCATCTGACTGACATTACCTGTTTATAATTTTTTCAGATTATTGTATCATTTATTAGGGGGATAACAGAAGAATATAAGTAAAAGACTTTTGTGAAAGATATAAAAAGATGAAAATGATGTGGATATCATTACATTTTACATTTTTATCTTAAATGGCAAATATGTTTGTATGAAAGGAAGTTTTATGGAATATAAGTACAATTCATGTCAAACTACCATTTTGTTTTTGATTTCTGCAATTGAATCAGCAAGAAGCAACATCAAGGAATTACATACAGAGAAAGAAAGAGAAGGCACTGAAACTTGTAGATTCTTTGAAGTGGAAAACAATGACAGAAATTCTATCATAACGGTTTAGATAAACTGCCAAGTTCTTGTAATTATAAATGAATCATGGTAACATCAACACAATTATCTATGCAAATAGGAAGCTAGTTATAGCATAATCAATAGCAATCATTGTCATCCTAATATATCTTTAGCAATTTACTTTCTTACCATATCTATGTCTATCTGTATACAGATAAATGAATATATATATATATATATATATATATATATATATATATATATATATATATATTAATGCAGGTTTCATTGAATAATATAGACAAGTTTTGTCTATTAATTTTGTGTAGGATCCGTTCATACCGTCTGATATACTTGATGGTGATGTCGTTGAAAGACAACAAAAAATCACAGTATTTGTTGAATTTTTTATCGGGTTTAAGCTTTCGGCTCACATAAGCCATTATCAAAGAGTAAATATTAACACACAGTAAACATAGAACATTTAAGTTATTAACAATAAAGAGAATTGAATTGAAAATATAAGTCCATCCCTACCGTGGCGGATGGCCGAAGACAGTGACAAAATAGTGGTGTTGTGGTCCCTGGTTTTATTACAGACATTTGAGTACGTTATTGGAAATATCAAAATTGATTGTATTCAAACCAGGTTTAAATTGTTTAATGTAGAGTGCTTCGAGGATTTTTAGTTTCTGTTTGTTATTTTCTTGTTTAAATATGTACGTGTTATCAACAAGCGTTTTTCTCAGAAGTGTGTACTTAAGGCTGAGGCAATCAAAGATCGACATGATAAAAGCAGAAGCTCCTCAAAAATTCTATCGAAACAACTAAAAAGTGCCGCGCACGAACTACGCAACCACCTTCACATAATTGTAAAAAAAGCTGACAAGGCTAACATCTTTGTTGTACTTAACAAATCAGATTACAACACAAAACTCAACCACATACTTCATGACCACACAAAATTTAAAAAAATTAACAAAAACCCGACACACCAACTAAACTTAATAAACTCATTAGTACCAACAACGCTGATCAGAATTCCTTAAAACTCCCTAAAATTACTGGTGACTATAAACCTGGTTACATATACGGAACCATAAAAACTCATAAACCTAACTATCCTCTCCGCCCTATCATATCCCAAATTCCTACTCCTGTATACCAGTTAACTAAACATATTAACCAGCTTATCACACTCTACCTTCCGAGTAAATACAGCATAAAGTCAACCCTAGAGGCAATCCAAATTCTCAAGAGTGAAAAACCTAACAATGAAATCATAGCTTCACTTGATGCGGAAAACCTTTTTACTAATGTACCCGTCAGTGAAACTATTGATATAATTATAAGAAATGTTTACAGTAATCCTTCATTACCCCCACTCAAAATTAATCCCAACATCCTAAGAAAAATTCTACTAGCTTGTACTACTGAAGTGCCTTTTGTTGAGCTAAACAACACTATATATATACAACGTGACGGAGTCTCCATGGGTTCAGTGCTTGGTCCGACTTTTAGTAATTTCTACATGTCTATCTTTGAAAATACTACCTTTGCAAAATTTACAAAACCATCAATATATCTACGATATGTTGATGATATACTACTATTAATTAAAAATGCTGATGAAATCTTACAACTTCAAAAACAGTTTCAAAATAACTCAGTTTTAAAATTCACTTATGAACTTAGCAAAGATAACAAAATTCCTTTTCTTGATATATTAATTAACACTGACAACAATAAATTTACTATCTCACCGTATCAAAAACCCACTAATAAAAATCCCTCCACACTCAATTATATTAGTGAATGCCCCCACTATTACAAAATAGCCATTATAAAAAATCTATTATATCGTGCAAAAGTCAATTCATCTACAAATCAGATCTTCCACAGTGAACTAAAAAACATAAAACAGACACTCATCAATAATAATTTTCCCAACTACATAGTTGATGAACAAATACGTTATTTTCTTAAAAAGCTTAACATGGAAAAAACAACACATGATACTAACCCAACCAATCCTAAACATATCACACTCTTATACCGTAGCCAGATGCACTCCAACTACCAACTAGATGAAAACATCCTAAAAAAACTCATAAATACTAATATTTCTCCGGCAGACTCTAACAAAAGAATTAAGTTTATTATATATTACACTAAATCCACTACATCTAATTCATTTGTCCGCAACGACTCTTCCCCCACCGTTAGTGATTTGCAAAAAACCAATGTAGTATATAAATTCATATGTCCATTTAGAGAATGTATCTCTAACAACCTCAATAATATCTACATCGGCCACACCACAAATTCGCTCTCACGGCGTCTGACGTTGCACTTAAATGAAAATTCAAATATATTCCGTCATTTAGAACAACACGGTTATCAACGCACACTTCTGAGAAAAACGCTTGTTGATAACACGTACATATTTAAACAAGAAAATAACAAACAGAAACTAAAAATCCTCGAAGCACTCTACATTAAACAATTTAAACCTGGTTTGAATACAATCAATTTCGATATTTCCAATAACGTACTCAAATGTCTGTAATCAGACCAGGGACCACAACACCACTATTTTGTCACTGTCTTCAGCCATCCGCCACGGTAGGGATGGACTTATATTTTCAATTCAATTCTCTTTATTGTTAATAACTTAAATGTTCTATGTTTACTGTGTGTTAATATTTACTCTTTGATAATGGCTTATGTGAGCCGAAAGCTTAGACCCGATAAAAAATTCAACAAATACTGTGATTTTTTGTTGTCTTTTAACGACATCACCATCAAGTATATCAGACGGTATGAATGGATCCTACACAAAATTAATAGACAAAACTTGTCTATATTATTCAATGAAACCTGCATTAATGAAAAAATGCTGCCAAAATACACACAATATATATATATATATATATATATATATATATATATATATATATACACACTCTTCGCAATAATTACGCTCTCACACCCTGATTAAGCACTCTAAAAGAAAGGCAGACTTTGAAAAACAGTAGCCACTCTAGCGTGTACGTATCGCTCATTCAGTAAAAATGAATTTGAGCACTCTAGCTATTGGGCGCGTAATATGATATGCGCTAAGGGGACTGCCTTCTTCCACCGAATGCCCTGTGGCCCGGACGGGTAGAGTCGCCGACTGATGCCAAATCGGTTGGGTTTCGAGCCTGGGTTGTGTAGCAATCGGAGTCTAACCATACTGATGAGCTGTGATACAGTGAAACAGATCTGTCTGCGGATTACAATATATATATATATATATATATATGTCACACATTGAGTGCTGGTACTAAGAGAACATCTATAATTTATATTAATAATAAATATACATTTAGCATTTGTATATATTTCTGAGATTAGGTAGTATTTACAGCATTTACATTATTCGGACTATTGACCTCATCATTGTTGCCATTTGTATGACGTTTCGGCCATTGTATGTTTCAGCCTTCTTCAGGTGCTAGAAATTTTAAACTGAATCCTTTATTACAATCACTGGGGTATATCATCCTCATTCCTTGTGATTCTTTTCAATCAAGGCTTTACACAAGGAATGAGGATGATATACCCCAGTGAATGTCATAAAGGGTTCAGTCCAAAATTCCTAGTACCTGAAGAAGGCCGGAGCATACAATGAACTAAAAGTCATACAAATGGCAACAAAGATGAGGACAATAGTCCAAATAATGTAAATACTGTAAATATACATTTGTTCCTTATAATTTAGCAAAACTCATATTTCATGAACAATGCAGTCACCAGATATTGACTGCTACACTTTCATTATTGTTGTGGAGTAGTTTTCACACTGAAGCTTTTAATCGTGCTATGTTGGTTGCTAATCGACTTAACACACCCAAAATGTTAGGAACTTGGTAATCTTCTACTGAAAGCTGACTCCTTAGTATTCAGCTAACTGCCGACTATATCAACTGCCTAGTAGTTCTACTGAACTCCAATAGAACTCCAAAGAACTCCTATGAAACTCCCAAGAAGTTCTCCTGTTAACTTCCTGTTAACTCTTATTAATATAGGAGGGAGAGTTCGTTATCTGAGGAATAGGTGTGTTTCCCCATAACAATTATAGAGTACAGTTATAAATACCAATATTTAAATTATGCAATGGTCAATTTTCAATTAGCACCTGATAATTGCACTGTGCATTGAATTCAGAGTTGTGCTACCAGTAAGGAAAAGAAATGTGTGTGTTTATGTGTGTAAAACTTTAAGATAGAATATATTTGTAAAAGAACAATATAAAGACAAAAGGAAAACTTATCTTAGCCAATGTGCTTTATCCACTAAGGGACATTATTGGCCTGAATATTTGAGAAATCTTTTTTTTTAAAAATGTATGCACTATGTATCCAGTGAGCCATTCCTAGAGAGTGTACTACTTAAGTCTACAAACGTATACCAGCCTGAATCTGCTAACAAAAATGTTAGAATTACTGTAAGGTTAGTTTTGAACCATTTAAAACTCTTCAACTTGAAATAAACTTCATTACTTGATAAGACACAAGTAGTTTCAAAACAAGATGGCTATTTCTGTCGTGATATTATAACATATTTATGTTATAAATTCTAAATAAATATTATTCGCTCTACTTTGTATTGAGCACTTTTTTAAGAATAGTGTTTCATACATATATTCGTGCACATATGACTTTAGCAAGTCACTTTGTTAATTTCTAAGGAAGTATGCCCAGTATAGGTAATTGATTTGCAGCAAGAAACTCAATCTTGTGCTGGGCATTGAATTTCTTATGCTTGATTAGATTTAATGGGATTATTTTGATTAGTGATGACAGAGTTATTAAATATATTTCTGCCATAATTCATGAAAAACATGTAAACTTAATAATATATTACAGAAAATGAAACATCACAAGCTTTGTGGTCACTAATCAAAATAACCCCATCAAATCAAAACAAGGGATGACGAATATAGTGTATGAATTTCAATGCCCAGTACAAGACTGTGTTTCTTGTCACAAATCAATTACCTATATTGGTCACACTAACACCTCCTTAAGTAGATGGCTTACATGTCACTTATCAAACTAAAGTTCCATAAAAAACATTTATTAACACATAATTTACAAGAACCCTTAAGGAAAGTTCTGATCTAAAACACAAGAATTCTATATCAATCACAATATCATAAACATCTGACTATTCAAGAGGCACTATATATCAAACATTTCTCTCCTACCATCAACCTTACATTATCTAATAGTGGAAATGGAATATTGAAAGTTTTTTTATATAGAAAGATGCTCACATCAATTCCAGTTGTAGATGGCAGTGAGAGCTTAGAATGAATGCTCCTTTTTAAAAAACAAAACAAAATAGATTATTAACACAAGGAAAAACAACAACACCAGAGACATAAACACCCTTGAAAATGGTTATAGAAGTGGATGAAAGTGCCTGGGACAATAAGACTTATGGAAAATTATGATATTCCATAGTTTCAAAAAAATAGAAAAATGTTAGAATGCTGGAAAAAACTTAATAAAAAGTTAATTAAATCTCAGTTGTCAGTCATATTTAATGAAAGATGTTTGTATATATATATATATATATATATATATATAAGTATTGGGTAGGTATAGATGGAATAAAATACTGTATTCAAAGAAACACTATTCTTAAAAAAGTGCCCAATACAAAGCAGAGCGAATAATATTTATTTAGAATTTATAACATAAATATGTTATGATATCACGACAGAAATAGCCATTTTGTTTTGAAACTACTTGTGTCTTATCAAGTGATGAAGTTTATTTCAAGTTGAAGAGTTTTAAAATGTTCAAAACTAACTCAACCCCTTTAATCAGGGGAGGCAGTGTTACAGAGTGGACCAATCAAAACAAATCTATCTATCTATCTATCTATCTATCTATCTATCTATCTATCTATCTATCTATCTGCATATGAACACACATACAAACACATGCATGTACATCTATACATGCAGTGAATGTTTAAATTTATATGTAATAAATTCTAAACTTATTAATCTGTATATTTACATATATGATAGATATATGTATATATATATGCTATATACATGGATTTGATGTTAACTTGAAATGACTAAAATTAATTACAATGATATGCACTAAATACAATACAGAGGAATAAATTCATTAATTCATTAACAGATATAACTTAATTATTTTATCATAAATTAAAATTCATTCTCTTTCTCTCAATTATTGTTCCTTTATTTTTCTCTCACATTGTATGTGTGGTGGCATAAACATATATATTTCTATATTCTTAAAGATCAAATACATATATATTTGATGCTAACTTGAAATGACTAAAATTAATTACAATGACATGCACTAAATATAATGCATATATACATGTTTATACATAAGAAATCTATATCAGTCTACTTCATAGTAGTCCTTTTGCGATCACATGTACACATCCCAGTTTCCCTCCCAAAACGTTCTTCAAAGACCTTGTTTTCTTCAGATTGCCATCAATTGTTTATTCTCAGTTGTTGTTTAAAATCTCTTTCCTTTTGATGAGATTTCTTTTTCATCTTTTAAAAAAGCCACATACTGCAGAGAGCTTGATAAGGTTGATGTGATGTGATGTGATGTGATTTCGTAAATAATCGTGAATAAGACATGAAGAATAGTCACACTAGTTGGATACCTTCAGGACAGTTTGTGGAATACTCAAATATTTTTACCCAATAAAAGGTTCAAAAGCCACATGGTAGTAGGTTACTGAATGAGGTATCTAAACTTACTTTATAAATGGAACTTAGTGTGTGTGTGTGTGTGTGTGTGTGTGTGTCTGTGTGTGTGTGAGTGTCTGTGTGTGTGTATGTGTTTGTTACCTATAGACTCTGAAACAGCTGAACCGATTTTCTCGAAAATTTACACAGTTGTACTATAAGCGTCTGCGAGTGTTCTTAGATAGGTTTTGTGTCAAGGTACACCCAATAAATATTGAAAATTGATAATCGAAAAAATTGGGTTATAGAAGGAGTGGCCCAATTTTAATCAAATTTGATACACTCATAGATAAAAACACAAAAAATGATATTCAGAAGTTTCAAGGTTGCAGTTCTTACAGTAGTGCAGAAAACCAATAATATATATATATATATATATAAAAGGCAAGATGTTTGTGTGTGTGTCTGTTTATCTGTCTGTATGTTCTTTATACAAATCCACAATTTTTATCCGATTCTCACCAACCTTCAAAATTTGACTTACATCCACTCATTTTTCTTTCAGTCTACGGTTTTGCTTTAACTGAAAACAACTATTGCTTTTTAGTCTTTCATGCCAATGTCCAAAGAGTCTGAGCTCCAGGACCATGGATTAGTTTTAAAGCTTTCATTACACCCAAGCAACGCCGGGCTATACTGCTAGTATGAGATAAATATAAGAGGAGATAGAAAGAAGTAGACATTATGAAAATAAGAAAAGATAGTGATCTGCTTGAATAGATTTAGATTATATTGTTTTGGGAAGTATATTTGTGTGAGCATGAGTTCTCAAGAAAAAGCTGTTTGAGTTGAACTTCCACCTTACAAATGTAATATGGAGGAAATGTGGCTGATTTGATTCCATGGATATAACCAAAAAAATTCTGGACTTGTGGAACTGAAGAATAGAGCTCACCTGAATATTTGCCATGGAAATAGTAGTAGAGTAGCGATAGACTGTTAATGTTCTGCATGTGACTGAGGACAACTACAGATGGTACAGAATTTGAAAGAATCTTCCTCTTTCTTGATGACTTTGATAGCAAGAAGATGTATCCTTCTCACTCATGTTGGCATTACGTTAATTCTGAAGGTTGCTTTGAACTATTCAAATTTATTTTTATTTATCATTTTTCCTTTTTGTAATAAGTCTTAGGAATAAATTGGTTAATATTTGATTCAGTTCTGTGGCTTTTCTTATTTTTCTCCAGACTTACATGAGTCTGCCAATATTGTTTGCATGATAAATGAACCCAGGAGTATTAAACATTTAATTAAAAATTTCCTCAACTCATATAAAAAATGTTGAATCTCGCAACATATTCAACATTTTCAGTAATTTCTCTTTTAACAAGATGAGAAGATTTGCTTATTTCTTCTTCTATGTGTCTTGTCCCTTCAGGACGTAGGCGATCATGGCTCTCCATGTCTCCCTATCCCTGGTGGCTCTTAGCACACTTTCTCCTGTTACACCACACAACCCCAGTTCTGTCATCCACCTGCTCAGGCCCTTCAAATATGTTATCCACTGCTTTTCCCTGTCTCTTTTTCCCTCTATCTGGCCTGTTAGTATCAGGTTCTCTAAGCCTTCTTTCCTCATTGCATGTTCCAGGAACTTTAGCTGTCTTTTCCTGATGCTCAGTATTAATTTCTTTTTCATTTGCATCCTTTCCAAAATCTCATCATTGTTCACGTGCTTGATCCATGATATCCACAGCATGCTTCTGTAGAGCCCAATTTCAGTTCCTTCAAGTTTTTCTTATATCTTTGATGATATTGTCCAGAATTCAATGCCATATTGAAGAACTGACATCACATAGCAATCCAGTACTCTTCTTTGTTTCTAGCAAAATTTTCCTGTCTCTTAATACTTTACTCAGCTTCTGGAATGCGCTCTTTGCCATGCCAATTCACCTTCAGATCTCTGTATTACACTTTCCATCTTCTGTTAGAAAACTTTCCAGATATTTGAATTTTTGTACCTGCTTGATTTTAGTATCCCTCACCTGTATTTGTCATTTTGGACTTCCCTTTTTGCTGATGACTATGCATTCGGTTTTCTTGCAGTTTAATAGTAGTCCTTTCTTGTCACTCACTTCAGCTAACTTCTGTAAGAGATCTTGTAGGTTCCTTCCCGTGTCTACTATCAGCACTGTATCATCTGCATACCTAATGTTGTTCAAATTATGGCTGCCAAAATCCTGCCATAACATCTAGGGTCCTCTGAATAGTCTTGCTGTACGATTTGAATAGATCTGGTGAAAAGACGCATCCTTGTCTTACATTCCTTTTTTATCTTTGTATATCTGCTGAATTTGTTATCTGTCCATATGCAAGTGGTTTGTTACCAGTAGAGATTCTTGATTATTCTTATGTCTTTCCAAAATATGTTGAGGCTGCTGAGCATCTCCATCAATTCCTTGTGGAGTATTTTGTTGAATGCCTTTGCATAATCAATAAAACATAGGTACAAGTCCTTCTTCATTTGTATTGCCCTTTCAGAGACCATCCTAATCATAAATATGATGTTCCTTGTTCCAATGTCTTTGATGAACCCACGCTATTCTTGTCCTATCTCTGGCCTGACAAAGTAAAAAAAAACAAAAAAACAACTGGGATAGACCTACTAAGTATGGTGACTCCATAGTTTTTCTTAGGAGTTTTATACATATATACAAGGTATCCCCACAAAATGTTACATACTTTGAATAATTATAAATCTGTGCTTGTTAAAATACATTTCAATTTCAAAATTTAGTGGAATTTACACTGTCTGTAGATCCTGTTAAATTTTAAATAGTCATCAGTTTGAAACTGCCGATAACATGAAGCAATGAAATGGCAAACATCAAAAACATTTCGTTCAGTATTTGTATAATGTTCTTGTTCGATAAGATACACACGGATACACATAAATATACTAATAGGAAATTGAGAAGAGAATATTTACAATATGATAATTTCTAATTATGCTATGATTAATTAACTTTCATTCTTTTCTGTCTTGTAGTTCTTCCTGTTACCTGTTGTCAACACCTGAGATGTGGTAATAATTCTGAAATTTCCTCTGCAGGCAGACAACCAAAGGTTAAACAAAAATAATCTCTTTATACCATAATGAACCTGATTTAAATTCTAATTAAAGCCTAAATAATTGAACATTTGGAAGCTAATAGCATCTATTTAGCAGCATTCTGTCAAATTCAAGTGTTAATCTCTTGTAAACAGTTAAATCACAAAAGCTGTATTATCTAAAGGAGCTAACCCAAGGCAAGTTACAAGCCTCTTTCAGTGAGATAAGTCAGCCATATTGATTAGAAGATAGCAGACAGACCAATACTGTGGATTCTAGTTTTCTAACTTTTTTGTGATCTGTGCCCTGGGTAATTATCACTTTAATTGGAGTAAGAAATATTTGTTGTTTTTCTATATTTTCTTAGCAAGATTCCTTATGTTTTTGTTTACATCCAAATTGAATAAATGAATAATAAGAGGCTCACCTTATTCACATCTACAAATATCAATGCATAATCAATTCTTTTTCGGTTGTGCATAAATGTTTTTTTAAATAACCTGACTGATTACAACGAAATTCAGTATTTTATGAAAACATTGCCCTCATTTCTGAAAATATGATTTACCCAAAAATGAAATGCCTCAGTAATTTGCCACACTTGTTGCCAGATGGGATAAATGATCATTTGTAAAACCCATAAAATATTTTTATTCTGCAAATAAAAATATTTAAGGTCTAAATCAGTGTAAATAATAATGTAAGGTCTTGGACAACTGCAATCTGAGAGAACAAGTAATCATGTAATTCTTTTTTTCTTGCAATAATGTTCACTCTATACAAAGCCCCAGAGCCACACAAGGTAGAGTGATTACAGTATAATAGGTACAACTTATGAAGATATGTAAGAGGATAAAGGTTAACCCTAGACCCTAAAACAGGTTCAGGTTAAGTTTGTAGTGATCAAGGAAGAATCCTCTTGGAAGTGAGTAATGCAACAGTTTGTGGGATAAAAGTTGCTCAAGTGGTATGTATATCACCCCACCCCCACCCCCAATGGAATATGAAGAGAGTGAAGGTGGTTCACTAAAGCATCCATGAAATGGCAGGTATTAGCTGTGAAGATCTGAACTGGTGGAACTAAGGAAGGTAGTTCATCTGAGCACTTTCTATGGAAATGATAGAGCAGAGAGACACTTGTGACATTTCATCTGTGTTGAAGAGGTTGCAGATTGAAAAGTGAAGATTAGACAGTGACCAGGGCCATGCTTAGGGTCCCCGCAGATCCTGCAATTGCAGGGGCCGCAAATTCCCTAGGGGCCACAATGCTCTAGGAAGCCGTAAGGCTCCTTGGCTCCGCAGATCTATTGTAATGAAAAAATTAACAAAATAATTCTCTCTCTCTCTCTCTCTCTCTCTTTATATATATATATATATATATATATATATATATATATATATATATTTAAAATAACTTTAATCCAAAAGGAAAAGTAGGAAGGTAAATCCCAAAGACCTGATCCTATTTAATAATAATATTTTAATATTAAAAAATGATACATGTGGAGAGCTCACTGTAATTAAAATTAAAGCGCCAATTTTCAAATTTTTTCACTTACAACTCTATCTAAAAGTAAAATTGTCCAAAATCTAAAAATAGATACTGATTGCTAACCAATTTTTTTTTTTTTTGTGACATAAATTTTTTAATTCTTAACTTTCATTTTTATTTCTTTTTTATTTCATTTTGAAATTTTGGCCGTTGCCGATGAGATGTGAAATCTCCTTAGGGATTTCATGTCGAAATGATCATTCAACAGTTTTGAACATCAAAATTTATTTTATATATATATATATATATATATATATATATATATATAGTCAGAATAACATTTGTAATGTCTAGCTTCAAAACGCCAATTCCGCGATTTCTTCCATTTTTCATGATCACCGAATATCTGCATTCCAAGAGCATGTTATTTTGTTTAAAGTACCATTTATTGTGAGTTCAGTACGTTATCATGTTTGTGCTTACTTCATCACTGAAGGTTTACAAAAACATGTTCAAATGCTATGTATTGGGAAATGGAAAAAGAGTTCAGTCAAACAGGGAAAGGAGACATCTTCATCCACAATTGGCTACATCTTTGAGCAAGAGGGGGGAAAAGAGCTGGTAGAAAGAAGAGTTTGTCTTTTTATAGAACTTAAAAAGCACCACCTACCAAATCAAGTAAGCTAATAACATTTTTGGTTCTTTTACTAATCACATCATCAGAAAATGTATTTCTTTTTTTTTATTATTATTATTATTATTTTATTTATTGATTTTATTTTATTTCCCCACACTACAAAGTCCCAATTTCAAGTTTATGAATTGATAAGGAATTTAAGTGATGATTTTCTTAGCATAAGCATGATTAAATTTTCTTACATATATTTACAAAATTTAGGAGAATTTTTCTTCTTTGTAGCTGATGTGAATCCAGACATGTTGATATCCTGCAATTGTTTTGCTATCAAAAAATGATTAAATAATTTATGTATTAATTTTTGCAATTGTTTCAAAATAAAATGTTTTATTTATTTTGTTCTTTTTTCATTTTTCCTGAATTTTCTTTATTTTATTCAGATTTTTTAGATTTTCATTTTTGAAATTGAAGAATTGGACAAGAAAATTTTTAAATAGGAATTATGAAACAAAAAAATGCAAACAATATTCTTTTCTTTCTGTCAGTTTGTTTCTTAACATTTTTTAACATGTTTTTCTCTTTTACACACAACCAAACACATAGACACCTTTTTAGTTGTAGTTTATTGTAAGTTAAAAGAACAGTTTTATAACAAAGAATAAATTTTTAAAAAATGTTTAGAAAGTAAAATATTCAATGTTTAAGCTTAGACAATGCTTTGTTTGAAGTGTTAAAATTGTTGTCATTTCTATTTTGCAAACATCAAATAACTTGTCTAAATATAACTAATTTTCAAGATAAAAGTTTTTTATTTGAAATGTTGAAAATGTTTAGAAAAAAATTGCAAAATTTTATAGCAAGATAAACAATAGACATTTGGATATAATAGTCTATACTTCTTTTTTATTATTAAAATGCCTAATTTTATCTAAATTATATTTAATAAGCATAGTTGATGCTTAAAATTAAAATGACCATACATTTTGTCTGGATACCCTACAGGTTGCAATGCATGAATTGTCGTCTAAATGATGCAAAAATGAGAATAACATTGACATCTCATTTTAAACAATATATTTACCACAATTACACAAAAATATCTTGAAATACTAAAGAGTATATTTGTTCAATAAAATCACCATTGGCTTAAACTGTGGCCTCCATATGACGTCAGAATCTGCAGCAATTTTTTGGGACAGTCTCTATATTTAAGTTAGTGAATGTTGCCATAATTCTTGCCTTCAATTCATCTTTGGTGTTTCAGTGAGTTTTGTTGATCTCTCACTCAACTGCACCCCCACACAAGGGGGTTGCAGTCTGGGGAGTTAGGTGGCCAGATGTAAGGGGTGATGTGGTTGCAAAAATTGTCTGACAGCCATGACTGGGTTCTCCTGCTTGTGTGGCATGGGGCAGAGTCCTGTTGCCTGTAGAGTCTTCTAGCACCCACCCTTTCATCCAGGGTAGCCTCTGTGTTGAGCTTGAGACCCTGTGGAAAGATGAATGGAGGTATAACATTGCCATCACTGGGGGTCATTCCAAACACCTTTGTAATCACGATTAGACTCATCTGCACTGACCTCAGATTGATACCCAAACATTCTGAAATATTTGTATTAGATCTTCCAGGATAAATGCTAAGCAGTACAATATACTGTTTTCCAAACTGATGACAATTTATCCCTCGCACATGCACATGAACATGAATAAATCTGTTAATTATTGACAAATAAAACATATATTTTCCGTAACAAATTTATTTTTCAACAATATTCTTCCTTGAACATTAATTTAATGATGAATATTAATCACATAGAGCATCATAATGTGAAAATATCAGATAAATTTATAATTAAAAACTACATCTCAAGATCCAAATATATTAACCTATCCTCATATATATATATATATATATATATATATATATATATATATATTTATATACATATATAATCTGATGAGACATTGTTCTTTCAATGTCGAAACAAAATGTACAATGTTATTGTAGTTTTTAGTTTTTACATGTTGTAAAGTATATTTAATAATAAATATATATATATACAGTAATGTGCAAAAGTATTAAGACAAGAACTGTTTCATCTTTTATGAGGCATATTGACAGAAAATAAACAATTTAATTAAAGTAATTTTATTTGATTTACTCAACAAATGCTTTAACAAGAAAAAATACAAAATAAATTCAATATTTAGTATAATAAATAAAGTCTTTTGCTTTGATCACAGCCTTCATTCTGCCAGGCAGACATCATAAGCTTCTTCAATGTTTCTAATGGTATCTCCTGTCAAGCAGCTTGTATTTGTTCCCAAAGTGTGTCTTGCAAAGTAACGTTAGATTTATCAATTCGAGAGAATTGAAAAATTGAGAATAAGAAAAAAGTCAGTCATATCCAAGGATAATAGAAAAATGAGTAGTTTCAAAATAACTTGTTTAATAGAAAATAAGAAAAATTAAATGTAACTTGTTTTTAATACATTTTTTTTTGCACCTCGTTTTAAATAATCAATATTTATTAGCAATTTACTCGGTTTTTTACCCTGTTTTTGAATTTCAGTGAGTTTTTTAGGAAAATCACCCCTGTTCTAATACTTTTGCACACTACCGGTAGTGTGCAAAAGTGTTAGGAAAAGTGTTGTGGAAAAGTGTTAGGACAGGGGTGATTTTAAACTTTATTTTGATGCTTCATAAAAGATAAAATAGTTCTTGTCCTAATAATTTTGCACAGTACTGTGTGTATATATATATATATATATATATATATATATATATATATATATATATATATATATATCCGAGTGAATACAGAATGAAGAAAGAATTCTTACAACGTCCAAAACATTAATTTAAAACAGTGCTCGATATATAGTATATAGAGCTGTGAATATTTATTATAAATTATATTTTAGAACATGTACATAATTTGTCTATATATATCCAAGACAAAGGTACCTTGGCTTGTTTTGACATTGAATCCCCAATGTCTCATCAGGTGGTATGTAAGGTAATGGAAAGGCTCCTTCCTTATATTTGGTCAGTTTAGTTAGAGGTGTTGGTGGGGGTTAGTGATAGGGGGTGTATCTCTGACCTTTGGAATTTTGGAGAGGGTTTAGTTAAAGTAGTTGATTTATGAGAGTCTTTGACCTCTAGACAAATTTAGCCTTGTAAGTTTTATGCAGATGTGTGTTGTGGTGCAGTGGATATAGGCTGGCTCTGAAGGAGAAATCCATTGGGGAACTGAGTTGGAATTCCAGTTGAAATCCATTGCATTCACTTACGCACATTCACTTCCTTCCAGTTATGGGTTAAATAGCAGGACAGATTGGGTTCTATAGCCTTGGCTGGCAACCAATCTACCACAGAAAGCAACCTACTGCGGGATAATCTTCTGCCCAGTCAGTCATGTCTCTTTCGAGACATAATCTAAGCTGTTTCACACTGACAGAAGTTTTATATCATTTGGATTTCTTAGAGTAGCCAGTCGGAGGGTGGGGGTTGGAACCGGTTATTTTTATTTAAGCAGAGTCTTTATAATTAATATAAATTAGTGTATTTAATCTTAACTTTGGATCTAGGAAAGGTATTTTTTCTATTGAATTTTAAATTTTAATTATTAATTAGATCATAGATTGGAGACCGTTTTTACTATTAAATCTTTAATTTTAAATTTCTATTCTTACATTTAGTAGCTAGTGTATGTGGTTGGGGCATGGTTTTTTTTTTTTTTTTTTTATTGGTAGGGGAACCAGTACAGCTGATTGACCTTTAGAATTTTGTATGTGGGTAGTGAGTATGTTGGAATAATGAGTGTCTTTGAATTCTGGACATATTTACCATTAGTAGCTAGGTGTAAGTTTTATTTATATATTATATTACCAGATTTTATCTTCTGGGATTTCCTAGAGGAACAGAAAGTGGGTTTTTTGTAAATAATCTAAATTTGTATATTTAATCATAATTTTGTATTAAGGGAGTTGATTTTTTCAATTCAATTTTAAATCTTAATTAGACCACAGTTTGGAAACCGATTTTTTCAATTAAATTTCAAAATTTAATTATATTACCTTTTGTGGTAAAATTTAATGTAGGAGGTGAATTTTCTTACATACCATCTGATGGAACATTGGGGATTCAGTGTCATGGATATATATAGAGAAATTATGTACATGTTCTAAAATATAATTTATAATACACACACACACACACACACACACACACACACACACACACACACACATATAAATATTTAAAACAACACAGTTATCAACGCACACTTCTGAGAAAAACACTTGTTGATAATACGTACATACTTAAACAAGAAAATAATAAACAGAAACTAAAAATCCTGGAAGCAATCTACATTAAACAATTTAAACCTGGTTTGAATACAATCAATTTTGATATTTCCAATAACGTACTCAAATGTCTGTAATCAGACCAGGGACCACAACACCACTATTTTGTCACTGTCTTCGGCCATCCACCACGGTAGGGATGGACTTATATTTTCAATTCAATTCTCTTTATTGTTAATAACTTAAATGTTCTATGTTTACTGTGTGTTAATATTTACTCTTTGATAATGGCTTATGTGAGCTGAAAGCTTAAACCCGATAAAAAATTCAACAAATACTGTGATTTTTTGTTGTCTTTCAATGACATCACCATCAAGTATATCAGACGGTATGAACGGATCCTACACAAAATTAATAGACAAAACTTGTCTATATTATTCAATGAAACCTGCATTAATGAAAAATGCTGCCAAAATACACACAATATATATATATATATATATATATGAAGGACTCTCCCATCATTTTCCTAGATGTGTTTGTGCCAGCAATGATTTTTAAGGCCAGCTGGAGTCCAACAGCTCATTCCACATAAAGGGCAAGAAATGCCAACCTTTAAGAAGACTTCAGAAACATGTGAGTTGTGTTTAGTGTTTTGTCCTATTATGCATAGATGTTTAGTGTGCAACATCTGCAAAAGTTGTCATCCCCTCCCTCTACACACACACTTGACATGGCTAGAAGTCACTTCCTCAAAGGATAACAGGGGAATATCAATAGAATTTTGGGCTTGATGATGTTTTTCCTCATCCCTCACCAGGGCCTTTCCCACTTTCAAAAACTTTGATTAGCCATTATAAAAGAGTTTTCTTTTTGTGCAATGCCATTTTTCAAATATCATGTGATCATATACCAGGTACATTTTTCAAGAGATTTTTAAAATTGCCATATGATCATTTTAAAAATCACTTTTAAAAATATATTTTTTTAATATGCAGTGGGAATCAGAATAATGATTAGAAACATTAAAAAGAAGTAAATAATTACAAATTATCAATGACTTCCACCATTTTCTAATCAGATTTAGTTAGTATATATATATATATATATATATATACTAACTAAAGTAGAATAGAATGGGACCACAAATTTTTGTTTCTGGAAGTGATTATTTCAAGATAAATTTATATACAAAATAGAAAATTTTTATAAGCTATTGTTTATACCTGATGTGACATTTAATGGTAATTCATTTAATCTTTATAAACGGAGTGTTAGAGAAACACTTGTTAGAAAACAAGAGAGTTAGAAAGAGAGAGAGAGAGAGAGCAAGAAAACAAGAGTGTTAGAAAGAGAGAGAGGATTAGAAAGTCTTAGAAAGAGAGAGAGAGAGAGAGAGAGAGAGAGAGAAAACAAGAATGTTAGAGAGAGAGAGAATTAGAAAGTGTTAGAAAGAGAGAATTAGAGAGAGTGTGTTAAAGAGAGAGAATATAAGTGAATGTTAGAGAAAAAGGGAGAGTATAAGAGAGAGAGAGTATAAGAGAGAGAGAGCGAGAGAAAGAGTGTGGTAGCGGAAAAGAGAAATATTTTTCTTTCATGCGATTTTTTCACTTTCTCAGTTTTTCTTTCAGCTGCTCTATTCCTTCACTGCACTTTCTTTCTGTCCGTCAATACTTTTTAGACTTAGAGATTTTATTCAATGCTCCAATGATTCACACTTTAATTCAGATCTTCTTCAGTAAAAAGATAACAAAAATTATTTAAAATAAATGACTCAATCTTTGCTTCCATGCTTTGCTTTTTTTTTAGAAAGATTAACCCTTTTTACCACTGCTCTTGTTCTTCATCATCATCATCATCATCATCATCATCGTCATTATCACCATCATTTCGTCGTCATCATCATCGTCATCATCATCATTGTCGTCATCGTTTCGTCACCACCACCACCACCACCATCATCATAATCGTCATCATCATTGTTTCATCATCATTGTTTCATCATCATTGTTTCATCATCATCATCATCATCATCATCATCCCGTCGTCATAATCATCATTATCATCATCATCATTGTTGTCGTCGTTTCATCATCACCACCACCACAAGCATCATCATCATCATCATCATCATCGTCATAATCATCATCCACTGTGAATCCGCTGCTGTACAAGCGTTTTCCCAGATCTTTTCATAATAAACTGTTTTGTTGTATCACAGCTGATCATTGTGGCTAGACATCCACTTGCCTTCAGCTGGGATCGAAACTCAACCGATTTGGTGTCAGTTGGAGTCACTAACCACTTAGCCATAGGTGCATTGAATCAGAGAAGGGAAATTTTAGTGTGTTATACATAAGCGGCGTATACTCGTGCCGGTTACTGAAAGAACTCAGTGTAAAAATCGCTGAACTGGTAACTTTTTTTTTCAAATTTTCCTCTCTAGAGTGCTCAATCGTAATGAGAGCATAATATTCGTCATCCAGATACAAGCCTGTTTTGCTGCATCACAGCTCATCAGTGTGGCTAGACATTCACTTCCCTCTGTGTGTGTATATATATATATATATATATATATATATTGGGAAAATAAGAGATTAAGATGTTGAAATTAGTTTTGAGTACAAGGGTCAATAAGGTGAATTTTTCGGTATAAGGACTTCTAATACAGATAGAATCTTACTTTTTTTAAAATTTTTTTTCTTTACTTCTTTTTTAAAGGGATTTAATTTTTTTGCAGATTGAAAAAAACTTTGAGAGTTTTGGAGATTAACAAAGATGGCTGACCAAGAAGCATGTTTCAGGATTAAACAGAGGTCAATTATCAAGTTTCTAGTTGCTGAAGGGTGCAAACCAGTTCAAATTCATGGGAGAATATCAACTGTGTATAGTGCCACATGTTTCAACCAAAAAAATGTCTACAAGTGGGCTAAATTATTTTAAGAAGAATGGAGCAGCGTTGAGGATGAAGACAGGCCAGGGAGGACTACAGAAGTGAGGTCTCCTGAGGTGATCCAATCAGTCAATGACCTCATTCAGTCTGACAGAAGGGTGACAGTGGATGACACTGCAAGTACATTGAGCCTATCTGTTGGGACAGAACACAAAATTGTCCATGATGACCTTGTCTACTTGAAGGTCAGCTGCCAGTGGGTGTCAAAGATGCAGACCATCAATGAGCTGGGCTTGGAATTGCTCCCTCATCCCCCTTACAGCCCAGACCTTGCCTCTTCAGACTTTCACCTGTTTGGTCCCTTGAAAGCATTCACAAGAGGCATGAAGTTTGAAAGTGATGATGAAGTCAAAGTGCTATGAGCAATTAGCTGAGACATCAGTCCAAAGATTTTTACACTGAGGGAATACAGAAGCTTGTGCACAGATGGGAAAAGTGTGTGACACTGCTGGGAGACTACGTTGAAAAAAAAAGAAAAAAAAAGTAAGCTTCTATCTGTATTAGAAGTCCTTATAACAAAAAAATTGCCTTATTTGTTGAGGGTTTCTTTGTTTAATTTTAAGAAAAAATAGAAAGAAAAACTGGTTGGCAAGATTCAAATGGCACCATTTCTTCTTTTGCTTATTTGCAGGTTTTCTGAAAGGTGATATCTTTCAATCTACATTTGAATTGGCTGAAAAGATTTGTTGATCCCTCAAAAAGACATTTGCAAAGTATGGGAATTATAAAAGAATGGGTTCAACAGGGGTTGTCTTAGTGAAGTATTCGACACTATCTCACCTTCTGCTTTTTACTTTCAGCCAAACAGGAACAATGTCTTAGGGGCAAAAAACGGGAGTTCACTATGATAATTTTAAGTATAAAAGAATCATCAGTGGATCTAGAACAGTAACACCTATTCTTTTGGGAAGAATTGATTGCTCTGTATTTTATGAGATAGGAAAAGTATTGTGCATCAGAAATTATCGAAACTAAAGTTTCACAATTGCCACTGACTGGATATATCCCAGTTTTTTTTTATAATTAACTTTTCTATCAAGTCAGGCCTAAATTAAAAAAAAATCATGTGTAGCAGGTGACAAATTTTAGCAAACGCAGGAAGTTAAAATTGCTTAACTGAAGTAGGGTGATGGTTAACAATCTTGTCTCACAGTTAAAAAGTTTGCAATGGTCAAAATAAAGCCAAATAAATATCAAGCATTGCATAAGAAAAAAGCAGAATTGCTGGTTCAAATATCATTTCACATTTTATCAAAGGAAAGTCTACTTCATATTTGTAAATATTCAGACTATTCTGACATAAATTTGCAATTCTCAACTTGAATTTACAACTATGAAATTATTTATTGATTAAACTCATATGTTGTCTTGTGTGAAAAGGATATCTTAAAAACAAGTTATTAAAAAAAAGGATTTTTAGATATTAATCAGTAACTGAACTTTTCTTTTTGGAAATTCTATATTATTTTATATCTTGTTGTTTTGCAAATTTTACTTTTGTACACACTTGTTATGGTGAACTCATCTGTCTAGGGATAGTGCCTCACCCTCCTAATATAAGTAACAGTGTAGCGAGCGGTCAGGGAGAAAAATACGAGTCAGTGACCTGGCAAGTTACTCTGCATTACTACGTGATAATACAAAGCTCCCACCAGTACGTCGAACCTAAGGGACCGACATTTGTACTTAAATTCATCTTCTATGTTGTATTCCACAACAACACTAAAGATGTGCGTGGGTGGTGCAGTGGATATAAGCTCGGAACAAGAAATTGGAGAGTTGAGTTCAAATTACAGTTGAATTTGTTGCATTCCCTTATGCACAAATACCCTTAGTATTAATCAATCTCTTCTTTCTTCAGCTATTGGTTAAATAGCAGGACAGATTTGGTTCTGTAGCCTTGGTTGGCAACCACTCTACAACAGAAAGAAATGGCTGTCTACTGTGGAAAAATCTTCTGTCATGGATTGAAAAAGACACAATCATCTGGGCGTGTATGACGTATAGAACTGACCTGGCTGACTAATATACTGAAGACTTTAAGAAGATTTTGGTAAAACATGAATACATTTGAGTTTTGTAGAAACGATTATGGATGATTTAAATGTTAAGTCTTAAATGATAAACAGGTACCGCATTCGACACGGCGCCTCTCCGTTATTTTAATCAGAAGTGGAACATGCAGCAGCTGCTTTATTCCCTTCTCTTGTATCTTCTGGTCAACTGGACATGCTCTCTGGTTAAACTATATATATTACAATATATTCATTCGTTAATAAGAAATTTAAAGATCTTAAACCAAATAAAAACTGTGCAAAATATAATGAATTATAAATTTATTACATCTGCTCCTGAATAAGAAAATGAAACATGTATTGAATTTTATACTTTAATCAATGATTTTAATAAAATTCAAGATTCACTGTCCTTGTTCAAATGATTACACTGTAAATCTTGCAGCCTTCTGTTGAATACTCTAACTATTGAGCCAATCTTTACTAAATGACTTTGTTTGGTTACATAAAATAACGGGAAAGCAATTGTTGTGGATTAAAATATTTTTTGTAAAGAAGTTGAGCAGAAATGATTCATAGCAAAATTACATGGAAAATTAAATTTAATCTCTTGGGAAATTTTAATTTATTGTGATAGTTAAGCTATTAATTTCATCAAATTTTAATTATGGCAACTTCAAATTTCAATATTTAATTTTCCAACTACTACTATGCACAAACAGTATTTTGTGTTTAGACATAGTAGCAATTATACAAACCTATGAGAATAATGTGTTAACCCTTTTTGGTTAATCGTATTTCTTTACATGCACTTTTAACATGATACAAAAAGGTAAAAAAAAGAAGTATTTAAACAAGAGGCATTCTTTTTCAAGAAAATAGAAATATGAAACATTCAAAATTGAAAATTAAACAGTCACCATTTGCCAAGTACTTTAGTCTCTTAATGTCATTCAGTTATTTTTTACCACAATATTTTTGCCAATGCCTTCTTCAGCTTTTCTTGTGTAATTAGATTATGTGATTAAAGTTTTTTTTAAATCATCTTGATAATTCTAGGTGTAGTTATCAAAGATTCATGCAGACAGAGGTAAGCAAGAAATCAGGCTACGAAACTTTAAAAACTAGAACAACGTGTAAAAGGAGAAAAATGAATTTGTTGAGTTATGCTTGAAGGAAGAAGCAAAAAAAGCTTCATCAGCTCAACTTTTGTGACACAGATGAGTAAAGATAAAAATATTAGCATGAATAATTAATGGAATGTTGTTAATCATATATCTCAGAATGTATGAAAATATTGTAATGGAAGAGAGAGAGAGAGAGAGAGAGAGAGAGAGAGAGCTGTGCTAGAAAGAGTTATTTTTCCTATTGTATTTCTTTTGTTATAGGCATGATTATATCTGTGATATGATAACACTGTAATTCATGGATGGAATAGAATGGCTGAAAGGAAAAGAAATGTCAGGCATGCTTTATTCTCAGAGAGATTTTATACCACCAAGACATACACAAAACTATACATATGTATATACACATGTCCTATGCCACACGGAGAATAATATATCACATATATCTACACAGCAAAGCAGAGACTCCAGATACAAACGAGCTGGATTCATCTATGTCCCTGGCAAGGACATTCCTTGAATGGGAAAACAGTGAGTCTTGGGTTTTCCTAAATTGAGGACTGAGCTAGAGTTTTTTTTACTGGATATCAACTCCGAACAACAAATCAGGGAGCCAAATTCGAATTCCAGTTGAATTCCTTGCATTCACTTACACACAAATACCCTTGGGAAAGGTATTAATCTATCTCTTCCCTCCAGTTATGGGTTAAATAATAGGACAGATTGGGTTCTATAGCCTTGGTTGGCAACCAGTTTACCGCAAAAGGCAATGCCAACCTACTACGGGGTAATCTTCTACCCAGTCAGTCATGTCTCTTTCGAGACATGATTGCCCAAAGCGTGTATCACGTATGGCACTCAACTGACTGACTGATATCTAGGAAAGATATTTTTTCCAAAGAGAAACAGCACCATAGCATTGTAAGCTGCTGAGGAGGCAAATTTAGATTTTGCCTGGGCCATGGGGTGAGGGCAGGTTAAAGAAAGCAGCTTTTGGTTTGCTGCTATAAAACAAACTGAATTTGGCTTCTGTTTTTTCACTGTATTGAGTGACATCACTAAGCAGTTCGCCATGTAAGCCATGTGACTTATCTCCACTAAACGGACTTAAGAGCCTTTTGTATTCTTACAATATTTAAACAACAGCATTTGATTAATTTTGATCCTATTTCAGTTTTTAGTCACATCATGATCATCAGAAAATCAATTTTATTAAGCAAAAGCTATTTTCAGTTTCCAGGATATAATTGTTTGTTTGTTGAATTATTCATAGCCAAGGTTTTATCCCAATACTACATAATATGGAGGATATAAAATTTGTAAGAAACTTTGCTTCCAGCCATTAAAGAATGGTTGGATATGAATCTTTTTTTTCTTCTCAATTGGAGTAGATAGACTAAACTATCGCCCGGTTTACACTCCACCCATGTCTACTGAACAGGTGAAGAGGCTCATCCCTTGTTTCCTGTTTAGGATGTGGTTTCCGGCTTTCTCTTTTCCAATCTTTTCACTCTTTTCTTTTTTTTTCTTCTCAATTGGAGTAGATAGACTAAACTATCGCCCGGTTTACACTCCACCCATGTCTACTGAACAGGTGAAGAGGCTCATCCCTTGTTTCCTGTTTAGGATGTGGTTTCTCTTTTCCAATCTTTTCACTCTTATGTAGCCCCCTGCTCATCAGTGGCGTTACCGCCTTGCTCGGGGTGATATGATTAAAAAAAAAAAATTAAAATGTAAATTCCATAGTCATCTTGTATCTTACTAACTTGCATCCTCTCTCTCTCATGATCCTTTTTCCGACCACTCCACTCTCATTAGTATTCTCATCCTTCTACTATCCTCTTCCTGACACCCCCTGTAACCTGTCACTCTTTCTTATAACTTTCCTTCTATATAACTCCCTGTAAAACAGTGGCAGTAAAATCCCTTGCTAGGGGCAATATGATTATAAAAAAATTCTATGATTCTTTCTTTCTTTCTTTCTTTCTTTCTTTATCTTTTCTCTCATGCTTCATTCTTCATCCACTCCACTCTCATCAGTATTCTCATCCTTCTCGCCTCTTCTTGACACCTCCTGTAACCTGTCACTCTTTCCCATAACTTTCCTCCTATGTAACCCCCTGCAAAACAGTAGCAGTAAATGCCTTGCTTGGTGCAATATGATAATAAAAAAAATATTCTACAATTCTTTCTTTCTTTCTTTCTTTCTTTTTTTCTCATGCTCTTTTCTTCATCCCCTCCACTCTCATCAGTATTCTCATCCTTCTCACCCTCTTCCTGACACCCTCTATAACCTGTCACTCTTTCTCATAACTTTTCTCCTATGTAACCCCCTGCAAAACAGTGGCAGTACAATGCCTTGCTTGGGGCGATATGATTAAAAAAACATTCTACAATTCTTTCTTTCTTTTTCTCTTTCTTTCTTTCTTTCTTTCTTTCTTTCTTTCTTTATCCTCTCTCTCATGCTCCTTTCTTCGTCCACTCCACTCTCATCAGTATTCCCATCCTTCTCTTACCCACTTCCTGACACCCCCTGTAACCAGCCACACTTTCTCATAACTTTCCTCTTATGTAACCCCCTGCAAAACAGTGGCAGTAAAATGCCTTGCATGGGGCGATATGATTATAAACAAAAATTCTTTCTTTCTTTCTTTCTTTCTTCGTCCACTTCACTCTCATCATTAATTTTTTTACTGTTTCAATGATGTTTTGTGCCGGTTAAATAACTTCATGTAATTCTTGAAATTTTATATAAACCAAGAACTTCTCTTTCCATAACTCATACTTGTCATCATCAGCAGAAAATAATATTTTAGACTCAGGATGTGACATCGGTCAGTTAAATGTTATATGTGATACACGCTTGGGTGATCATGTCTTGAAAGAGACATGACTGACTGAGTAGAATATTTTCCCGCAGTAGGTTGCCATTAATTTCAGTGGCCAGGATGCGACATAACAGTGAAATAAATGAAATATTATTAAAATTTATGGCGTTGATTTAACAAAAGGAAACCTCGAAACTTTTCTCTTATATACAAAATTAACTTCGCAGGAATCAAATTAAAAAACGTTTGTGACAATAAGAGCAGAAAATCCCGTTGTTATTTCTTTAGAATGTCAGGAGGAACAATCGGTGAGTCTCTATTAATAACCATGTTCCTAAATGGGCTTTTGTTAGAATTTTAAAACTGTCATCATTCTAAAAGAAAAAAATACAATAGCAAATTCAAGGTAAAACTAAGAAGTTTTGCAGGAGATGAAAAGATTGGAGCAAAAATGAAAATAAATACAATGAGAAGATAAACAAAATGAGTTCAAAAAAACAAAACAATAAAATAGCAATAAAATTATGCCAGAAATAAACAAGGACATACAGCTGTGAATTTGCAAAGCAAAAGAAAAATGTGAAATAACTGAAAAACAAAACAAAAATTGTTATTACATAACAGTTGGGCATGAAACGGATAATGTAAAACATTTTCAGCTGAAACGGATAACGTAAAACTCAAACATTATAATGTAAGTGGCTTGTGTGTTGATCATAGAGTGACAACACATTTCATAATGGATGGATTGAATTTTATGGGTTTTGCTAGCAATTTTAAACCTGAAAATTACTTCGTTGTGTTGGCGGATCATAAAAGAAGAAATAATTTTGTTTTGAAAAAGCTGCATTTCTTTGGTGGATTCAAAAGGAAATATAGAGTTATATTCTGAAAGGTATATTTTATAATATTTGCATTCAATGAGGATATTTTTCTGTACAAGCAGCTGCGAAGAAGTGTGCTTCGATCAAATCTGGAAAGAGTTTTATCAGGTGATGTGTCCTGATGGTACAAAATTTAATATAGAAAGAATGGACTGTTTGTATTTTCTCAACAACACAAGATTGTCAAAGAAAGTATTTCAAAGAATGTATTATTAATTAATTTAAAAGAATGGCACATAACTTTAAAAATTTTTAAGATATCAAAAAGGGCAAAGGTATGAAAATTCAAGCAAAACATAATTTTGAGTGAGAAATTTTTACTGAAAGAAAAAGATGTTAAATAAATGTATGAATTAAGTATTGTGATCGTCTTAGTCGAATGGATCCAATTACCGAAGATGATTTCTTGTAGGCACTTAGTTTTATGGACAATTATTCAAGACAAATCAGTGTAATATATTAAAAGTGAACTCAGTACAGAATTTGTGTAAAGAATTTGATTTCTTTCTTATTAATGACCATACGACACATAAAATATCTGCTTCCAATTTGTCAGGCTGAAATGGCACTGTGGAAAGTGTTTGGCACTCACTTATAGAAAATGGCAAATGGTGTTTATTAGTCAGGCTGAAATTACTGAAAAAGATGTGAACATTTGCAGTCATTATTTCAAAATATGTGTTAAAATCCTTGAACTGGAAAAATGGTTTTTGAACTGTTTACCAGAACTAAGCCAGTAATATGCCTGTTTTGGATATGATTTGTCATCTTCATTAGCGGAATTATAGGAGTTATGGGAAATGCTTAATTTCCCCAACACTATATTTTTTAGGCACACAAATGAATGACGAAACTTGCTTTTAGAATAACAACAAAGAATGGTTTATTACATAGTAAACGTACAAGATTGGTAGTATGTAAGTGTCCATGGTGAAGCTAGCAGCAGATAGTATGTAAGTGTCCATGGTGAAGCTAGCAGCAGATAGTATGTAAGTGTCCATGGTGAAGCTAGCAGCAGCGTCTTCCACGAAAGCATTCCATGGGGAATCAGTGGCAGCGATGTGAGAGAGGCGTCCGTTACTCCCGCTGGCTCATGGCTCTCTGGCTTTCCTCCGTTCTACAAACAGAACTAGGAAAAATAGTTCTAGAGAGGAATCAATGCGCTCCGCCCGTTGATTGGTCAGTGAGTGACCGAATCTCCGGTCGGGGGCATTGATTCGCTAAAGGAAATAGATCTGTGGCTGCTACAGAATAAATATTTTAATGTCAGAAAGTAAAAAATAACTTTCGTGATCCATAACAGAATTAGTGCAGCATGTTTTTTATATTTTTTCCAGATTGATCCAGAACACAGTTTTTTAAAAGACATGTAAATTTGTAAATAATATTGTGTTTTTTTTACCTATCTTCCGTTCAAATCTGCTGATAACAAATGCTTTTTGTAATATCTGATCTCCCATTTGAGCTGATGCCAAAAGAATCAAACAAGATCCTGATGAGACTAAAGGTCATATTGTAATATTCCTTCCATCCACATCATCTACACTACCAGTCTTACCACGGCTAGCAGCATCAGAAACATCATCCGTTTCACCCCGGAACATGGAGGTGACATATTATCACACATGAATGCGAAATCAATCGATACGAACTGTCAACTTTTCAACATGATCCCAGAACGGGTGCACCTGAGGACAGTAGTAGAAGGCGTGCACAACAGTATTTTTTTTCCCAAACCAAAAGTCACACTGATAACAGACGGGCATGTCTGCCCAGCCCACTCTGAAGCCCACGTCATGGAAAGATAGTGATTTCCGGGTCAATCACAAGGTAAGCGAAATCTCAGGGTTGCTGAGGTTATTCTCCACTGATACCCAGTATCAGAAAGTGCCCAAATCAGTCACTGACAAAATAAAACATTCTTATAACTTTACATGCATACATAGAACAATCGATATATTCAGTTAAGAGTAAAATAAAATTCATCCTTGATGGCTAAAAGTATAACTGAAAGCGCTTGGGTAAATAAAACATACGGACAATTCTTATACAGTTATATAGTGAAAAAATTATAAGATCGCAGGAAAATTTAGAGAAAAATTTAACCACAACACAATGTCTGCCATTTTTACCGAAACTTGAACACACACACACACACACAATATATATATATATATATATATATATATATATATATATATATATTATTATACTCTGTTAAATTAAATAAATAAATTTAACATTGTGTTCTTTTGAGTTTGTCTCTATCGGAATTTACCTGACTTATATACCAAGTATTCTACGTATATATATATATATATATATATATATATATATATATATATATATATATTACTCTGTTAAATTAAATAAATAAATTTAACATTGTGTTCTTTTGAGTTTGTCTCTATCGGAATTTACCTGACTTATATACCAAGTATTCTACGTTATATATATATATATATATATATATATATATATATATATATATATATATATTACTCTGTTAAATTAAATAAATAAATTTAACATTGTGTTCTTTTGAGTTTGTCTCTATCGGAATTTACCTGACTTATATACCAAGTATTCTACGTTATATATATATATATATATATATATTATGTTCCGAAGTTCTAGATAATTATGTTGTCACTTACTGAATTTTAAAAAATTCACAGAAGTTTCATTAGCTATAAATTGTTTGCTCATTTTGTTCTCTCCATTCAAAACCATTTAAACTTTGTAAAAGGCAATGCAATAATATCTCACCAGATGGCATTTAGCTCTAGTATGAATTAATTTCTTAGAAATCTTTCATTTTGCTGATTACGATAACATATGGCGTTCAACTCCAGTCAAAGATGTTGTCATACTAATCTCTCTGCATATTGTTATATTCAGTTAGCTTAAGAAGTGATGGAATTGTAACGAATGTAGAAAACCTTAACAGGAGAAGTTTGTTTACAATTTGGCTGAGGCAGTCTACATTTATTCTTATTCTTCTTTCAGGACGTAGGCAATCATGGCCTTCCACGTCTCCCTATCCCTGGTAGCTCTTAGCACGCTTTCTCCTGTAACATCTTTCAGCCCCCGTTCTGTCATCCACCTGCTTAGGCCCTTCGTATATGTTATCCACTACTTTCCTTTGTCTCTTTTCCCTCTATCTGGCCTGTTAGTATCAGATTCTCCAAGCCCTCCTTCCTCATTGCATGTCCCAGGAACTTCATTTGTCTTTTCCTGATGCTCAATAATAATTTCCTTTTCGTTTCCATTCTTTCCAAAACCTCATCATTGCTCACATGCTCGATCCACGATATCCGCAGCATCCTTCTGTAGAACCACATTTCAGCTGCTTCAAGTTTTCCCTTCATCTTTGTTGATATTGTCCAACATTCACTGCCATATTGAAAAACTGACATCCCATAGTAATCCAGTATTCTCTTCTTTGTTTCTAGTGAAAGTTTCACTTTACACTAATATTGTGATAAAGGCATGAGACTAACTTTCCATGAATTCTCCCTGATTGCCTGATTGCCTCCTCACTGGTATTTCATGATATTTAGCATGAAACCATGTCCTGGAGTCTTTGCTGTTGATACCATATCTGTCATTACCACTTATGGTAGTTAGAGAGGAGACGAGCACTGCGAGGTATCTCCCCTTGGCCTAGGATCCAACATGGCATCTGAAAGTCTCCTATCGGATTAACCAATCTGAAAATGTATTGCATGTTATTCAGATAAGGATTCCAGGATTACTTCCACCAAGCCCCACTTTGATTTACAAAAACATTAGCAAATGACTAAGTAGATAATGCTATGAAGAATTTGGTTCCAGTTGTCTATTTGGTTGCTCATTAACATCATGGCTAGTTAGGGGATGGGAGACAGGGTAGCCTTACTAGATTTAATGCAAGATATGGCTCGTATAACTGAAGAAGTTCCTAACTAGCTAATAAATATATGCGTATGCAAACAATAGACTGGAATTATATATATTTATATATATGTGTGTGTGTGTGTGTGTGTGCGTGTGTGTGTGTCTGTGTGTGTGTATGAGATAGTTATATTTGTTGGTAAATGAGATATTGACAAAATCATAGATAGATAGATAGATAGATAGATAGATAGAAAAGACTAAAAGAAAGAAACAAAGACTGAAAGTTCTCTGAGGGCTAAAAATATTTATAGATTGTAGAATAAAAGAAAGGACCGAAAAATTGGCATTTTTTCTTTTGTTCCTTTCGCTTCAATTCTTTCTGATTTCCTGGTTTATGCTGCTTCATGTGAATCCAGTCCCAATTGATTTTTTATTTTTAAGGACAGCTTCTGGTTTAGGCTCGTGCCATTTATTTGAATGTTTGAACCAATGTTGATTGCACCGTTGCCTATGAATGTTTTTTTTTCATTCCGTTGTGTCTGTTTTTATATTCCTTTCAGGCCAGTTTGATGTCTTCCCTTTCATTGTAATTTGCCATCCTTTTATTGCTTTTTACTTCTTCATCTTACAGTAATTTACAAAACAACCAACAAAAGGAAGAAAGGCTTACTCTAAATAAAGCTTTTCCTGAGGACACAATTCTTCAGAGTATTAGACGATGTGACATGACAGCTAAATAAAAGAAATATTACAAGTATCTACAGTATTTATCTACAGTAGTAATCACAGTGGGAGAAATGATGTCTGAAGACAATATGGCTTCAGTTCATTTATAAAGAAGAAGTATATTTCACAGAGAACAGCAACTTATGCTTGATTTACACTTGCTTTAGACATAAGCGTCAACAGAACTAAACAGAGGCACAAAGAAGGTAAAATTCTAACAGTCTCACTAACAATAAAAACACTCTAATACACTGAACAATTCAAATCTAGGAAAAACAAACTTTATCCCTGGGACTTTTCAGGTTTCATGCCAATTTGAAGTTTAGTGTATATATCCTCAACATTTTCTTCATTTAAAATTTGTGCAGGTTGTATAAGAATATTTTGTTATTTGTTCTAAATAAAGGGGTATTTTATGTCAGTTGTGTGTTGATCTTAGATAGTGTAAAGGATTTTTCACAAGATATATATATATATATATATATATATATATATATATATATATATATATTATGAATTATACTTTAGAACATGTAAAAACTACATGTAAATTTTTCTGAAAAATGTACAATTTTGTAGTAAATTGTAGTTTGTACATGTTTTCATGTTTTCAAGTAATAATTAATAATAAATATTAATTGCTCTATTTTCATTTTTGATTTATATTGGGCACTGTTTTAAATGTTGCAAATGTTTTCTTCATTCCTTATTAATTTGGACATATATATATATATATATATATATATAGTCATCCGCAGATAGATCTGTTTCGCTGTATCACAGCTCATCAGTACGGTTAGACATCCAATTACTTTAGCCAGGATTAAAACACGACCACACGGTCATCAGTCGGTGATTCTACCTCTGAGCTTGTTGTATTTGAAAAACGAGATTCATGCTTAGTCAATTTTGCCAATAAAAAGAAATGATGTACAATTTGAAGAATGAATGAGGGCGGGCAGGCAATACGGGAGCCTGTAATGTGATGCATTGACGTTGTGATGCAGAAGTGGATGCATTGTCTATGCAACGTCGAAGGGGTTGGCACCTAGAAGAAAACGTTAAATTTTTATGACATATGATGAGGTAGAAGTTATAAAAAAGACCTGTCATAAAATTTTTCTAATCTCATATCTTGACAAGAAATCATTCTAATTCCATATCTCCGCATAAAACCTTTCTAATCTCATATCTTTTCAAGAAATTATTTTAATCTCATATCTCGACAAGAATGATTCTAATCTCATATCTTGACAGAAACCTTTCTACACTTATATTTCGACAAGAAATTATTCTAATCTCATATCGTGACAGATAATCTTTCAATCTGATATCTCGACAAGAATTCTTTCTAATCTCATATCTCGACAAGAAATCATTTCTACTTTCATGCATCAACAAGAAATCTTCAACTTTCATATCGCAACAAGAAATCTTTCTAATCTCACATCTCAACAAAAAGTCTTTCTAAACTCATATCTCGACAAGAAATTTTTCTAATCTCATATCTCGAAAAGAAAAATTTCTATTCTCATACTCTGACAAGAAATCTTTCTAATCTCATATCTCGACAAAAATCATTCTAATCTCCTACGTCGACAAGAAATTATTTTAAAAATCAGCATGGAATCTTTCTAATCTCATATCTCAACAAGAAATCTTTCTAATCTCATATTTTGACATGTAAACTTTGTAATCCTATATCTCGACAAGAAATCTTTATAATCTGATAAGAAATCATTTTAATCACATATCTTGTCAGGAAATCTTTCTGATCTCATATCTTGGCAAAAAGTTTTTCTAATCTCCTATCTCGGCAAGAAATCTTTTTAATCTCATATCTTGACAAGTAATTTTTCTAATCTTATATCTTGACAAGAAATCTCGGTAATAGTATATTTTGACAGGAAATCTTTCTAATCTCATATTTCGACAGAAAATCTTGTTTTTGATCTCATATGTTGCTAGAAAATCTTCCCAATCTCATCTCTTGACAGAAAATCTTTCTAATCTCGTATCTTGACAAGAAATCTTTCTACTCTTGACAGAAAATCTTTCTAATCTTGTATCTTGACAAGAAATCTTTCTAATCTCGACAGAAAATCTTTCTAATCTCGTATCTCGACAGGAAGTCTTTTTAATCTTATATGTTAACAAGAAATCCTTCTAATCTCAATTCTTGTCAAAGAATTTTTCTAATCTCATATCTCAACAGGAAATCTGTCAGTTAAACAATAGCAACAATGACATCCATTCAAATCTTGCAGTAAAAATATAAATAATGAAAATAAATTCTCAAAGTTTTCATCAGTGTATTGAGATTTCATTTTGTTTGTTTAGAAAAAGATTGGAATAAATCAGTCTTGAAATATTTTGCTTCCCTTTATAAAATCGAAATTATGCTTGGCTGATTTTGTCATTTAGTTTAAATGATTGGATTTTAAAAAACTCATTTATCCTCATCTTTATTGTTTTGATCATGAAGCCAAAAGTGTTGATAATTATACTATTAAATTGACATGTCAGAAGGATGTGGATTTTTTGCAGATTGAATTTTGACTTTTTACAAGCAAAATGTTAAAGTTGAAACCTTACAAAAAAATCTACAAGTTCCATGAATGAAAGACTTATAAAATATTAAGGAATCCATATTTGATATTTAATCCAATAAAATGCTTATTATTCATGTAAAAGTGTCATAGTTAGAGACTTGGAAAGAGAAATTGGAGGTCACACTGAAATTTCTAGCCATGGCTGACAACCGATATAGGAGAAGGATAACTTTGAATTCAGTGAAAATTGTGGAAACATACATGTACCCTTAACTAAGGTTGATTCAGTATTGTTGCAGAATAAATCATAGCTTGGATCTGTGAGTATTGAAGAAACAGAAAGAGGCCTGAGTAAAACATGTTTGGAAATGGGTAGCCATGTTGAAGATGAGAATCCATATTGATTTACAGATGTGTCAGTAACTTAAAATTTAAAGACATGCCAGAAACTTGAAACAACTCTGCTGTTGCTGCTGATGATCACAATTCAATATCAAATATTGATAAATATCAAATATATCAAATGTGTGTTTCTCTATTTTTTTTATAAATTAAGATTTTTTATTACAATTTGTTTGATTGCGCAATAGAACCTAACAAGTACAAGTCAAGTTATTATCAATATTTTTGATAAACTGGAACTCATATATTTGCTAATATGGTGAAAATTTTGCCAACATTGATTAATACCAACTTTATTGTCAATGTTTACTTGCATAAACAAAATCTGGCATAACTATGTATATATATATATATATATATATATATCTATATATATATATATATATATATATATATATATATATTAAGCATTACATATTTGATTTCTATGTGCAATATTATTCAATGGACAAAAACCAATTGAATTCTAGGCAGACAATAACTAAATTATTCAAGCTTTGAAATCTGCTCATGGGTAAAATATTTGATTTTTTTAAATTTTTGTGCTGAAGCATAATTACATGGACATTGTTTTGAAATAGTTTAATTAAAATCATAAACATTAAAAATATGACTAATTAATACACACACACATACACACATATACAAGCATACACACACACACACACACACACACACACACACACACATACATATAATCATCCACACATATATGTGCAGCATCTTCACAAAATGTTTTTACATTTTTGTTGTTTCTCTGGTTCTTACCTGAAAACGGATGAAATGTTGGATAAAATTTTTTAAAGATTGTTTAAATTGAAATTATGTTTTATTTGAAATATTGAAAATGTTCATTGAAAAGACCTCTACAAAGTTATAAACAGTAGATACATATATTCTTCTTCAGGACGTGGCTCTCCATGACTTCCTATCCTTTGTAGCCCTAAGCAATGATTGATGCCTTACTATCCCTGCCTGGTCATGTTCTACTATCTATTTAGATAAGCATAAATAGTGCATTTTCAAAATTGTCATGAGACAGTAGCTGTCATTCTTGTTACATGCTGTTAGTCATAATGTTTGTTCCATCAGTCTATTGCAAAGAGGTTTTAATTGATATTCACTTGCATTTAGACATCAAACACTGGGAATTTTGTTTTTATAATCGTTTCACCCCAATCAAGGCAGTACTGCCACTGGTGCGGAGGGGTTTACATAAGAGGAGAGTGATGAGAGAGAGGAACAAGTTATGGGGGTGTCAGAGAATGGGTAAGGGAAGGACGAGAACACTGGCGTGACGAGAGCTGATGAAAGTAGAGTGAAAAGGGAGAAGAATATGATACAATGGTTATCGGAAAGAATGTAAGTCATGGAGATAAGAGATGGCAATTGACTTTGCATTCAAATTCTTGGAGCTGTCAGAGAAGCATGTATACAGAAGGGAATTCCACAGATGGGAAGTGTGAGCAAAGAAGCTGATAGAGAAGAAGTTGTGGTTACATTTGATTGGTTTCATTGTAAAAGGGTGAAACCTAGTCACTAGTCTAGTAGCTTCAGTAAATTCATGCAGAGGGGCACCAGTGAGCTAAACTAATTGGAGCAGAAGCCGTGAAATTATTTGTAGAAGAGACAGAGGGAAGCCACATTACACTGGTGAGAAAGTGACTGAAGTTGAGCTACGAGCTCAGGATCAGTTACATTGCAGATTTGATCAAGTACCCTCTGGTCATCATCAGGTGTCCATAGATCAGCTAATGTGAATTATCTTGTTGATTATTGCGAAGTATCCTGTGAAATCAATTATTGTTCTTTCATGTTGGAATTTGGTTTGTCACTACCAAGTCCAAGGATCAAACTCATAACCACTAGATGATACTAACCACTAAAGTCCTTTGGGACGGTGGCATAGTGGGTATAGTAGTTGGTTATACATGTGTTAGTATCATCTAGGGGTCATGAGTTCAATCCTTGGACTCATGTGACAAACCAAATTCCAACATGAAAGAACAATAATTGATTTCAGAGAATTCACAATAATCAATGAGATAATCCACATCAGTCAATCTATGCACACCTGATGATGACCAGAGGATACTTGGTTGAAATGCTGTGTCTATTATAACACCTATATCAACCAAGATGAGAACAAAAGTTCGAAATAACTCTAAGCTTATATTTTTATTCTTTGATGGTGACACTTGTGTGGAGCAGGAAGGCAGCCAGAGAGAGTTTACACACGAAGGGGCCATGGGGAGTTGTTAGCAACTCTCTGTCTCTTTAGCTAAAAACTCTAGACTTTATATAGTATCAAAATTCTTACACATTTTTGCTTTTTCAGGTTGTCGCTTTGTTGACATTATCAATAGCTGGAAATATCATTGCCTGGTCATCACTTTTCAAGCTGGTTGTCACTTTTTGTTGACATTATCTATGGATGGATGTACATGTCAATTACTTCCACCATTCAAAGTAATATATTACAAATGTTTTGCTTGTAAATTCTCTTCAAATTCTTCTTTTGACTCATCTGGAGCATCTTCATCTAACTTTCCACTTAGAATAGAGTCTCTATTGAGTGATGTGTACATGTTTATGCACGGCTTCTGCTAGCATTTCTAAACTGGATCACTACAAAGTGTGCAGACTTTATGATATTCCTGCAATAGTTCTTAAGAAATATGTTCCTAAACTGGCTCTTCTTTTCTCTAAACTCTACAATATATACTCTGCTACTTGCTTTCCAGCTTGTTGCAAACCCTCTTCTATTGTTCCTGTCTTTAAGAACTCGAACCCAATCAGATTCTCATAACTATCAGCCAATTAGGCTTCTACCTTTTTATTAGAAAAGTACTAGATGCTCTAATTAACTCTAGATTGGTTAAGCACCTCACATCTCATGGTTTTCTTTCTGATAAGCTGTATGAACTTCACTTCTTTAGGTCTACTGTTGATTATTGTTGAAAGAGTTTGTCAAGCTTTCTATAAAAATGGTGAAGCTCACTCTCTTGCCATAAATATCTCAAAGGTATTTGACATGGTTTGTGAAACTGGTCTTCTTCACAAGTTGAAAAGTTATGGTATTTCTGAATTAATTTTTGAACTGATTCAGTCTTTCTTATAAAACTGCGAAATGGAAGTTATTTTGAATGGCTACTCTTCTTGATCTTTTTGCATAAATGCAGGTGTTCTCCAGGTCTATATCCCTTGATCTATGTTGTTCGTAATTTTCATCAATGACTTTCCTAATATCTATGCTGATGATACATTTAGCACTGTTTTAATAGTACGTCTGACTATAATCTGTTTTTAAATGGGGCAAGGAGTGGCCTGTTAATTTTTATGCCTCAAGAATGAAACTGCTATCTTTGAATAATCTGAGAGAACCCCTTTTAACTTTCTATTAGTTATGGCTGATGCTAACCTCCAGGAGAGTGACTCCTTGCACCTTCTCAGATTAACGTTTTCAGCTGGCATAAAGTAGAAAGAGTATACTGAATCAATTGCTAAGTCTGTAGCTAAGAAAACTATATCATGCTAAAACGTATCTTATGTAAGCATAAATCTACCAGTCACCTATGCTTTGAATATTACTGCCACATCTGGTCTGGTGCTTTTGCTATATAATTAGAGATTCTTGATAAAATTCAAAGAAGAATCTGCAATATTATTAACCCTGACCTGACATCTTGTCTTCAGTCCCATCATTGTAGCATATATTTCTTTTGTCTTTTCTGTAAATACTTTCATGGTAATTGTTCTGATGAACTTTCCCTTTTGGTACCTAGGTTTTATAAATTTAAGTGCAATATTAGGTTGGCAGCAAGATATCATCATTTTATAGTTGAAATAGCAAGATGCAACCATAAGTTCTATGCTAACAGTTTCTTCTTTCACACTTTCCACTTGTGGAAATATCTTTTGGCTTATCCCTTCCCAATCAACTTTGACCTTCCAAAATTTAAATGCAATGTCAATTGCTATCTTCTGTCTTCTTCCTACCTGTTTTTTTATTGTCCTTTCTCCTTAATAGTAGTTTTTCTTATATTCTCTAACACTTACTAACCCCTTGCATCTTAGTGGCTTTATTATCTTGCTTGAAGTTAAATGATTAAAAATATTTATCTATCCCTATAAATTAAGATAGATTAAAAAAATTTTGAGTAACAAGTATAAGTAGTTCAAATAACACAAGTGTTTCCTATAAATATGAGATTTTATAAAATTTGTATGAATATTAATAAAAATTAAACAGACAACTTATCCTGATTAGCCAATGTATTGTTGGCTTCATGTTCTTGCGCTGACTCAGGAAAAAGAAGTCAGTGCAGTTGTTACAAGAAACACACACACACACACACACACACACACACACACACACACACACACAACATGAAAATCTTTGGAATTTTCCTCTTAGCAACAAAGTAATGCTAAACCATGAAAACAAAGATGAAAAAAAGAGAAAAGAATCTGAAAACATAATCAATCAGTTTAAAAGTCGAATATGTAATTCATCACAATGACAAAGATAAACATTTATTGAAAATTGAAAGATGTTTCTAATAAATATATTAAAAGAAATAAATTTATTTAAAAACAGTTTTCCATCCAATGGAGAGAAAAGCAGATTTGATATGAATGAGAGGAAAAAATAATGAACAGGTATTAAAATAATGGGCAGATTATGAATATCTGTTATTGCCAATAAGGCTTTTCTGAAAATGTAGTGAAGAAAAGAAAAAAGATTTACAAAATCAATCATCTTTGCTTATTTGCTAAACAAATGCGTGTTTTTCTTAAGTTTTAATGCTACGTAGGTTTTCATTACATACATACATACAGTCATATATACATACATACATACCTATGTGTGTGATTCTCTCTTTCTCTCCCTATATATGTGTGTGTCTGACTCTTTCTCTGTCTTTCTTTTGTTTTTCTCTCTCTCACTCTCTCTCTCTTTCTTTTATATATATATATATATATATAGATGAAATGATTTGTTTGAAAATTATTTTTTATCAATACCCATATTTAACTAGATATTCTGTTTTTTTAATTAAACAGTAACATATATTTATATCTACCGGCCTGATTATTTACGATAAATTGTTATTATGAAAATGTGTGTCATTTGGCAAGATTCGAACCTACGACCCCTATCCACATATATAACACAGTTTTTGATTTATTTATTTATTGATTAGAACCTCGTTTAAACTGAAGGTCATTTGTGGTCAAGAGGTGTAAGATGTGCCATATCATATGGTAGCTTCTCCTATGTGGATAGGGGTTGCAAGTTTGAATCCTGCCGAATGACACACATTTTCATAATAAAAATTTATCGTAAATAATCAGGCCAGTAGATATAAATATATAATACTGTTTAATTAAAAAAAAACCAGAATATCTACTTAAATACGAGTATCGATAAAAAATAATGAGCAACTAGGTCCCACCCTTTTACAGTTAAACAAATAAGATGTAACCGTAAATTCTACTCCAACAGCTTCTTTTCTCGCGCTTCCCACCTGTGGAACTCCCTTCCACAACTCTGCTTTCCCGACAGTTACAATCTCCAGGTGTTTAAATGTAGGGTCAATAGACACCTCCTATCACACTAACTCCCAACTATTCTCACAACACTCTCATCTACCCAACCCTCATTCTCGGTATCCTTACCCGCCTATCACCCACCCTCTGTCATTTCCTATATTTAATCAGCCTTTCTCCACTCTACATAGCCCCCTGCACAGTAGTGGCAGTGACATGCCTTGCTCGGGGTGAAATGCTTATAAAAAAAAAACAAAAAAAAAAACAAATCATTTTAAATTTTCGGTTATTTATGACCAAGTTTCGTTAATCTACGTTAATATATATATATATATATATATATATATATTTAAACAATGATTAGATACGATACTGTAAAATCTTATTATTGCCTTAAATAAGAGAGATGTCAACATCTTAATACTAAAAAAATAAAAATAGGGGGGTAATATGTGAGGAACCTTTTAGCCAACACCTCATTAGAGAAAATCGCTGACAAAATTATTATTAATTTTTTACAAAAACGATGAAAAACAATTTTTTCCCTTTTGTGGTTCTAATTAGGATATCAAAACTGGCACACAATTAAAAAGTCAAATTGTAACAATCAAAGTTGGTAAAATCAATTATATTTGTAAAAATATAAATTAATAAATTTGATAAACAAACACAAGTTTTGTCCTCCCATTTAGTGTCAAAAAATGAAAAAAAAATCTATTGTTTCTGTTATAAAAAGTTAATTTTGCCAATAATTTTCTCTGACAAAAGCTTAATCAGATATTCTTCTCCGTTTTTAACATTAAGATGTTGATATCTATAATAATTAAGGAAATACATATATATGTGTGTGTGTGTGTGTATAAAATTATGTATTTGGGCAGCAATCCTTCTTTTATACAAGTTTCTTTAAAGATGATTAATTTTCTTGTGTTTATAAAAAGTTTTCCCTTTTTGGAAAAAGTTTGTAAAAATTGTCCAAATATTTTGCATATCTGAGCACTTTCAGTCATTCTTTTTGCCATTATCGAGGATGATTTTTACTTTTACTTTTAACTGGATTTTATGTATGTATATAGAGTTATATTATTGTTTTTCCTTTTCCAGCCATGATTAACACATTTTGACTGAATTCATAGTTAATATTATTGAAGGTTGGCTTTTTCTTTTTATTATCAACTAGCAGTTTAGCCTGGCATTGCTTGGGTGTAATGAAAGCTTTAAAACTAATCCATGGTCCTGGAGCTCAGACTCTTTGGATGTTGGCACGAAAGACTAAAAAGCAAAATCATAGACTGAAAGAAAAATGAATGGATGTAAGTCAAATTTTGATTTCTGGTATCAATGCCAAATAAGTTTTCTGTCAAAAAATCGAATTTTGAAGGCTAAATAAGTCCTCTGAGTAAATGGTATCATGGCTGAGACTAAGAATTCCAATAATACCTACTTAGAGCAAAACTCGAAGTAAAAACCAAAATAAAAAGGTTGAAAACCTGATTTTGATCAGACCTGATAGGTTATTGGGTATCAATTTTCAATATCAGGAGGAAATTGGGAAAAATACATTGACCATCACCTGACCGAAAACCTAAAGAATATTTGTGTGAAGTTTGGTGAGAATCGGATAAAAATTGTGGATTTATATAAAAAACATACATACAGACAGAAAAGATACCCAGACACACAAATAAACATCTTGCCTTATATATAGATTATAGACATTATTTTTAGCCATTTTTTACATGTAGATGAGTTATTATTATAGTTGTATTTTTAATGAGTATGTTTCTGATTGGGTTTTGGTAGGTTTCCATATGTATTTAAATAAGTCCTAATTGAGCTAAGGTCAGAAAGATGCAATGTAATTCTTCTTGATAGGCATGTGGGTGTTTCTCAAGGCTCTATTCTAAGTCATACGCTTTCCCTGATCTACATTAATGATCTCCTCAATGTCATAAGATCCCAAGTAGGCATATAGACTGAAAACACCACAGTTTACTCTTGCCTCGATCAAAAATCTGCTGAGGTTGACAAAGCGAACCTCGCTGCCGAGCTTGAGGAGAACCTCCAATCTGTGGTGGACTTGGGTAAGAAATGGCTCATAAATGTTTATGCTTCCAAAAAGAAGCTGCTATCTATTAACCATCATAGACAACCGTTCCTACCTTCCATTAGCATGAATCAGGCTATCCTCCCTGAAAGCAAAACACTATGCCTCCTTGTCTTAACTCTCTCAGCAGACCTCAAGTGGAATGATTATATCAAATCCACAACTAAATCCACTGCTAAGAAGGTTGGTTCACTGTGTAAGGGCCATGAGAATCTGTAATGTGATCAATATCAACTTGGCAGCTCGGCTGCAGTCACTTTCTCACCAGCGTGATGTGGCTTCTCTGTGCCTCTTCTATAAATACTTTCACAGCTTCTGCTCCAGTGAACTTAGCTCACTGGTGCCCCATATGCATGAATTTACACGAGCTACAATACTAGCAACTAAGTCCCACCCTTTTGCAGTGAAACCCAATAAAATGTAACTGCAATTTCTATTCTAACAGCTTCTTTTCTTGTACTTCACGCCTGTGAAATTCCCTGCTGTATACTTGCTTCCCCGACAGCTACAATCTCCAGGAATTTAAATGTAAAGTCAATAGTCATCTCCTATCTCACTAACTTGCTTCCTTTCTCTTGAGCTCTTCTCCATCCACTCCACTCCCATCAAACCGGTATTCTCATCCTTCTATTACCCCCCCACTTCCTGACATCTTCTCTAACCTATCTTCTTTCTCATCACTTTCCCTTATGCAACCCCCTGCCTTGCTTGGGTTGAAATGATTAAAAAACTATAGTGGTATGAATTACTATATTGGTCATACCACTACATACCTACCAAGAAGACTCACATTATATCTCTCTAACCATAGCTCAATTAGTAGGGACCTATAATTTTAATATGTACATTACTAGCTCAAAAACCTTCTCTACTGACCTAGTGTTAGGTTGGTTGATTATTTCCATAAAGAAACTAACCTTTAATCTACCCACCAACTGCATCTAATGTATCTCTACTTTCATCTAATTAAAATTACTAAAATTACCGTTAAGATATCTGTACTTTTTCACTGAACTTTATATTTGCAATATTTACTTGCATTTGTTTGTGTGCTTGTTTTCATAGCTTTGGTCAATGTTCTTCTTCTTCGGCATTTTTCTATATATTTACACTTCTAATGTTAGTGTTTGAAAATATTTTCTTGCTATTCACTTCACTTTTCTTGTTTATCACTCTTTTAATTATTCCTAGATCTCTTTGTTATTGGCGTTCTTAAAGCTAATTTGTTTGTTCTTACCTTTTCAGATATTTCCAATTTCTTTTTTTTCATTCTCCTTTGATCTCTAGTCTACTTTGTGTCCCAATCTTGTTTCTCATCTCACATAATATATTTCTTTTGTACCATGACAATTTTTATATATCTGAAAATTAATAAGATGATTATCAGTCTCAATACTATTATGTCTAAAATAATGCATATGTACAATTATGTCGAATAGATAGTTGCTAAAAAACACTACAGGAGAGTCTTCACAATCATCAAGTTTTTTTTTTTTTCAGGAAGAGGTCATTGTAAAAGGTCATACTCTTCTGGAGCCCATGACATCAATGCAGGTATCCCCTAAAGCCGTCACTTCAGTCCTACTCTCTTTCTGCTTTTTATTAATGATCTGCTGTTTGACATTGTCAGATCATTAGTAAACATATACAGGGTGCGATGGATAAATTGTCCTCTAAAAATGTAAAAATGACATTTCATTTTAACAGATATAATTACCACATTTATTTTAATAATCATATTGCCCCAAGCAAGGCAGTCTACTGCCACTGGTGTGCAGGGAGTTACATAGGAGGAAAGTTATGACAGGTTACAGGGCGTTTCAGGAAGTGGGTAAGAGAAGGATGAGAATGCTGATGAGAGCCGAGTGGATGGTGAAAGGAGCATGAGAGAGAGGATGCAGGTTAATGAGATAAGAGACGACTATTGACTTTACATTTAAATTCCTCGAGATTGTAGCTGTCGGAGAAGCAAGTAAACGGAAGGGAATTTCACAGGCGGGAAGTGCAAGAAAAGAAGCTGCTGGAGTAGAATTTGCATTTACATTTTATTGGTTTCATAGTAAAAGGGTGGGACCTAGTTGCTACTCTTGTAGCTCGAGTAAATTCATATATAGGGAACACCAGGGAGCTAAGTTAATCGACACAGAAGCCGTGAAAGTATTTGTAGAAGAGACACAGGGAAGCCACATTGCACCAGTGAGAAAGTGACTTTATCTGAGTTGCTAAGTCTGGATCAATCACATTACAGATTCTCCGTTGGATTTTGTCAAGGACCTCTAGAAATTACACAAAAATATCTTTAAATACTAAAGAGCAAAGTTATTCCATAAAAATTGCCATTCAGATGATTTCTGAATCTCCTGCAACTCTTCTGGATGGTCTCCTTGTTTAAGTTGGTGAATCCTGCCATAATCCTTGCCTTCAGTTCATCTTTGGTGTTACAAGGAGTTTTGTTGGTCTCTTGCTCATACATAATATTCAAGGGGGTTGCAGTCTGGGGAGTTAGTTAGCCAGGTGGAAGGGCTGATGTGGTCACAGAAATTGTCTAACAGCCATCATTGAGTTCTCTTGCTCATGTGACATGGTGCAGTCCTGTTGCCAGACATAAAATCTTCCAGTAGCCACCCACTTGACCCAGGGAAGCACTAACTCCTCAAGGCACTTGATGTAGGCCTCTGTGTTGAGTCTGAAAACCTCACCAAAAATTCAAGAGTTCTTTTCTTATCAGAACAATCAAAGTGAGATTTCTAAGTTGCTGTACCTTTGTAATCACCATTAGACTCATCCAACTCTTTCTGAATCCTCTTCACTGTTGTCAGATTGACACCCAAACATCCTGAAATTTTTGTGTTAGACCTACCAGCACAAATGCCAAGCAGTACAGTATGCCATTTCAAAGTTTCTGATGGAGTCAATTGTGTCATGGTGCTATTTTTCTCAAAAGACAGAGCCCAACTGACCCTACTATACTGTGCAGTTGACAAAGAAAACCGAAGAAAAATGATGGTAAAGAAATAGGAAGAGAGTTTAAGGAAATAAGAAAATAATCCAAAGCAAAAATGACCATGGCATTCTGTACATATTCACATATACATGCATACACACACACACACTCACACACACACGCACACACACATGCACACAAAATAAAAATTGTGAAAATTGGTAGATAATTGCTGTTATATCCTGACCAGTGGCTTAAATGATTCCAAAAATTTTTGTCTGCCAGATTTGGGGTACTGAATATAGCATCAATCACTTAAGTGACAAATTTTATTTGTATTAATCCTCTCTCCCTCTCTCTCGCCCTCTCTCTCCTTCCCTATCTCAAGCTCTCTCTCCCTTCCCCCTCCTCCCCCTCTCTCCCTCTGTACCTATCTTTCTGTTTATATATATATTACATATTTATATATTTATAAATGTAAATGACAATAAGAAAACTGTATTAGTTGCCAACATGTTTCATCCAATGTGGACTTCTTCAAGGCCAAAAAAGAACAAAATGAATTTATTAAAACACAGTAACTAATAATAACAAAACAAAATGTCCTTAGCAACTGAAAGAATTTCAAGAACGCTATTTTTATACTGTTAACTGAAAATTACATCAAATACTATCACATGTGGAGATATTGTTTTTATTGCTGTCTTGACGGATTCAACCATTTTTTTTTGATTTCTTGATACTGTTGTGTATGTTTGTTTGGGAGAGAAGTAATTCTGTTAAAAAAGGTGAAATAAGGAAAAACCTGGGTGTAGATTAATATTTGGGTAATAATTTCAGTTGCTAAGGCCATTTTGTTTTGCTATTATTAGTTACTGTGTTTTAATAAATTCATTTCTTCTTTTTGTTTTTTGCCTTGAAAAAGTCCACATTGGATGAAACGCATTGGCAACTAATACAGTTTTCCTATTGTCATTTACATTTATAAATATTGTCTTTTCTACTGGTTAACTCTGACAGATTTTTCATATTTTTATACGTAAATTCAATATTTTGCATTTGGGTGATAGCCATTTCTACAGGCTCTCAGACCTCGCTTTCTCAACCCTTGATATTTTTATCACCTGAAAAAGAACAACTAAGTTCTGAAATGTGTAATATTTTGTGTAGCAATAAAAAATGTTTTATAAACTATTGTAATAAAAATATTACAATAGTGAGCTCTTTTTAGTATTGAGCAATTTTTAATAAAAGTAAATCCAACAAATGGTAGTTTTTTAATTTATTCTTTTACTTTCTTAAATTATATATATATATATATTTATGTGTACACCAGATATTTATATTTGTGGGTAAATACTATCAATATTTGAATCATCAACTAAATGTGTTTTTAATAATATGACAATATATATTTACATCATCATCTGAATATCAATTTCTGATTATGCCAGTATTAATGTACTGTGTGTGTGTAAAAAATATAACTTTCTTTTACTCATCAATACGTGTGTGTGCTGATCAAACACTTGCAAATGTTATTTTTTGTGTTGATTTTAGCTTCCAGCTGCTTTATTAGTCGTATGAGTTAAAGAATATAAAAGAAGTGCAAGATTTTCTTTATCTCTTCCAACAACTAAAAGAATTGTATAAAAAATCAATTTTCCCTTTTCATGTCAGTCACAATTGACAAAGAGTCTGGAAGATCACACAGAAGATTAGATAAGAAATTAAATAAGAAGTGGGGGAAGAAGGGGAACTGGTGGAGGAAGAGAAGTTGTGACTTATTGTCAGAAAATGTATATATAAAAAATCCTTTTATAAAATTTTTCGATGATTTCCCACCAAGAACTCCAGTTTGATTCTCCTTTCACAATAGATGATTGTTTTCAATCCTACTTATCGGAATATGTTTACTGAAACGAAAAAGGAAAATGTTATAATATTAAGGATTTTTCATATACAAATATGCAATTTAGTTAAGTGCAGAGCAAAATGAAATGGTAGGAATACAGTTGGTAAAGATCATGTCATGAAACTTAAGAGGCCTGTTGCCAAGGTGGGCCTGAAGTCTGCCCAACCATTCTTGATCCCACACAAAAATGATGTTAACTAATTTTAGTGTGCAAATCTTTAATTGCAGATTTGCACCCTCACTCAAAACACATTGGGTAACAGTGCTGTTACAGAGCTATGATAGGGTACCTCATAAGAATTGAACTCCCTTCTAAGCAATAATCTATGAGATGAGATGAGTAAGCATATTGACAATCTTTTCTACTATAGAATGAACAAAAATTGACGTGCAGTTTTTGTCGATTTAACAAATTCAGTAAATGTCTGTAATGTTTAATATTTGATTTGGAATTTTTTTATCTTTCTTTTTTTTTGCATTGAGATGCAAATCATTAAAAAAGAATTTCCATAAAAGGAATTTTTAATCATTTAAATTTTATATTATTTTGCAAGTACATTATAAATTTTGTTGGTCATTTTTTTATAGCAATAACCTGTTAATGACTTACAAATATTTTTCCTTATCCACCACCACCGCCACCACATCCCCCCCACTGTCTTTCTTCTTATCTTCAATAGGCATTATCCATGTCCTCTCTTGCAAATGAGTTGGACAATTTGATCTTCATTTCATGTTTATTGCTTGTTCTTTGATTATCCAAATGTGGCTTGGTTTTGTCCGGTGGGGGGGGGGGGTAGAATTTAGTAGCTGAGTGAAAATAGTAAATATCAACTGTTGATGATGTTGATGGTAATAATAATAAAAAGCACAGTTGACAAGAACTGATAAATGATTATTTTGGGAGAATGATAAGGTGTAGATAAAAAAAGTAAAATGGTAGTGTAGTAGACCGCTAAGTCTACAGTTACATTACACACACACACACACATACAAGCGCACACACACACACATGCACACACACACACATACATGCATCCATTACACGTCTTCATTTATGGTTGTAATGAAAAAGGGTTTGTATTTTAAGAGGAGGAATAGAATTTTGTTCACTTTGCCTTGAAAAACGGTTTTTTCTCTTCAGAATCTATCTTACATATTTATCATTTGTTCATGCTTAGAATATCGCTGCCGCATATGATCAGGCATGCCTGCTATCCATCGACAGCTCCTTGGTAAAATTCAAAGAAGAATCAGCAATATTAATGAGCACGACTTCACTCACTTTCCTACCGTCGTATGTTTGCCTCCTTTATAGGATATGAATCCTATATCATTCATCAATTAACTGAAACACACAAAATAAAATTTCACACCTACAAAATAGGATCCAAAAGACGAAAAACATTTTGGAAAAACCCAGACCAAGGTAAATTTCACAAGTGAGTGTGAAAAATAAAATTCTGGATCCTGATTGGATAAGAAATAGAAAATTCATATATGACGTCAGTCAAACGTTTTTTCACACTTAAAGAAGAAAATGCCTCCCGGAGCCGGTCACATGACCAGATTCACTACTTAAGGACATTCCATGACCAGTCAAAATCAGTCCAGCATGGGGCGGTTAGCTGTCAGATCTTGTAGCTATGTAACAAAAGAAATTTCAAGAAGCTAACCAGGACACAAGGGCGCGTCACATATTTTTTCTAACTTTCTTTTTTTACACTCCACGCTACCAAAGAAAACAACAGCAGCACGCTCTAGGTACAAATTCTTTATTTGTTTAACCTTCTTTCCCACTCTGTCGCCAATCTACCAAAAGGAGGAAGGAACATAAGTCTTTACATTCTGCTACTACACAACTATGAACTATAAACTTCTGTAGACATTTTAAATATTTACATTTCTCTCTGAACAATTTTAATTAACTACAAAACTACATGCATTTTCTCAATGAGCATTTTTCTTCTCCCAAATGTGTTATCGTGTTCAGTTAACGAAATTTCACTTATATTTTTCTTCTTACAATTTTGTTATTCTGTTAATAAATCTTTGCTTTAGTGTACAAACGAAATATTTTATCCATCTCAGTATCTTTTCAACCTTCTCATATTTAAATTGTGGGGACTTCAGTTGTGTTTGGCACAAGGCCAATTTACCAAGCATCACCTACACCTTTGACTTTTCTATAAATACTGTCATGGTAATTGTTCTAATCAGCTCTTCGCTATGGTGCCTCGACTCTTCAAATTTAAGCGCAGTACTAGACTGACTACGATATCTCACCAATTTTCAGTTTAGCTGACGAGATGTCAGTGTAAATGTTATGCTATTAGTTCCTTTTTCTCGCACTCCTCACTTATGGAACTCCTCTTTCGGCTCTATGCTTTTCAGCCAACTTTAATCTGCAAACATTTTAATGCAATGTTAATCGCTATCTACTGTCTTGTAGTTGATCGTTAGCAATGTTCCTGTTTCTAACTCTTCTACACCCAGTAATTCTTTGCGTATCAGTGGCTTTACTGCCTTGCTTGAGGTGAACTTGATTAAAAAAATATGACAGATATGAAATAACAGTTTTTTTAAAGAGACTTCAATTATGATATTGCTGTTTACTTCAAGAGTAATAAGAGGATCGTTTAAAAAGTTCTAAGCCTCACCCAGAAAGAAGAGCTATAGCTGAACATTTCTGCTGCGTTAACACACTTAGTCAATTAATTTCTATAGGTGATACACGCTTGGACGATCATGTCTCTTTCGAGACATGACTCACAAGGCACCTGTGAGAATTTAAGTGGGGTAAAGACAACACAAAAGATGACCCTCGGCTGAGTTGTTCAAAAACTTTAATCACTGATGAGAAGTTGATGCCATTCACCGTATGGTTTTGAATGACAGATGTCTTATTGTAGAGTAGACAGCTAAGTACATAGATATTAGTTCAAGTTTGATCCATAACTAAGATATAAGGGGACGAGCAAGCTGTCTTCAAGATGGGTCCCAAGAATGCTAACACCATCGTAAAAGCTGAAAAGGTTCACATTTCCAGGCTGATTTTGAGAGTCTCCACCATAAATTAGTAACTTAAGATAAAACCTAGTCTCACCACTTTGAGCCTGAATCAAAGTTTCAAAGCGAACAGTTGAAACACCGGTTCTCCACCACAAATAAGCTTAATCAGGCAGTATCAGCTGGTATAGTGTTGGCTTCTGTTTTTGTTGTGATTCTGAAGGTGTAATCATGCTAGACTACCTGGAAAAGGTAAAAACTATCAATAGACAGTACTAACCTATCACTCAATAAATCCCGGATCTAATTAATAAAACAACAGATTTTAGGCAAAATTCGACTTTATTCATCAACATAGTCTCCTTCTAGGGTGATACACCGATTCGAACGCTTCTCTAACAATTCGATGCCTTTTTTGTAGAACGATTTGTCTTTGACCTCAAAATACGCTTCAGTTTCCGATATCACTTCTTCACTGGAGCCAAATCTTTTATACTGGAGCATTCTTTTGAGGTCTGCAAACAGTCAGTAGTCGCTGGGGGCTAGATCTGGAGCATAGAGTGGATGCGAAAGCAATTCGAAGCACAATTCATGTAGTTTTGTCATCGTTGCGATCGACTTGTGGCACTGTGAGTTGTCTTAGTGAAAGATCACTTTTTTCTTCATTTGTGACCGTTTTTTGGCGATTTCTTCCTTCAAAAGCATCAACAATGCTATAAAATATTCGCTATTGATGGTTTTTCCTTTTTCAAGGTAATCGATGAACAAAATCGTATCCCAAAATACGGAGGCCAAAATGATGTTTGCCTCTTTGGATGCTTTGGATGGCTTTCACTTACTGTTGTCCACTCAGCTGACTGTCGAGTTGACTCCAGAGTGAAGTGGTGGATCCATGTTTCATCCATTGTCACATATTTAAACTCCTTCTTGTTGCGTTGAAACAGTTGCAAACAACGCTCTGAATCGGCGATGCGTTGTTTTTGATCAACTGTGTAAAAACGCGGCACTCACTTTGAACACAGTTTTCTCATTGACAAAAGTTCATGCAAAACGGTGAATAGTGTATTTTGTTATGTTTAACTCCTCGGCTATCTTACGCAATTTTAATTTACGATCAACCAAAATGTGTTTGTGAATTTTTATTATTTTCTGGGACAACTGCCGATTTTGGGTGACCTTAGCGTTCAGCATTATTTGTGCTTGTACGACCGCATTTAAAGTCAGTCTACCGTCTCTTAACCGTTGTTTCCGAGGGAGCAGAGTCTTGATAACACTTATCAAGCCATTGTTTTGCTTGAATGCTTTATCAACACACGAAATTCAGATTTTCCATTGTTTTGACAATATGCAAAAGTAATTACATTTAAATAACTGTAATTGTAAACTCATTATTCGATTGAGCCCAAATTATGTTACGTGCCACATGAAGCTTAGTACCTCTTAAAAATCATATAATTTTTTTTATTACTATTGTGCCATCTATAATGTCAGGCCTGAGACTTATTGAGTAATGTGTTATGCATCGGAAGAAAGACAACTAGAATAAGCAATCAAATGAAAACGCAGAGAGAAGCTGATGTCAGGTGTGCCAGGATAACGCACCCGTTCACACTGCATAGGATGCAGTAGCTGATGCAACCAGGTATTGCACTGAATTGACCATCAATTGATTCATCAGACTTTATCTTGTTTTTTTTAAAACTCAAATCCCACCTGCGTGGTCGCCATTTTGGAGACAATGATGAAATCATATATGCTGTGGATGAGTTTTTGTAACATCAGAATGCCACTTTCTTCCATGATGAAATTCTAACGCTTAAACATTGTTGAACCAAGCGCATTAATATCAAGGAGTATTATATTAAAAAAAATTGTGAAAAACTGTCTTGTTTCGCCAACTCATTCTGAGAGAGGCTTAGAACTTTTTGAACGCCCCTAGTATGTAGCATCTTATGGCTTCTTTCTCAACAGCGTGCAGTGCATTAGGTCTAATGATTTCCCGAAGATGACGACTGTGATATAGCAACTTGCCTGAGCAGAGCATCTATGTGTATGGCAGATTCTGGAAAAGTCCATGTATTTAGTCAGTACTGTAAATCTCCATCAGAGTTCTAAAGACAAGTAAAGCTTTCGGGAAATTGGATAGATATCTATGGTTTCAGTACAGAGTTTTGATTGAGACAAGGTTAAAAGTTTATAATATTTTTGTTTTGTTTTCATTGTTGTATACATGTGAGACCTGGGTCACTTACTAGAAACCCATGAAAAGGTTAAAACAATTGCCATCGTATATTGGGGGCATTCTGTAGCAAACAATGACACAACTTTCGAGAGGAAAATTGAAGATTTCACTTCAAGAGGTGTTGCAAATAACAAAACATGAAATCAATGATAAAAAGACACCGCCCCCCCCCAAAAAAAACAACAAACCACCCGCACAAGACAATCCACCTATAACTGCAGATTAAAGAACAAAAGGCACTTAAATGCCAATTGCTTACAAAACGATGTAATATACCAAGTTACTGAAAAATCAGCCGATAACGAAGAAAAATATTCATAATAGCTACTGAACGACCCTCGAAATAGAGTAACTATTCATATGAAACAGAGAGAAAAATAATATTGCAAAAAATAAATAAAAAATCCCAATTTCTTGAATTAAAAAGCAACAGGAAGATCAGCTAGTGAACAAAGGAAATAACTAAATAAAGAGAATGTAGCAAAAGACAAAGAATTGAAAAGAAAATGTAGGAAAGTGGAAAGGCCAGAAAAATATGGGAAATCACCAAAAACACAAAAGAAAAGAATAAAAAAAGCCACAAAACACCAAGCAGTGACAAAAGAGAAAAAGTAGGAAAACAAACGTAAATCTTAAGATTATATTGTGACCAAAGGGAATGAATTTAGAAGATGAGAAAACATACCAGATTGTGAAAAAAGCAAAATAATTAAGCAAATGGAAGTCCTCAAGAAAACTATGTATAGTGTCCAAAGAGAGAAAAATTAAGCAAGGGACAACCATAAAAAATTATAAAGTATAAAGTGGCTAAAGGCAAAACAATTATGAAAAAAGGGATCATTCATTGACGCAAGGAAAAGAAATTATAGATAAAGGAAGAACATTTGTTGAATTAAGAGGAAAAGAGGAGGCCACATAAAGACTACTCATTTTCAAAAAGGAATGAAATAGGGAATGAGAAGATAGAGTATCGTGCCTATAGAAGGCTGACAAGAGAATTAATGCTTAGGAATTTGGGAGCATATAAGTAAGGAATGTCTTTGGTGTATTCGCTCCTTAGGTCCGTAAGTAGTTTTTGAGGCAGGGAAGAAGGAAAGAGGTAAGGGAGGCGAGCGTAGTAAGCCGCTTGACTTTGGTCAAGGGAGATACTAATTACTCTCTTCTCCTCGAGTCGGTCTGCCTTTCGATGCTTTCTGTATCCGCTTTTTATATCTTCTTTTTGGATCACAGCAGCTCATTTGGGATTTCACACTTGTATTTGGTTCTGGGCTTCCCATTGGCTGATGAATAAAATCCGCGTAGGCTCGCAACCTGGAAATTTAATATTTAATTAATTTTTAGTTTTCAATCGGAACATCTGCGTGGAGCCGACGGCGCAGCGACGACTTTAATCATTTGCTTTTTAGTCGTGAAAGTGCAAACATCCGATCCATCGCTTTTGCTCGGTATCACCACAAGAGCACGTGAAGATCATCCATTTGTAACAGGGTATTGGTCCTGTTTAAACGTTTAAATGAATTGGAGGGACTACGAATTGGATAATTATTAAAATTCTCAGGAGAGGGGGATTAATGGTTGAGAAGAAAAGTACGAACTAAACGCGTTAGAATTAAAAATAATGAAATGACTTTAAGAAACAGTTTTAAGGAGAATCAAATCACTAGACATGATTCAGTAAAACTCCGCAAACGCAAGATTTCAAACCCTTTCCACCGATAAGAAAAAGACAATGTGTTGTCCAAATTTCTTGGGTTCTAGAGAACTTAACAATCGGACGTTTTGTTTCCAATATGCCATTTATAGAGAATGTGTGTGGTCACAGAAAATAATGATCTAAAAATTATTTTAGACAAAGAGACAAAATATCTGTTTTGTATGAAACCTGCAAGATTTGGGATTAATTTATGTTGATCGCCCCAAGAACCTGATTATCTTTATAGAAATATATCTAGGAACATTTTAAGTAAACAAAGGAAATACCATATTGTTTTTTTTTTTAACTTGATCACCTAAGATTAAGATGTACCCTTTCTGTGACAATCATCTGAAATTTTCATAATTATTATTATTATTTTTGATTTCTGGTGAAGAATCCTTTGCCGCCGGTGATAAACACCAGCTGGTCAATTTAGGGGAATATGGAGATAATGTAATTAGGCATAGTGAATTGTTATATTCTAGGGCTTGGCTAGGTAATGTGAAGTCATTAATCATTGTTATCGGAAAAGATCTCCCTGTATAAAGTCATCGTACATTTTGCTTAGAAGTCATTTTCCTCGATGTGGATTTGATGTCTGACACGAGAGACACACCCGCATTTCGGTGGCCTGGGCGAACACACAGATATATGTAGCACAAAAGAATTGAGGAAGGGATGACTAGCTGGCTATTATTGTAAATGGTTGCGATTAGAAATTTCCAAGCCATCGTTCCTATAGTAGAGTACAGATTTCTAGCAGCTAACAAAGACATTTATTCAATCTGTTTTTCTTTATACTCAATAAACCTGTTGTTAGAGTTATCAACAATGTTGTGCATTTCATCGAAGGAGTTCTTATTCCAGTTTGATCTAAGGTGTTCTGGGACATAAGAGACGAAAGTTTTTACTTTGGTCACAGGCAGGAATCATGCAATTTTCATACTAGACTTTACCATCAATCCCTATATTGTATGATTTGGGAAATCCCGAATCAACCTTATCAAAATGACAAATCAGTCACAACCATGGAGGGAAAAGGAAGCCGGAGGACCCGTAAGCTTGGTATTAGTCAACAAAGTTAATGTAGCTAGTAACTTGCGACTGAGAGAAAAATAATAATAAGAATCGTAGCTTTTTGCCAGGGGAGTGTGAGTTGAGAAGTGATAGGAACGTTGTTAGGCGTGTCAGCGATAAAATGTTGTCAATATTGGTGGGTCAAACAGTGATTAAAATGAGTGAAATTATGCCAAAGCAAAGCTACATGAAGACCATTCATTGACTCTAAATAAGAGAAATTAGAAAGAAAGTCCACATGAAGGCCAACAGTCAGTCAGTTAATCGCCATAAATGATACACTATTTGGGCGATCACGTCACGAAAGAGACATGACTAACTTCGCAGAAGATTTTCCAGCAGTAGGTTGCCATTACATTTTGCGGTAGACTGGTTGCCAGTCAAGGCTATAGAACACAATCTGTCTTGCTGTTTAATCCATAGCTGGAGGGAGAATTGATACTTTTCCTAAGGGTATTTGCGCCTATGTGAATGCGGCGTATTCAACTGGAATTCGAACTCGGCTTTGCGATTCCTCGTTCCGAGACGATATCCACTGTACTACAACGTACATTTTACAACGCGCATGAAGACCATCAGCCAGTCAGCTAAGTGACATACGTGATACACAATTTGGGCGATCATGTCACGAAAGAGACATGACTGACTGCGCAGAAGATTATCACACAATAGGTTGCCATTACTTTCTGCGGTAGACTGGTTAAAAGCTAAAGCTATAGAATCCAATCTGTCCTGTTATTTAACTCATAACTGGAGGGAAGAGACGGATTAATACCTTTCCCAAGGGTAATTGCGCGTAAGTGAATGCAACGAATTCAATTGGAATTCCACTCCTTGATTTCTCCTGCCGAACCGATATCCACTGCACCACAAGTGAAATTTGGAATAGGAAAACCACACGACGAACATTCATTTTCGAAAAGAAATTAGCCAAATTAGGTAAAAGAAAGGCTCCATGAAAACGAAACCTTGTAGGTACCTCCATTCATTTTTGATACCTAAATTTTAAATTGAATTTAAAAAAAAAAGATAAAGTTTTCTTGAAACTTTATTTTAGTTTTAATGGAAAGCTAAATGATTACATTTACTATTTCCAGTAAGCAAAATACTCTGGTGTATTTCAAACAGAAACTATATTGGTTGGAATCTACAATTTTGTGATTGTTTTTAATTTTTTAATTTTTCGTCCATTTCTGAGCGATTGACAGATTTGTAAACAAAAGTTAATTTTCGGTTTTAAAATTCTTGCGAAAATAAAATATACATCTGTGACACATTATTTTTGGAAAATTAGCAAGTATTACTTATTTTTGGCATGAAATTTAAAATAAAACCTATCCACCGTATTTGAAATGTGTTGACGGATCGAGATAAGATAAACGAATGGCGATCACAAGTGCCATAATTGTACAATTTTTCCGATAAAGGGGGAGTAACTGTGAAACTAATGACCTTTTAATTTACACATAGAAATTACCATACAAAAAAAAAACTTCAAATGCACATACACAAAGTTGAAAATTATTTTAAAAATACGATGTCTATGATTTGTATTAAACTTTCAATTTTCGATTAGTAAATATAGTCTTCACTGTGTAACTTGCCAATCTAACGCCTACAAGCATTAGAAATCTTTTAAAATTTCACTATTAATCGATTTTTTTTCTTCAGACTATGTCTGACATTTATTAAAGCAATTAACAGCTTATCTAATTAAATAATGTCATCGTTTTATTGCATTTTTTATTTTACTGTTCGGAGCAGATTTTCAGTAAAAGGGGCGAAATGGCTTTACATTCCCCAATGGGTCTTGCGTTTAACTAATAAAGCCATTTTTGTCCGCAGAATTTAATTTTTTTGAAATTTCATGAATTTACGTAGAGGCGGGTAACAGATGTAAAAAAAATATATATATTTTTACCAAGATTTTTAAAAAAATTCACAATTTAATTCTTTTACGAATGAGTCCTGAAAGTTTAATTAAAATCCGACAATTATTTGATTTTGCAAGAATTTCCAAATTAATAATGTTTTTTGTCATAAATGTAATATTCCGTTTTCCATTGTAAACTCTCGTAACGATTTGGTTACCCGCTAACTAGAATTAAAACAGGCATTTTTGCTAAAATTTTGAACGTGTTAGAAGGGATAATATTTTTATTTTTTTAAAATTAAAAAAATACTTTAATCTTTCCTCTTAATAAACTTTAAAATATTTTGATGGAAAAAGTTCGTTTTTAGGGCCTTTTTTAAATTTATACTGTGCTGTTTTTTAGCGATTTAAGTGGAGGTAAAAAGCCGCACGAAAAGTTGAAAACTATTCCTTTTCAAAAAGATTTTGAATTAAATTAAAAAGAAAGGCCACGTGAAGACTAGTCAGTATTCAATAGTCATTGACTAAATGAAATTTAGCAATAGCCATGCGCCCATGCCACATGAAAATGATAAAAGTCTGGAAATTTGGTCAAAACAAGACAAAAGAACATCACAAAACAAAAAAGTAATCAGTAGGTAAAAGTTTGGAAATGTGTAAACTGTTACTGTTAATCCATAAAGCCAAAGAGAAAGAAATTATGAAAACGGAATCCACAAATGGCCAAACTGAGGGACAAGAGAATCAAATTTGGGACAGAGAAGGCAGCAATAGGCAGCGATGAAGGGCGATACAAAGTAGTAGAGTTTTTATGGTCTTTTTGGGTATGATTGAAAGAGAGAAAAACATGACAAAATGGGAAGGCAAGATTATGACAATTCACTGCCCCATAAATGCTTTTTTTTTTTTAGCATTTTTGCAGCCTATGCTGCCAAAATAAATAAATAAATAAACTACAGTTCGTAAAAGAGAAATTAATGGAAAAAAAAGGAGTCACAATGACCATGCACTGACTAAACCAGAGAGAGAGAGAGAGAGAGAGAGAGAGAGAGAGAGAGAATAAAATTACCATGTAGTGACTAAAGAGAGAAAAAAATGGTGAAAAAAAAAAGCCTTAGCACTTAGCAGTTACTTCAGCGACCAAGGGAAAAATGGAAAGAAAAAAAAATGGAATATAATCAGCAGACTTAATGGTGAAGGACAAGGGAAAGGCAGAAAATTAAAAAAAAAAAAAATGAGCCGGTGACCAAAGAAAGAAAAGTCCCGAAAATGGGAAAGGTGGTAAAGACCACCAAGCAGTGAGTAGCGAACAGGGGAAAAAAATGAAGAAAAATAGATGTGGAATGGTTAAAAACAAAAAGACGAAAAGAAAGGATAACGTGAAAAAAAAATAAAAAATAAGAGAAATAAAACATGAATGAGCAAATAAATTTATTGGAAGTGTATGAAGAAAATATGGACGGAGGTCGAAAAATGAATCTAGAGAAGGGAAGACGAAAGAGGGGCTGACAACGATTTGGCGCATCCTTCTTAGCGTCGTTGCTAACAGCTGCTGCTGCTGTTCACGCACTTTCCTCTCCGCCTCTTCTTTTTTTTTCTACTCCCCCGTCACTCCCGAGACTCTGAACCTTACATTCATCGTCAACCACCAGCATCATTATCACAATCATCTCGGGTTGATCTCTTTTCCTCCTTCTTCTCCCTCCCTCCCTCACTTTGATCTCTTGCCTACTGCTGCTGCTGCTGCTGTTGCCGCCGCCACCTCCGCCGTAATCAGGACTATAGTAGCTTCCATGCGTTTTGTCAGTGGATCACATTTAGATTGCCGAATAAGCAAACCTATGTTGTGAAATAGCTTGTGAAACTGATCGCAGACTAAGCAGGTAGGTGACTATTTCTTTTCTAATTTTCTTTTTTTTTTTTGGCGGATATCATTCTTTCTTTATTTTGGATGCTTTCGTTTGTCCTACAGACAGAAGCGAAATACAATAAATAATAATAATAATAATAATAATAAAAAGTTAATAAAAATATCAGAACAAAAAAAAAAAAAAGATTATGGATGCTTCTTCATCTAAACCTCGACGCACTTCTTTATATTCTTGAATTTCTTTTGCTGAGTCGTAAAAATAATTTCTAGAAAATTCTGTTATTAATTTATTGTCTCTTTATTTATTTATTAACTAGCAACAGGTGCCCATTGTCTCGCATTATTTCTTCATCCTTTTTCCCCGGCTTATTTTAATTTTTTGGTTCAATGTAATTTTTTTCGACTTTTTTTTTTTTTTAAATAACATGTTTTAGCGACCGGGTGGGTTGCAGTTATCATTTTTAAGGTCCTCAGTGAACAAAAATTGTCATTTATTTTTCACGTTTATTCAGAAAACTCAATTTCCAAATGAAATAATTTTTGTTTAAAAAATGTATGTTTTAATTTTACAGAAGAAAGGCACAATTGAAATTTACAAATATTAATTAAAAAATGTAATTTTAGTAATAAGTTAACGCTATTTTCACTAAAGACATTCTGTGTATTTAATTTGCTCTTCAAGATTTAAAATTACGTGATATCGGCATAAATTGGAAAATCTTGGCTGGTACTTTATTTCAGTATTAAACGCAGTAAACATGTGTAAACACAGTCGATTGTAACACAATGCATCGATATGTGCAAAGCTAAGCATGCTTCAGATTTCTGATTTCTGTTACATGTGCACTCTATTCAAAGAATGCAGATTCTTGCTGCATGTGCTTAATTACAAAGAAAAGGACGTGCACACTTAGACGTAAATTTCCCCTTCCACGTTCTCTTATTCTTGTCTTCTTCACGTCTTTCTTTCTCAGTTCCATCTGTCTCAGTGGAAAATCGACACATGTGCTTCTTCATAAAAAAAGAGCAGAAACATTTTCCGTTTTTTCTTTCTCTCTGACTTTTTCCACCGTACTGCTTCCTCTTGCTTGCTTATTGGCGACAACGGTATCGAGATGCTCATTGTGATTAAATAAGTTGGAAATAAACGTTATTTTTAAATTTAAATTTAGATTTTTTTTTCAAGCGGATTTTCATGCCTGTTAAAATTGTTGCTACAAAGACTTTTTAGTAGTTGATGGATTTTTTCACATAAAAATGACCCACCTGTATTCATTTTTTTTTTGTCCTAAAAGTACACGTGCTTATTCTCTCTACTTTAAAAAAAATATTAAAAGCGTAGTATTATTAATTATCTATAATTTTTTGTACTTTGAACTCTGAGAAATAGTAGCTACACTTTTTTTTTCTTTAGAATAGATGATGATTTAATCTCTATATATAAAAAAAATACTATCTCTTAATTTTCAGTAGATATATTTTTTAAACTAAAGATGATTTATTTTTAGCATAAAGACTTCATTTGCATGTTTAATCGCCATCGTTTTTCTTTCCTGGTATGATTATTTTTTCTGCTATCTCTATTGTTTCTCTCTTGAATTGTCTTTTTTAATTCATTTTTCATGACAATTAAAACTCTCAATGCCAATCGGATGAAGGATTTTATTATAAAATTCTTGTCTTCATCACACTGATGAATGTTTTTGTTCATTTAGTTAAAAATTCATTCTTACTATATTTCACCCATTTTTTTCTATCGATTACTTTTTGTCGTGTGTGTGTATGCACATGGCAATTTAAAGTTATTTTGTATCTATTTAATTTAAAAAGTATAATTTTTACAAACCTTGTTGGTTCGTGTCATTTGTAATTTATTATGGAAATAAAATGGAAATCCTAATTGGAGAGAGGGGAACCTACTCTAGGTCCCAAACTCTTCTTGTGCCATACCAATTTTCAATCAAATAAAAAAATTCACTTGGTATTGCTTCGTCTGGCACAAGGCCGAATGGAGGTGGGATAGAAGATTATGATGTATCACTTTTCCAAGTGGGGAAACTCTACAAAATTCCTCCTGAACTGTGAAGAGTCTTCTTCACAGTTCAGATTTTTTTTTATCAGGGCTTGAACCCTCTACTTGTGGTGCAGCTACTAAAAAAAACTATAAAACCGGCTCAATGTATCTTCTTCACATTTAAAGAAAATCGTTTTTATTTATTTAAAACTTCTTTACTAAAATTCCAGTAATTATCACTTTTGGTACAAACATTCTTTGATTTGCATACACTTACGATATAAAATGCAATTCTTTTACAAACACAAATCGCAACAACTAAAATACCTTGCTTCCACCAATACCAACAAAAATCAATTAGAAAAGAATACAACAATAATATCAATAACAAATAAATACCCAATTCACCAACCAAACCCGCTAACAAAAAACACACCTAGACTAACACTAACAATAATACACCTAACCCAATAAAAGTAAAAACCAACATATAATTCATTACAACACAAAAATACACGGGAACGAGCACACACGCACACGTGTATAATATATCTAAATAATTGTGCGAATGTGTGAGCACACGTACTTAAACACACACAGATGCAAGTACAGTCAGACGTGTGCACGCATGAACGCACACACACACACACACACACATATATATATATATATATATATATATATTATATATAATATTTAACTGTCATCCTTAAAGCCAAGCAGTCAACACACAACAAAATGGTAAATCTTTGAAAATCAGCAGAAAACCAGAAGCTAGTGGAAGAAACTAGAAAAAGAAAAGAAATAAAAAGAAGAGAACCAGGGAATTTAACATTCAACAAACAAAAGAAAAAAAATTATGCACCAAAAAACTTACACACAAATGTAACAAATTCCATAACAGTATATAAATACACAAATATTGAAAAATATCAGCAGAAAACCGTACAAGCCCTGCTGAGTGAGCACATTCTTATACATTCACGAAACTTCGAAGTCAGCATAACAAAAGTAATGTCGATCAGTTAAGTGACGATCTGTTTAATTCAATTAATGCTCTTTATCTCCATCTTTGATATTGAGCACTTTATTACAAGACCTGCTTGCCTGAAATTCCTTTCTGCCAGTAAACCTTTTAAAGTCAGCAGTTTTGGCATCAATCTTCTAACTTAACACTATATATATATATATATATATATATATATATATATATATATAAATTACAAAGAGTCCATCTCTTTAACAAAGCAGATTCATGCTGGCTTTGAAGTTTTGAGAAGCTACTGAAAAATAACAATCTTGGTAACAATTATTTTCATAATTCAACACTGTGTGTGTGGGTGTGTGTGTGTGAATCAACTTCTTTTAGATTCAGCATTTTTAAAATTAGCTGCCAGTCCAGCATCTTCCAAATTTTCATAGGCAATGTCTTTTTACACCTTTTCTGGGTAATTTCTGTCTTTAAACAAATGTGTGTACATATATCTCAATATATATTCATCATATATGGACACACTCACCCACCCACACTATATAAAACGCACACACACACACACAAAGCCAAGATGCCATTCCCAATAAAAATGATGATATTAGTTATTGAAAGGAAAGTCTATATGACCAGATTTTGGACGGGAATGGCTGAGAACTTTTCAGCATCCCCTTTTATAAAGCGTGGAAGATAGATTTTCATAATATATTACCTGTGCAATAAAAATGTGTGTGTGCAAGTTCTGGTTTGAAGAATATGAAAACCAAGACAAAGAAAGAGGAGGAGGAGGAGGAAAACGAGGAGGAGGAGGAGCTTGAACATTAGTAACTTGTTTCTTTGCTTTTTTCTATAACATTTAAACTCACTACTAGATTTAATCCTTAGTGTTTCACTTAAAATATATAATCAGACACGTTTTCTTGTGTAGAATCTACTTGGTCTGGTGGAAAACTGAAAATTCTATTAGAAATAAAAAATCACCTAAAAAATGTTTCTATTTCTTTTTCACAATGTGTGTGTGTATATATATATATATAATAAATATATATAATATATATATATATTTACTTATATATATATATTTATATATATATATATATATATATATATATATATATATATATATATATATATATATATATATATAATAAGTAAAAATACCTAGTGATCCAGACAGACCGAACTAGGTTTCACCTAAACAGATCATCCCTGATGATCCATTTAAGTGAAACCTAGTTCGGTCTGTCTGGCTCACTAGGTATTTTTACTTATTTCACTCTATCTAAGTATTGAGCGCTTTTTGTTAGTTGATTACTCGTATCGGAGTTTTTTTCTTTTTTGCTGACTTGGTCCAAACCCTTTTGACTGATGTTCATGTACTTAGCTCTTTCTTTTTTAAAACTGTTTTCTCCCTTCTTCGTGGAAGGTTTTTCGACATGAGTATAGTTATAATCTTATTTATATATATATATATATATATATATATATATATATATATATAATCCTGGGTTAAAAGTAATCAAATGTCTAACCGTACTGATGAGCTGTGAAACAGATCTGTCTGCGGATGACTATATATATATATATATATATGTGTGTGTGTGTGTGTGAATGCCTTCGGTGATTAGTTTATCTCCAATGTCATCTTGATGGATTATATTTGAATCATCAATCCAAAAAGAGTGTTCCTCTTGTTTTAAAAAGTAGTTAAATCTGTTTTTAATTTTGAACAGTTAATTAAATTCATCTCATTTTTAGGTACATAGAATAATTTTTAAAGCAGAAATCATCTTTTATTTCTAGCAATAAATAGATAAAAATTTCAGAAATGTAAAGAAAATGTATTTTGTAAATCTTCTTTCATAATTTTGATTTTTGAAGCAAAAAAAAAATTTCCAGGTGTGAAACATGTGATATAAAATTGCTGATCAAATTTATGATGATTTTTAATGTGGAATCTCTAGAAAATATCTCATTAGTCATTAAGTTTTGTTTCACTAACACTTTTTTTTTTTGCTGGGTGGGGGATAATCTTTCTTCATTTTGTTAGAAACATATTTTTATTTTTAAGTTTTCATAGTCAACGATTGTTTTGCTTGTCATAGAGAAAAATGGCATTTTTGAAAACTAAGCAAAACTTGTTTCTAGTTTTCATGAAGAATCTTTTTGAAAAGGAAATCAGTTTAAAGATTATTTTTTGGAAAGTGGAAATTCCTTATTTACAAAAATGTTAAATCTTATTTCCCATGTAATTTATTTCAATTAGTAATTGTTACTTGGTATTCCTGATTCTTTTATTAGATTTTGCCAAAAGATGCCAAATATAAGTAGAGAAGGATTTCCAACAAGAGAGAAGCTATTATTACTTTTCGGTCTGAGCTGAGACCAAATGAGTCAATCAATCTGAAGTAGTCACAGAAATGATGTTCTGTAAATATTCATTCCAAAAAGTGATTTCATTCTTTTGGGTTTTGAAGTAGTTTTAATAATTCCTAAAATGATTTCAATTATGTGTGAAAACTTTTTTGAAATTAGTATTTTGTTTCATGAAATAAAAATGAATGATAAGAAAAGTTTTTCTTCAGTTCAGATTTAAATTTAAATTGAATATCTGTTTTCTTTTATATAACTTTTCAAGCTGAGGAGTGACCTTGTTTATAATTATAAAAAGAGCATTTGATCTGGTTTTATTTTTTCTGAAGGAAGGATATATGTATATATATATATATATAGAGAGAGAGAGAGTTTTTTGTATAAAATTGGAAGGAAACTGAAAAATAAAAAAAATTCTCATGAATTAATGATATTGATAGATTTAAATACATCTGATTTTCTATAAATGGTTTCTGAAACAAGTTTTGATCCCAAATGTATTTTTTTTATTCAGGAGATGAGCCATGTTGTTCATCATGAGGTTTTTATGTAAGGAATTAAAAATCAAGCAATTCAATCTCTTTTTCAGTTGCAATTCAGGAATGCTATTTTTATATCCACCCAATCACCAGTTAGTAATCTTCAACCATTCTCTCAAAAACAAAAAAAAATTCTCATGTTTTGCAAAAATGATTATGAATTTATTTACTGTTTTACTATAATAAAACAAATTATGTACAATTATACTATAGAAAATATATTTACTGTTATACTATAGAAAATCAATATATGTATTGGTATGCATTATGTGTGTGCGTGCGCATCCTTCCTCCCACATGTGAAGCCTACATTTTCTTTATCTTGTCATTTTCCCCTGAGACAAGCATTTTTATTTGCTTAGTAAAGCAATCTTTTTTGAAGAGCAGCTGATTCTAAAAGTATCAAGCGACAGAAGCAGTCAGTGGTCGACTGAACTGTCTCACGGGTGCTGACTATCAGCCGTGCATTGTCAGCAGGCTTCGTGCCTTTCTCGGTTGCAGTTCCTTTTTCTTTTTCTTCTTTACCTGACTGACGGGGGGGGAATGCAGAAAAACCGATGTCAGATGTGTGTGTGGGGGGATTAGAGACGGGAGGTGTGGAATGAATCTAAAGCTTCATACTTACACTTTCATGATAAACCAGGCACATATATCCGCACATAATTGTATATATGTGTATATGTCATGCACAAGTAATGTGTGCTTTAATTTTTGCTGCTTGAGTCTTGGTTAGTGTGGGAAGATACATAGACCAGGTGGGGGGGGCTGTAAGTATAAAAGATTATACGGATATATGAGATTATGTGAAAAAGTTCTCTGAATGATTAAGTGACCCTAACATCAGAAACTTATTTTTTTTAATGGTTTCTTCAAGAGAGAACTTTCCAGCACACTTTTAAGTGTTTGTATGTGGGTGGGTGTGTAATATAATCTTCCACTGGTACAAGTGATTAGTGTTACAGCTCAGGTAGGCTGTCCTCTCTCTCAAAAATTACATAACTTACTCTTCTACCTAACATTTGGTCAGATTAGGCTTTCGTTAGTTCTAGAACATAGCTTTATAAAGATATTTTATTTATTCATTTATTTTTCAAAATTATTTTGTGTGTATATGCATACAATTAAAAAAAAATGAAATTGAAAAAAAAGATTATCATTTTTTTCTCAGATATATTGTTTTGCTTGTTTAAACCTCAATATAAAAGAAATTCCTTTAAATACCCATTTTAGAGAAATGTGAAATTCTTCATGATAATTATTTTCTTGATAATCTGATTACAAGGAAATATTAAATCAACCGACATTGTCCTTGGTGGGCATTTAAATTTGGAAAGACTGAAAAAATAACACAGCATATTATGTTGGATGATGAACAGGAAAGAAAAAAGAAAAAGAATGTATTGTGGAAAGAAGATTTCACAAAACTTGCTTTACAGGAATTAAATCAGCCAAGCTGTATACAGAGCTGAGTCAGCAGTTTTTAGAAGCTAAGAAGGTTTTATTCTATTTGAAGGTATTTAACAATGTAGATGTGTGATGAAAATGATACTTTCCAAGTCAAATGTACCATATAAATGTTAACCCTATATATAATTTGTGTGGGTGGGTATTTTATAGGCAAACAATAAATTAGAATAAATAATGGCTGAGTAGATTTTCAAAATTTCAGACAAAAGATTCGAAAAGGATGCTCAAAAGAGATAAACCCAAATGAATGTATGGAAGCCCAGTATGAAACTAAATATCAGCATAGTCACAGATCAATAGATAAAGATTGATCTATTTCAAAGGATTAACACGATTATTGATTTTATATTAATAAATTGATTATCATAATAGAATAACTTAGATAAGAGTTCATTTCTTTATTTATGTGCATATATTTTAGAAGTATTTAGAGGTACATCCAATGGGAATAATAATTTATAGCATGAACCCAGTTCTGGATTTGGAACCAAAGATATTTACAGATTGTTTCTTTGTTTTTTCACTTAATTCTTTCTGCAACTGTATTTATCATCTAGCAAAAAGGAATAGATGTATGCAGTGACGATCACCTTGCTTTTGAACAGTGTCTTTAATGAAAGGCACACAGTTTTTATTTTTATTTCAAGAAATTTGGCACAATGTTATAATTTGTGTATGTAATTTCCTTGTGTGTAGAGGACGAATTAAATGGATTTTTTCTCTTTAATAGTGTGTTTAAATAAACATATCAAACGTAGCCTTGTGCCAGACTGAGTTAAATTTTATAGATGTTTATAAATCCAGAAAGTATGTATTGGGAGATTTTACATGGTTTTCTCATTTTTATATTTTCAAGAATTTTAAAATTCTTTCCTCCCTCTACATATGCATGTACGCGTGTGTGTAAATTTGCTTCCATTACCCACAACTTGCCATAAATCTATAAATGCCAAGCAATGTATTTCTGCTTGTTATCTCTGCCATTAAAAATGAACAAACTGCTGAGCTGACATGATGTACTAGAACTAGTGGTTTAAGATTTTTTTCTTTTTAAGTACATAAAATAAATTGTTGACATTTTTTTCTAACAAAAGAATTATTAACTTGCATCCATATTATATTTAGCTTTTAAGATGAAGCATTATCAACTACTGTTATTAATTTTATTTTTGATTAAAGCAAAAGTAAATAACTAAGAACAAAGTAAAAACTAATCGAAATAAATGATTTAATTTCATTAGAAATAAAGAATGGTAGAGAAATCTGTCCTGTCTGATGCACGTTAAAAGCCTTTGTTTCTGTTTCGTGTGCTGTTGTGTGTATCAAGAAAGTGGGGAGGAATGGAAACAAAATAGGTGGGGGGTATAGATAAGATGGGGGGTGCAGAATCTTTACACTAGGTAGGTTTCTTTTTACACAAAGTACATCAAAGGTTTTAACTATCTTACTTCAATATTTCAGAGAAGAAAGAAAGCATTGAATTATAAAAAGTATGAAAAATTAATTTCATTTTCTCTAATCTTTTAGATAGACTCAGTAAAATAAAAAAAGGCAAAATCTGAATTCATGAAAAAATTAGTTTAATGTGTCAGTGTATTTGAGTTTAATCTTTTTGAAATACATTGGCTTTTCTTCAATGTCCATAGAAATCAAAATAATTTTTATGTCACTTTCTTTTTAGCAATGATGTTTTGTGTTCTAAAAGAAGAAAAATGCCACTGTAAAGCAAACAAAAAGCAATTTTTATTGAATGAAATATGTTTTTTAAAATTTCTCAATGTCTCATACTTATGATTTAAATTACAAATTCTTTGAATTTTTTGTCTGTCTGTATTTCTCATTCCACATGAAAATGATTTTTCAATGAAATCTGTTCAATCTCAAGAACATTTCAAACAGATTTGTGAGAAACAGGAAATAATAATAGGAATAAAACAGGAAATAATGATAGGAATAAAACAGGAAATAATGATAGGAATAAAACAGGAAATAATAATAGGAATAAAACAGGAAATAATAATAGGAATAAAACAGGAAATAATAAGAGGAATAAAACAGGAAATAATAAGAGGAATAAAATAGGAAATAATTATAGGGAAAATTATAGATAAACAGCATTCAAAATAATTCTTTATTTTTTTTCAGTATTTTCTTTTACTTCTCAGAAATCATATAGTGTTTTTGTTTTGTGGAGTTCTGTATTATATAAAACAAAAAAATTACAAAGTAAGAGAGAAGTGTATTTCTAAAGCTTTATGTACTTTTATCATCAAGTTTACCATTTTGAAAAAATCCTTAGGAAAAGCTAAATAAAATCATAAATATAAGGAATTTGAAAAAGAAAAAAAAATCTGTAATTTTCATGAAATTCAGTCACAAGAAATATATTTTGCAGACTTGGTTGGTTGAAAATAATTTCCATGTGAAATTGCTTTTAAATTTTTATTTTAAATTCAGTACTGAATAGTTTTTGTATGTGTGTAATATATATTTTTCATATATGATTTGGATTTAGGCCAATGTTTTAAATCACCTTTTAATAACTTTCAAAAAGTTTAAATTCCAGATCTTTACAAGAATGACTTTTGTTATGAAACTGTCTGTAATGCCAAAGAATTTGTAAAAACTGGGATTTTAAATGTTAAAAAAATGGTTTATATCTAATTTTACCATGGCCTGTCCTTGATATTAAGCACTGTTAAGAAAAAAGAGAATGTAACTTGTATCTAAATTGCAAATAATTTATATATATATATAGCATAGTGATGATCCACCTATACTGTTTTGATATGTACAGGAAAGAATATTAAAGCGTTTTGAGTTTAAAAATGTGTTTTTTTGACAGTATTTGTTTATTTCTACTATTATATTTTATATTTCAGACTGCCCTCGGACCTTCATCAGAGACAAATGATTTTAAATTTAGAATTTTAAAATCATTTGTTTCTGATGAAGGGCGGTCTGAAATATAAAATAGTAGAAATAAACAAATACTGTAAAAAAAAACACATTTTTAAACTCGAAACATTTTAATATTCTTTCCTATATATATATATATATATATATATAAACTTGTATCTTATTATTTAAATTGGAAATATTATATGATGTATGAGATGTAAATATTTTATGGTAATTTATAGTTTTTTTTACTAATCAAAGAATTAACAGCTAATAAAGTAAATTTGAGAATGTTTTCTATTTTGGAGCCTCTTTTAATAATTCAAGCTTGCTATTAAAGGCCATATAAAACCTGCACAAAAGTCTTATTTAATCATTGAATGTTCTATGATGAAAATGCTTTTCTCTATAAAATGCTGCTGCTAGAATTTTTACAAATGAGATACAGAAAATGTGGGAACAATATTTTTTTATAATTAAAATAATTGTTCTTAAATTTTTTATTCAATTGATATTTTCCTTTTCACTTTTTGAAAAAAAGATTATCATTAATCATATTAATAGTTTTTCTTCTTTTGTTTCAAAATTATTTTATATTTGAGGTGTGATGAGTCGAGGTAAAAAGTTTGTTAGAAGACAACCAAACTCCATGAAAGATTTTTCTAAAATATTACAAATATTAGATGCATTTACTTTCTCTGAATTTTTTTCTTTTATATGTTGTACTCTTTCAGGAGATAAGCGATCATGGTCCTCCACATCTTCCTGTCCCTTATAGCTCTTAATAAGTTTGGTCTTTCTGTTATTTTTCCCAAGTCCTGTTCTGTTAACTATTTGCTGCTGTCTCTCTTTCCCTCTAGCTGCCTTGTGAGTATCAGGTTCTCCAAGCCCTCCTTACTTATTATGTGTCCCAGAAATTTCAACTGCTTTTTCCTGATGTTAAGTAAAGGTTTCTCTCTGTTTCCATTCTCTCCAAAACCTTGTCGTTGCTCACATGTTTGGCTCATGGTATCCTTCTGTAGAACTACATTTCTGTTACTTTGAGTCTCGCCTTCATCTCCAAGGAGATCATCCAGCATTCACATGCCAGACAGGAGGACAGACATCATGTGACAGTTCAGTACTCTTGTCTTTGTTTCCAATGAAATTTTCCTGTCTCTTAATACTGTTTAGCTTTTGGGATGTGTCTTTGGCCACCCTAATACATCTTTGGATCACAGTGTCTTACTTTCCGTCACAATTATTTATATTTTTGTACCTGTTTGATTTTAATATCCCTGACCTGCAATTGTCATTTTGGGCTTTGATTTTTGCTGATGACTATGCATCCAGTTTTTATTATAGTTTGTTTGGTCCTTTTTGTGCCTGCTATCAGCACTGTGTCATCTGCATATTGGTAAGTTTGAAGCTGCCAATGATGATGATTAATTTTTGGTGCTTTTTTTTAGTTTTAAAAGTTTGAGTAAGCACCCCTAGTAACTGTATTTTCAGATTCTCTAGTCACTCAACCAAAAGAAACATCATTAAATGGTGTGACCCCAGTTGATTGACATTATGTTCCTAAAATTTATTATTAGTACAGATGTAAATACATACAAACATGCATATGTGTGTTCAAGCAAAGGCAGAAAAACACTGGAAAACTAGAAATATTAAAAATTCTTTAAAATATTAATAAATTAAAACATTACATTTGGAAGTGAATGGATTTGCACCTTTGAAGACTGGCATGTTTCTTTTGACCAAAAGTAAAGAATTCTGGGAAATAAAAGCATGGGAATTAAAAAAGAAATTCCCTCTCTCTATCAAGAACTACTTACATCCCTTTACCTACAAAAGGTGTGTGTGTGTGTGTGTTTAGGCTTGGGGTTAAGATTGCCTGCCCAGTTGGTGGGGGTTCTAAACTTAACTAAAAAATGGTAAGACTTAGTTCTCAGCATTTATAGGCAAAGCATGTGGAAAAGTTTGTGTGTGTGGTGGGTGGGTGGAGGCTGAAGTAAGAAGTTAGTTTGATAATTCATAACAAGGTAGATAAAAAAAAAAAAACACAAGAAGGAAAAAAAAAAAGAAACATCAATGAAAATTAAAAAAACAAAAACAACAGGCTGGCATAAGACAGTGAATCATACTTTGCAGGGGACTTTATAAATACTTCAATTTTCAATTCCAATCAAAGTACCCAGTGATTTACAAGGCTAACAATTATTTTCTAAGTTGCTCAGCAAATAACTACAGGGTAAATCCTGACAGTATATTTAAATTAATAATTTTTTTGATTGGTAAAATATTTTTTGAAATAAGTTCACATGAGCAAATTTCTTTCACTTTGATTTTATCTCACTTTGCTGCTGGGTAATAAAAATTTAAAAATAGTTTAAATTTGAAATGATTTAGAAATAATTTAATAAAAGAAGTTGATTTTCCTATTTTCATAATTTTTGATTTTTGATTTGTAATTTCAATATTGTCATTTAAATTCATTTTTATCAGTCTTTTTGTGAATATGAAACCTGGATGGAAAAGAACAAAATGTTTACCTTTGAACTTTGTTTCTTCGAATCAAGGAAATACATTTTAAAACAATATTAGGCATAAAGACATACGCAAAATGTCATTATTCATTTTTATTTATAATTGTGTGTAATTTCATGTGAATATTTGTATTTAGAAGTGGATAAAACTAAGTGATTCCTCTGGAAATAAGGAGAAAATGTTTCAGTAAACTGACTGTTAATAGTTTTCTTTTTTATAACCAAATATTCTGGAATAAATGCAATATAAAAACAAGTGTGTAATTTGCGAGCTGCACAATTCTGTGTGTGTCTGTGTGTGTCTGTGCCCGTAAGTTTCTGCATTTATTCCATCAGTGAATGTGTGCAGTTATTTCTCTATATCAGCAATTTTTATCTTTCTCCATCGCTTTTCATTCTTATTTATTTTTATTCATACGTAAATGAAATCATTTTATTGGAAAGGGAAAAGTTTCCCAACTTTTTTTCTTTTTCTTGTGCGTATTTTGCACACAAGAATTGAAAAAATTGCTTTCTGGAAAATAATAGTTATTGTTCTTTTCAGTTTTTATTTTTATTTTTTTTTCTGGTAAATAATTTAAAAAAAAATTATTATTTATGAAATCAGACTTGATTTTATTTCTATCTTAAAATTTGCAAATACAAGAAACTCCAAAACAGATGAAATTTGAATTTTAGGTAAGACTTTTAGAAAATATAAAAGTTTTTATGTTGTTTTTTATTCTTTTTAATTGTTTTTTATGAAAAGAAATTCTTACCAATTTGTTTTGTTTTGATTACAAGAAATGAATTCTGGCCATTTTGTTGTATAATTTGTTTTCTGAACTGTTTTGTAATATTGGTTCTCCTACATAGCAGTGAATGTGGACAGTTTCATTAGAAATGAAGACAAAACTTGAAGCAATAGAAATGTAGTTCTACAAAAGGATACTAAGAATATCATGGATTTTACATTTGAACACTGACAAGGGTTTAAAGAAAATGGAAACAGAAAGGGCATATATTTATACTTAGCATCAGGAAGAGACTATTGAAATTTCTTGGGTGTATAATGAGAAAAGATGGCGTGGAAAATTTGATACTCACAGGACATGAAAGACAAAAGGGACAGCAGAAATCAGTGCATAACCTACATAACATGCTTGTGTAGATAGTTGGCAGAACAGAGATTTGGAGAGATAAGGGACAAAATTTTCTGACAAGAAATTGTGGTGAGCTATGATCACCAACATTCTAAAGTGACACAGAAACACAGAGGAAGATTCGGTCAGTTAAATGCCATATGTGATATACGTTTTGGGCGATCATGTCTCGAAAGAGACATGACTGACTGGTCAGAAAATTATCCTGCAGTAGGTTGCCATTGCTTCCTGCAGTAGACTGGTTGCCAACCAAGGCTGTAGAACCCAGTCTGTCCTATTATTTAACCCATAAGTAGAGGGAAAAGACCTTTCCCAAGGGTATTTGTGTGTAAGTGAATGTAATGAATTATTTTTAGAAAAAAGCTGTCTTTTATTGAAATTTATTTTTAGTGACTTTGAGTAAAATATCCAGTAAAATTTGTCCCTTGCTTTGCTTTAATTAGTAGATGACTTAGAATTCATCTACTTTGGACTTGGTAAGATTTTAACAGAGTGAAGAACCTTTATGGTATTTATATTAAAAAGACCTAACAGATAATGGCACCTGTGTTTAAGAACTGAAAATGACCTCAATTTAAATAGAAATATTCTTTTCCTCTGGGAGGCCAGTCGTACATTAGTGACCCCTGATTCATAGGGCACACCTTTGAGGTCAAAATCCTAAAAACTTCTTCCACATTTACCCATTCCTTAAATGATTGCCAAAGGAAGTTGTTTATCTTTGTTTTTCTTTCCTGCTCCTTTCCTGGGATAAGTGGAATGTTGCTGACACTTCAAGTTCAAAGTTGAAAAATTTTGTACCACTTGAACTTTTTGTTCTTTTCAAAGTATTTGACCATTTATTGATATTCAATCTTTTCACAGAGTTTATAGTGATGCTAATAAAAAAAAAAATAAACAGAAACTTTTATTCAAAATGTCTTGAGCAAAGATAATTATAGATTTCAAGGGAAATATAGGGACAACATTTATTTACTACTATAGTTTCCTCTATAGCACATTTTTAATGTATTATTAGGA
>JBBBDQ010000208.1:317500-345000 GCA_037127315.1 Ascarosepion bandense
GGATTTCTGCTTCTCTAATGTGTACGTGTGGGAAATTCAACAAACTTTACTCAGTACTCTACTGCCAAGCTAAGCTGAGTAGATTTGAATTAGTTTATTTGTCATAATTGGTAATTTATTAAAATACTTTCGGATTTGAGATTTTAAAGCTCCAGAAGATAAAAATCAGTGATTTATTCTCATCAATTATTAGATAGTAATATATATATATTTTTTAAATTTATATTTTTATATATTCTAGTTATATATATTCTTTTCTGATCATGAGACCTGGGTTCAAATCTCACCATGGTTGATTTGTCTTTTTGATTTGACTTCTTGATGTTATCGGGTCTGAGGAGTGCATGTGTGTGTAGTGGTGGTGGGGAGGGGGACCATAATGTGTAGCACCTTTGGAAAGTGACTGAAAACCATACCACCTGAGAGTGAAATAGGGTTGACAGAACAGTTTGGGAGCTGTTGATGGTTGCACTAACACAAAGTCACAAGTCATCGTGACTGAGGGTTTGAGCAGACTAGCTTTGTTCAGACTGTTGATCATGACAGATAAGGCACTCTCTCCCAGAAATTGTAACTAAGATCTGCTCAATATTGTTGCTGTATAAACCACACACACACAGATTTGCTCTGTAGGTATTGAATAACCATAAATGTGCCTTAGCAGATGTCTGCAAGAGGGATTAGCTAACCACCCTTTTAGACAATCATACTTAGATATGAGTGACCAGCCATTATTTTAAACACACACACACACACACACACCACAATTTATTTCTAATAACTATTCTTCATGGGAGTATAGGCTAACATATTTTAAATGACTAGATTCTCTCTCTAGTTTTCTGAATTTTGGTAGCATACAAACAACTGAGTTCAAATTCCAGTTAAATTTGTAGAATTCACTTACGTGCAAATACCCTTGGGAAAAGGTATTAATCTTTCTCTTCCCTCCAGTTATGGGTTAAATAACAGGACAGATTGAGTTTTATTGCCTTAATTGGCAACCAGTCTACCACAGAAAGTAATGGCAACCTACTGCAGTATAATCTTCTGCCCAGTCAGTCATGTCTCTTTCAAGACATGATTGCCCAAAGCATGTATCACGTATGGCCACTTAACTGACTGACAAGCAACCCAATAATGAAATAGTGTCTAAGAGTGACTTTCCTGAAAGATGTTTCACTTGTTCTGCTCATAGCAGTTGAGTCTTCAGAAATGGTAAGAATAAATTTGCCGTTGTCGATAAATGAAACCTTCTCCGAAAGAGAATCTGCTACCAAATAGATATGTGCGTTTGTGTTGTGTATATTAAGTATCTTCTGACTATATATAAACTACATTGATTTATGTGATTTTATGTTTCAGTCTCCTGGTTGGATATAAAGCAACAGAATATTTTATCTTTGTTGCTCAAGTAACAGCTTATATTAGTCAAATTCTTGCAAAGAAGAAAATTTCTGAGTTTAAAAACTCTTTTCCAATGAGCCAAACAGGCTCTTTATTCCAACCAATTCAAATGACAAAATAAAAATTTTTATTTTTTATTTTTTTTTTTTAATACAATTTTAAAAATCTTTTTCTCACTTTTTTTTTTTTTTTTTTTTTTTTTAGTATAGATACATATTAGTCTTCCTTGTATTAAAAAGATTCATCAGACAAGCTTATTTCAGGAACATTTACACTGATAAATTCTATACACACATCTAGGCACACATTATCCCCATGCACATGCATATAGTTTTTTTAGTAATTATTTTATATTTGTTTAATATGACATTATTGGTTATTACTTTATATTTAATTTCGATGTTTTAGAATTGTACTAATCCCTGTTTTTTAAACAGTGAAGTTGACATTTGCCAGCTTTGGCAATCAAAAGTCTTAAAGAAAATGTACCTCTTGGCATTTCATTTCACCTAAGAAAACCACTTTTAAGCTAGGTGCGCTTTAACCTACTCAGCAACAAGAAACTCACAGCAATGTACTCAGATACACAGATGTAGGTATCAAAAAGTTTCAAAGAGAAATGTGCATTTATTAAAAAAGGGTAATTAAGCCTCGTTTTCTGTGAGATTTGTTCTGGCTGAGCACCTTAAAGCATGCTAACCTTAAAAGTAGACACTTATAAAGATTTGCTAAAAAATCAGTATACATGATAAAAAAATGCCCCAAACTTAAGAAAAACAAAGTTTTATTGCCAAATTCTTCATATTATTATTAAGAGGAAAGAGCAAAGGAATTTTTGATTATGACTTTATCTTTTTTAAAACCTTTGAAATTTTAGATAAAAATTTTGTTTTCCTGATGTCAATGGGTTACCATGACTTAGTATAGGAAATTTGAGCATCTTTTTTTTTTGTGATGAAAAACACATTGATTTAGAAATTCTTGCAAAAATCAGATAATTGTTGGATTTTAATGAAACTTTCAGAATTTGACGAATAAATGAAATTAATTTAGAAAATTTTTTTTAAAGAAAATATGTTACCCTCTACTTTCTAATTTTATTAAATTTTGAGAAATTCTTTTTTGTAGTGCTTAATGCTTATATTAGTTTACTAAAATTCAAGATATTAGATAAGTTAGACTATTTTCATCAATTTTGAAGATTGTTTGGTAAAAAAAATTATATAAAATTTGTGTAAGTTGTAGTCATCAATTAATTTTTCCAGTTTTGTGCCTTTTACTTAATTTTACTAGTTAGCACTTTTATCATAAATTTGTCCCTATCTCACTAATTGTTGTGTTGCAAAAAAATTAAACTAAAAGTAATGTTTTAGTTCAGATTAAAAACAGTATATTTTGTTTTTGAAAGATATACTAAAGGGAATTATGTTGTGTTGACAGGTTTGCCAAAACGGTTGATTTTATCATTTTAAAAAGAAATCCTTCCAATCAATTATAATTCAGTTTGAAGTACAGGAAAGTATTTTAGCTATTTGAAATATTAAATTTAATTTGTGAGCATGGAATTGAAATTAAAATAAAAGCTTCAGGAAAGATATTATACTTTTAAAATGCATTTTAATTTTTTAGACCTACTGTATAATTTGTTGCCTTTTTTTTCAAGTACCTACTGAAAGTTAGTTTTCTCAGAATAAATTGAGGTTTGATCTCTGGTGAGGGACACATTTTCTTTTAATAAAGCTAACCATTCCCCAGGCTACAAGTTATCAATTTCACTGTTTAAAAAAAATAAACAAACTAAAGAAGCTTAGCGGTTTATGCAAATGCTTGTGTGTGTGTGTATGTATGTATGTATATATGTATACACACTGTTAAGTGTAACAAAAGAAAAAAATGATTGACTAAAACTCAGAGATAAAAATTACATACAAATTTTACAAAATGTTAAATAAAAATATTTACAAATATACAGTTTTGCATTCAAATAGAAAACATAGTTTACTACTGGCAGGAAGGAAGGGTCAGTAATGTGTCAAATATCTTTACCCTGTTAAGTTGGCATGGAAGTTAAGTTTTTTTTTTTTTAATCATATCACCCCAAGCAAGGCAGTAATACCACTGATGTGCAGGGGGCTACATAGGAGTGAAAAGATTGGAAACGAGAAAAGAGAAAACCGGAAACCGCATCCTAAACAGGAAACAAGAGATGAGCCTCTTCACCTGTTCAATAGATGAGGGTGGAGTTTGAACCGGGCAATAGTTTAGTCTATCTACTCCAATTGAAAAAAAAAAATTGAGAAGATTGGAAAAGAGAAAACCAGAAACCGCATCCTAAACAGGAAACAAGGGATGAGCCTCTTCACCTGTTCAATAGATGAGTGCTATGCTTTTTGGAAATCCTTAAATGTGCATATAACAAATAATTTCAAGAATGGCCAATGAAAGGTCAAAAATATCTATTTACCCATAGAGTTCCATGAGGTTCTTTTTTCTTTTTCGGTGTTAGTTGGTCTTGGTTGGCAACTTATAGATTCTTTCAGCTGGATGTAAATCCTTGAATCACAACCGGAGTTGATATCAGCAAACCCTGGTAACAACTGACTGTTCTCTGCCCAAAACCTATTTTTATAGGGGCTAACACCTAATTTGCATATTTCTAAAACCTTTCGAACTCTCTAGATTTTACTGGAATGTTCTGCATTTTCTAAATGTTCTATTTCTAATTTCCTTATTTTTACAACTATTTCATGAATTAAAACTTTTTTGGAATAACATGTAGGACTCAATGAAATCCCTTACTACATCTTTTTATACATTATTAATATTTTTATATATAAATGTATTCTTATAACAATACACACACATGCATTTGCATATATCTATATATATATATATATATAACTTGTAGCCGGGCAATGATTTAAGCTGGGCAATGGTAAGCTTTATATATATATAAAACATTTTAGTGGTATGTGTAGTAGAATTTGCAGTGGATATAGAATTGGAATGACAAATTGGGATACCAAGTTCAAATTCCAGTTGAATTCCTTGCATTCACTTATGCACAAATACCCTTGGGAAAGTTATTAATCCATCCCTTCCCTCCAGTTATGTGTTAAATAATAGGACAGATTGGGTTCTATATAGCCTTGGCTTGCAACCAGTCTACTACAGAATGCAATGGCAATCTACTGCAGGATAATCTTCTGCCCAATCAGTCATGTCTCTTTCAAGACACGATCACCCAAGTGTGTATCACGTATGCCACTTGACTGACTGTAGTAGAATTGTTAAAGACAATTCATAGTGGTTTAAATGTAAGCTTTAACGAACTTTGTATTTACGTGATTCTCCCCTCAAAGGCAGGATGTGGCTCAAGAATGATCTTTTTACAGTAGGACATTTCTAGCTCATACACTCAGACCAAAAATCCCTATAAAACTTGCATACATAAGGTCGGGCTCTTTTCTATTTATCCCAGATGAGACTGTCATTCAAAAGCATAGCCTTGTCTAGAGTCTTCTCCGCCCAAAACCAGAGAATTCGACAAGGATAGTTTTTTTTTTTGGCAAACTCAGTGTTTACTTGAGCCTCCTCTACAAAGGTGGGAGGTGGCACAAGTCTGATTCTTACCATGTGGCTCTCCAAGTGTCTCCAAATATTCCCTGTAGACCTCACATACACATTGTTGGGCTCATTTATTTGCATATTCCCATAGCCTTGTCTGTGCTCCTCTTTGCTCGAATTTCAACAAACTGCACTATCGTTTTAAAACAGGTACTCACTGATTGTCATTTGTGTCCCACTGCAAAAATCTCCACCCCACTCCTCCTCAGTGGTGCGGGGATTGTTGTCTATGTCCCACTGAGAAAGCCCCCACCCATGATCCAGTACAGGATTATTGTCTCAGTAGTTTTTTTGTAACCCCAGCCACTACCCTGCAAATTTATCTAATCCTTTTAATTCTTTTTTATTTGTTCATTTTTTGTGTGTCTTTTTAAAATTCCTGCAAATAAATCTTTTGATTCCTTAAAAAAAAAAAAAAAAAATGAAATATAAAAATTTGAAGCAATCATTTGAGAATGCCAATTCTTGTTTCCTTGTTTAGTGGAAATTACATAATGTAACAGGCTTTGCTTTTTGCTGAGTCACATGGTTAGGAAATTAAAATCGGTTACCAGTACCCCCACCCCCACCCCAAAGTCTGTTGTAACAAATGTTGCAGATTTTTGCAGACTGCTGACTAAAAAGGATTTCCTAGCAGAAATTTCTGAGGAAGCATTGATGAATCAGAAAATAAAATCCTTGTATTTTTATTTTTTATTTTTATTTTATCTGGAGAAGGGAGGGAGAGAGAGAGTGAGAGATTTGATGTTAATTAATTAATTGACTGTTCGTAGTTGATATTATCGAGGGTTGGCTTTTTCTTTTTTATTTACAATGCTTCCATTGTTTGAATCAGGCTTATGTTTGTATTAGTGGTGAAAATGTTAGGGATAGTTTGGTAGATCTCCGTGTGTATTTAAATATAACTATATCAACTATGAAGATGGTCAGAATATGTTGATCATGTTTAGAAAATAAAACATTTCTATAACCCTAGATACATAAATAAAACAATCTATATTGTTTTATGCATCTATCTAGAGTTATAGGAATTAAAAGTAAAATAAAATTCATCCTTGATAGGGCTAAAAGTATAGCTGAAAGTGCTTGGATAAATAAAATATTTAAACAATCTTTCATGAACTGAAAAAAAAAATGATACCATCAGATGAAAAGTTATATAAAAAACTTAATCACCTTCTCTGTCATTCTTTAAGAAACTTGCATAAAAGTAGGATTACTGGCTAAATACACAACATTTTATATATATATATATATATATATATATATATATATATATATATATAATGTTATATAAAATATAAACTATTGCTTTTTAGTCTTTCATGCCAATGTCCAAAGAGTCTGAGTTCCAGGACCATGGATTAGTTTTAAAGCTTTCATTACACCCGAGCAACGCTGGGCTATACTGTATATATATATATATATATATATATATATATATATATATATATATATATATATATATATACATATCTTAATCACTCTGTCATTCTTTAAGAAACTTGCATAAAAGTAGGATTACTGCCTAAATACACAACATTTTATATATATATATATATATATATATATATATATATAGATATTAAGTTTAAGTTTTAAGGTGATTAAGTTTTTATATATATATATACACATGCAGTATAGCCCAGCGTTGCTCGGGTGTAATGAAAGCTTTAAAACTAATCCATGGTCCTGGAGCTCAGACTCTTTGGACATTGGCATGAAAGACTAAAAAGCAATAGTTGTTTCCAGTCAAAGTGAAACCGTAGATTGAAAGAAAAATGAATGGATGTAAATCAATTTTTGATTTCCGGTATCGATATCAAATATGTATTTTTTTTGTCGTAAACTGAATAAGTCCTCTGAGTAAATGATATCATGGCTGAGACTAAGAACTACAATTATATCTACTTAGAGCTAAACCAGAAGCAAAAACTAAAATAAAAGGGCTGAAAAAAATACATACATACAGGCAGATAAACAGACACACACACACACAAACAGCTTGCCTTTTATATATATATATTATCGATTTTCTGCACTATTGTAAGAACTGCAACCTTGAAACTTCTGAATATCGTTTTTTATGTCTTTGTCTATGAGTGTATCAAATTTGATTAAAATCGGACTACTCCTTCTATAACCCGGTTTTTTCGATTATCGATTTTCGATATTTATTGGGGGTACCTTGACACAAAACCTAGCTAAGAACACTCGCAGACGCTTACAGTACAACTGTGTAAATTTTTAAGAAAATTGGTTCAGCCATTTCAGCATCTATAGGTAACAGAGAGAGACACACACACACACACATACACAAAGTTCCATTTATAAATAAGTTTAGATTATATAAATATATATATAGTGTATCGAGGCAGCAAATAATTTTCTAAACATATACTGTTAAATATAAGAGACAATGAATGTCTATTATGTTTAATCATGAGCCATTCTAAATTTCAGTTGAAAATAAAGACAAAAATTCTCCAACATTTGTATAATTTTTTATTAATTTGCTTCTAAGCTTTTGGCTCACATGAGCCATCATCTATTGCCGTTGCCTAGCGGAGTTTTATGTCAACACAAAATAAAATTGTTGGTGATGGTGGATGTTACTGTATTACCGTCTAAATAACCTCTCTGAAGATGGCTCATGTGAGCTGAAAGCATAGAAGCAAATTAATAAAAAATTATCCAAATGTTGCAGAATTTTTGACTTTATTTTCAACTGAAATTAAAGCCAAAATACGATGTTTAGAACAGCTCATGATTAAACATAATAGACATTCATTGTCTCTTATATTTAACTATATATATATATATATATATATATATATATATATATATACAGACACACACACATTTGTGTAGTTCTGCTAATACTTATCTTGAGCCTTAATATTTTCTTATGCAACTAGTATATAAAAATATAGATTTTTTTAACAATGGCACTAAAATGATCATTTGTTACTACAGGACTGACTCAACTAAGTGTAGTAAATTATAATAATTTAGAAACACCAATTTCCAGAAATACTGCTCTTTAATTTCCAGGTGCTTCTAAAATAAATTTCTCTTATAAAGTAGAAAAAAAAATTAATGGTACAATTTGCTTGTAACTATGTATATATTGGGAAAGAAGCTGGAGATGAAAAATAAGTCCCCCATTCCCACAAGACTGCATATATGATTGAGAACCAAAAAACCACTGTCAAGGCTGCAAAGAGAAGATAAAGCAACTCCAACCCAAATATACATCTCAAATGCACAGACCAGTAGATAGAATTTATATTGTTTAAAATAAAAAAAAATATAACAGGGTTTTTACTATCTCTCTCTCTCTCTCTCTCTCTCTCTCTCTCTCTCTCTATATATATATATATATATATATATATATATACATAAAAATAACACTGAGTGGAACATGCATTTTGATTTTATGAGTGGAAGAACTTCTGTTTCCTTTGTATCTTGTAGAAAGAATTTTTTAACATTAAAGAGTAACTGTACTTTGCAACATTTACCATTTTGATTATAGAATTTCAAGATAAGTGTAGCTAATGGTTGCAAAATCTCTGATGTCAGATTGTCCCAATGTCTGATGAATAATTGTATCCAAGTAGATTGGGCTGAATCCAGTTTTTATCCTTTGAATAACATAAAAAAAAAAAAGAAAATATCTATGGAAATGCTTTACTCATTGCAATGCTTTTATCTTTTGCTTTGATAAGGGATGAAGCCTTGTTTTCTTGTAAAAGTTCGATAAATGAACCAGATATAAAATTAATGATGATGAAAGTTTAAAAGAAGATAAAATCTCAAAGAATGAATGGAATCCTATCAGAACAATTAGAGATGCTTTGAAGAAATGCAAAAGACTTTTCCGATAACAGTATTTTCAGCAAATATATGTAAATATGAAATTCTACAAATATGCACACCAGGTTTTTATTTTATTTTTTATCCCCACTTTTATGGATTCTGCAGTTGTTTGCTCTGATGTATTTAAAGACATTTTATGTTTTCCTTACATGAGCAGTAATTATGGGTCTATGTGTTTTCTTTACATAGATATGCTTAAATTATATAATGAGAGAATATATCAGTGATCCACAAGACCTTTTAATGAGAAAGATTATATTTATGAAAGTGTAGTGTTATTTTTTTATTTTAATGTCTAAGAGCCACTCAAGGTAGTGTATTACTGGACGGAGTTGTATGTGAAGGAAGTAAGGGGAGATTATGAGGTTATATAGGATAGATAATTGTTGGTCCAAGACTTGAAGACTGTAGTGATTGGGGAAGCGTCCTCTTGGAAGTCTATTCCACAAAGTCATGGTTCTTAGGAAGAAGCTGTTTGAATGGAACGTCCTCCTTACCAATGAAATACGAAAGGAATGTGGATGATTCAATCCTGTGTATGTGGCATGGCAGATCCTAGCTGTAAATGTCTGAACTGGTAGAACTAAGCAATGTAGCTTGTCAGAAGATTCTGCATGGAGATAGAAATAGATTAGCAATGGAGTTGCAACAATGTGTCTGTGGGGAAAGGGGCTGTAGCATTAAAAATAATCTCCCACAAGGCTGTCTGAACTCTTTTGAACTGAAAAGATAGGATAGACATGGCCAGCAAGATGCCATTTTTTGGTTTTGATTTGACTCTTGTAAAGCTATTCAACTGACCACTTTTGTAATATCTTAAGCAATGACTCATGTATATATATATATATAATATATATAAAGTTTCACTTGAGGCTTAGGGGGAATGGTTGTCTCAATGGCTGCTAGAAACCTCTGTGAAAGTACAACTGCCTCTCATGACTGGAGAAAATTCAGAATCTTCTTGGTGATGATTGTACCTTACCAGCTTGGTTTTTGGATGTTATGAAAGTCACAAACCAGTTTTTACCCATTGTACTGTCAGATCTAAGATCATAGGAGAGATTAATTGCCAGACTCTGATTGTCTAAATTTTTGGAGGTGCTTCCTTAAAAATACTTTGGTATTATCATCTGTAATAATGATCTGAGCTGAAATGTTCTCTACCTGACCAAGGACTTTCTCTCCATTTATCCCAAAAAACTCATAAATCTCTCTTTTATTTAATATTTCATTTCATCTGTTTGTAAGTATAAGGTAAATTATTAATTTACCTTAACATAAATGATTTTTAATGAAAATGTCCACTACAAAATCAACTTTTTTTTATCCCCCCCTGCCCCATTTCAAGCTTTGAGATTTCCAGAGATGTTAACTAATGAGGCAGAAAAGGTGACGGGTTAGAATTTATAAGACTGATTTGAAACCTCCGTTGATTATTCTTCTGTTGAGTTGTGTGGTAATAAATACGAATAACAGAAAATTATATTAAATAAATGTATTACGGAAGAAAATAGTATTTACAAAGTGGGGTTAGTAATCATACAGGAAACAAGGTATTAATTGTATGTCTCTTCGTACGATATAGAGTCCGGTTATAATCACTTCCGGTTGACTACCGGAAGTATCCGACTGACTTGTTAGCACAGTTCCAATCACTGTAGCACTGGTATATCGCTACGGTGACATTACCGCCAACAACACCGAGGTCTTAACACTGCCACTATTTGTAGTGGATGGAATAGTTTCATTTATCATTAAAATGGTGGAGAGCGCCCTGACATCTTCAAAAATCAATTTTAAAGATTTTATTTATTTAGAAATATATTTTATTAAATTATATTGTAAAGATATAACTTCATAACTTATATCTGTATAATAATATAATAATGATAATATGTAGAAATTGAAAACAAGAATCGTACCAGTGATAGTGGGTGCACTTGGAATGATAAAAAACGGAACAAAACATCACATTGAAAGAATCCCTGGAAACACCAGCTTAAGAGATATACAAAAAATTGTCTTGTACGTCCCACACACTAAGAAGAACTTTGTTTATGTAACACTAGGGATGTTAGGGAGATAAGAAAAACATGAAATGGAGCCATAACAACACACCACGACCTGCTTTATGTCTTCCTGCAGACTTGGTAGGTAGTGTGACCATAGCAGAAATTGAATTATGATGAAAAATAACATAATAATAGTGGTGGTGGTGTGTGTGTGTGTATGTGTTGCAAAAGAAAAATAAATTACATTCTCATTTGTAGAGAGAAAGTCCATTTTATTGCAAGCAAATGTTTTCCATTCCATATTTCTCCTTAACTGTCACTGTTTTTGTCTGCTCAGCAGTAACCGCTGCGTCTCCATCTTGCAGAAGCACTACATTTCAACATGTCAATCAAATCTTTCTCTCCACTTGCATGTTCTCCTCCTCCTCCTCCTCCTCCTCCTATTTAATGAGAGCTTTCCTCTTGAGCTGCCCATTTTCTACACGTTCTTGTCTATTATCTCCCTCCCCAAGTGACGCATTCTCTTTCTTTCAATATATATTTTAGTTAACACTTTACTGACCAAACAACTCTAACCCACTTTTCCCACCATTTGCTTTGTTAATTCTATAAGTTGGTTGTGCATGATTTCTTTCTTTTTATAACAAGGAGTCTTTGCATGTACGTCTTTCTAATTCTTGCTTATTTTCTTCTCTTCAGCTGTTTCTGTTTTCTTTCTCTCAACTCAAATCCAAGGCCATATTTCCTTTTCTAGAAGTTTAACCTCAACTTTTTAAAAATTATAAATGCTAACTGTCCTGTTTTTTTTTTTTTCAGTCAATTCCATTTGATAGACTTTGAGAAACAAGATTCTGTGACTGATGCAAATAAAGGATGATTTCGAAAAGATTTTATTTTAAATTATTTAGAGATGCTTTCATCTTGTTATTTATTGCCAAAATTGAAAAAACATAAAACTTTAAATCTCTTTATGTTTCTGTTTTTTGAAGTTTAGTGTATCTTGGAGATTCCAAACTCTATGAAAAATACATTAAAAATGATACAAAATTTGCATTGCAGACATTTCTTTAGATTAACTTATTAGGGCACAAGGTCATGTATTCTTGAAGTTTCAAAATTTTCAAACACTTTTGTAGTGATTTTTTTTTTCAAAGAAAGACAAGAACTTTTGCATCATTTGTATTGTTTGGAAAACTGAAATAAACTGAAATAAACTTAAAGGAACTGATGTAAATAATTTTATTTTATTAATAATTAAGGGTTTTTGTGAGTTTCCGAAATAATTGTTAATATTCTAAATTGTAGGCTGAGAAAAAATTGTCCGAATTCAGATCGATATGTCTAAATAAATACTTGACATAAAAAAAATCTTCAAAATAATTTCTTTTGGAATGTCAATAAAAATGTTTACATTTTTCTTCTGTGTGCTGTGTCTCTTTAAGACGTGAATGATCATGGCTCTCCACAGCTTCCTGTTTTTCTCTATCTTTGAGTAAGGTTGTCTAAGTTTCTAGATGAATAACGGGCATATTTAGCCAATTAAAATAATTTGAAAAAGTGGCAGTGATTAAGAAAAGTAAATGTAAAAATTAATTATGGTGGATATTTTAAAATGAATGTCATGGAATTCAGATTTGAGTGAAAAAAGCCAAAAAATCAAATAAAATAAAAAGATACTGCTAAAGAATAATTCCAGACTTAGAACAATAAATGGTAATTGAGATATTGGAAATTGCTGAGAGATTTTTTTGACCTATTTCCTCCACTCTCTTACTCCTCCTCATCTCTCTCCTCTCTCTCACTCCTTGTCTTCCTTTCCCATCTCACCTCATATTCACTCCTCCTCATATATTTACAGAATGACTTGTTCTATCCTTAAACCCTTTTTCACTTTAATTAATTAAAATGAAATATGAATTTTTATCTTCTTCCTAAACTTAATCATCGTAACATTGCTATAAAAGAATCGTAATTTTGTTTTACTTTCCCAGTAGATATTTATGCAGATTGACTTGTTTAAAAATATGTAAAATGAAACACTAGCGAATTATCAGATTCAATTGTTTGGTAAATTTTAGTTTTAGGTCCTGAAGGCTTTTCCCCCTTCAAATTTATTCAAAATAGTGTTATTTCTGTGCAAATGTATATGCTCAACTCAAATCAACAATTAGTTATTGAAGAAATTTACCTTTATTGATCTTAACGGCCAGAAAAAATCGAACTTCATCTCGCACTTTTTGTCTCCCGTAACTCTAAATACACCTAGAAAAAAAATCACGTATTACTTTCATTACAGAAAGTAAATAGGCGGAAATTTCAGTAAAGGAAGTAACTAGGCCAAAATTTGCTACCTATGCCGAAAGTCATTAATTACATGACTGCTTTAGGGTTATGGGAGACAAAACGAGTGAGTTGTAGTTTGATATTTTTTTCTGGACGTTCAGATCAATAAAGGTAGGTTTCTTCAATAACTAATTGTTGATTTGAGTTCAGCATATTTGCACAGAAATAATGCTATTTTGGATAAATTTGAAAGGGGGAAAAGCCTTTGGGACCTAAAACGAAAATTTACCAATTGTTTTTTTTCCGTCATTATTTCTTTAATGCCAAAATAATTCTGTTCATTTCTCTTCTGTTGCAAAATTCTTATCAAGAAGAGTTTTTGATTTTAATTAGATTTTTAGAGGATTGATTCACCTTTTTATATTTTTCACAAGTGGAAGAAAACAAAAGTTGTTCTATGAAAAAAAAAGTTTCTAATGCTTTTTTATCTGCAGACAAAATTATCAGTTGACTTTCTTTTTTTATCATTATAGAAACTAGTTTTAAGCACATGCACACGGTTTATAAATAAGTTTTTATAGGTTGTTTTCTTATATTTAAACATCAGTATTTTTAACAAGTAAATTGCACTTGCTTTGTCATTTTTTTCTTTTTAATTCTTCTTTGAAATTTATGTGAATGGTAGATTTTTTAATAGATTTCTTTACTTTTCATAATTTCTCTTTTGCATGTTATCTTTAGAAACTGACTATGAATATTTAAAAGACTGTAAAAAATATTTTCTATTCGATGGTTAAACAAATACACCAGAGGTATGATCTGCAAAACTTTGTCTCTCTTCTGATCAATATTTGCCAATTGGAATACTTTTAATTTTAAAAGGAAGGAATCAGCTGAAACTTGTTTTTTTTTGTTTGTTTTTTTTCAGATTAAATATGTTCACAATTCACGAATACTGAATTTGACTTTCTTTCTTATTTCTAACTTGACTAAAAAGAGCATTTCAATGAAAAGGTAACAAAATTAGATTTAGGAAAAACTGATCTAAATATTTGTCATTGAGAAAATACTTAAAGAAAAAATATTAAATGATCAGCAATACCACATGGAATAGTTTGAATAAATGATGATGGCAAAAGATTTGAGCTGAGAAAACATGTATGACCCTCTGACAATTTGGTAGCTTGTCAATGAAAGACAAATATACAAGAGATGAAATTTAAATTTGAGTTTCATTGGAAGCAGTATCTGAATTTTTGCTTTCCTTTCATTTGTCATCACTGAGAAACATATTCAACTAAAAAAAAAAAATGTGGCAATAATATGCAACAAAAATAAACAAAGAAAATACCTCCATTTAATCATCCTCTCTTGCGTCTGTGTTTATTACAGACTTTGAGAATTCCTCATGATTCACACTACTGAATTTCCTATAAATGGTTTCGAATAATGATTCTATTATTTTAATACCAATTCTATTATTACTTGATACAAAATAATAGTTATAACTTGTAATAATTATAATCAACAATTATTTTTATAGTTAATCATTATTTCCAGCCATAAGATTAATAACTTGTAATAGCTTAAATTATCATTAGTTCTTATTTGCAATAATAAATTCTTTAAAACTAGAAGAATTTGATAAATTTTTCAGTAATTATTTCTAATTTAGAAAAGTTAGTAAATCTAATTGAAATAGTTGTCCAGATTCTGTCAATACTTTTGCTCTCAATTTGTCTGGCATGATATAAAAATGATATATATTATTAAAAATATGATAAATTATTGAAAAAAATAACAAATTTCAGTTTTGGTAGCATTTCCACCATTTTCCCCATTTTTATTTTGGGGAATGTTGTGGATTCCGCGTGAGGAACCTCACAAAATAATGAACAACAAAAACAGATACTGAGATAGAAAAGTAGGTTATATTGAACATAATATAAAAACTTGAATGCAGGTTAATAAATCCAGGAATACTATTAGTAAGAAATAAATATATACAAGTCTTGAAGTGAAGTCATGGAAATATTATTTCTGTGTAGATTATTCTAGCTGAGTGGAGCTCAGAGCTTGTCTGACTTCTGATGCGGTAGTCTGCGGGTAAGTTCAGTATCTCTTGGTAACTTACGTATCAGTTCCGGTACTCTTCAATAACTGTAACGGATCTCTACGATTACTCTCTACTGCCAACTGCAACTCCTGTTCTCTCAGGAGTATATGTACATTCAGTCGAGTCCATTATCATATACAAAAAGGGGAGATCCCACAACAGGGAATATTAAATAAATCATATATATTAATAGCAGATACATTCAATAAATAATTAAATTTAATCTCTTGGTGGGGGGATTATTATTTGAATACAAAAATTCTAATGTTTTAATATAATTTTCCTGTGATTTGCATATTTGTGTATATTGTAGTTAAACTAAGAGTTAGATTGTTCTTTTGATCTGGAAATAAAGTCAAGAGAGCATTGAAAATGAATCTGAAAAACAAAAGAATTTGATGTGTCAGGGTTTTTTTTATCACTGACAAAACAGTATTTAAGAGAGATAACAAAATAGACAAAATTTATGAAGAACTACAAAAGACAGAAAACTGTGGAGAACCATGCCTCCTAACATTTTGAACAGACCTGATACATAAAACAAGATAGTCTCTTAATTTTTTTTCCTTTGATGAGTTCTGGAAAACATGTATCTTCAATATGCCACCCCACTCACCACTTAAGGTTGACTTGTTGATGAAGGAGAGTAATGGGGAGGGGGTGATTTGTGTAGGTGTGACATGGATGTCAATAATTTGTCAACTCTAATGAAAACAAAAGAATATTGAAATTCTACATAGACAGTAATTCCATCAAAGAACATTACAAAAGAGATTTGAAATACATCAAATAGTCACGTCAGGCTAATAGATGAAGATCTCTCATTGCAATAGATTTTCCTGATTCAATTGGTAGGATTTAAAACAGTAGTAATGCCTTTAAATGACAGGTTTCTTGTTGAAATTGTCTGTGTATGTGTGTAAGCAGATGTTATAGATAGAATAATGGCACTCAGTATGTAAAATAGAATAAATTAATATTTTGGATTTGGGTTAAAGGCATTTGCAGTCATACTGATGCCGTGTATATCCTAGTAAATGATATACAGAGTGTTTCATAGTTTTTGAGACAAAACAATTGAGCACAAATTAAGGACCACAAAGAGTAATGGAAATTAGATTTATTGAATGGTAAAAGGATAACATTTTAGGATCTGCAACTATTTTGTCTCAAACATGAACCAAAAATGTCAAGAGGAGAGGTAGGGTACATGCTCCAGGTGTGCGTTGTTCAGTTAAAGGCAATGTGACATGTAAAGTTGTTGACATAATATTTTTGAGTATTCAGGTTGTTATCTGAGGCTCAGATGGTGAGGAACTTGTTGCCCTAAGATCTTCACAGGTGCCATGAGCTTCAAAATTCTTGACCAACTTGAAAATCTCACTACCGTTTGGAAATGTGTTGAAATTGAACTTCCTTCTGTGTCTTGCTTAAACAATCTTGTAAGACTTTTCATCACATCTCTTCACCCAAAAGATCTTCTGCTCCATTGTTCATGGCATGATTTTTGTTATATTTGGTTGACCATATCAAAATATATTTCCCAATTTGAAAAGAGAAAGAGAATAAAGTCAACAGGAAAGATTTGAGAGGCCACTGCTTTGTTTCAACAACTGTGAAACACTCTGTATTGTAGGTGAGTGAGTTCCTAATCAATTCTTTCTGTAATATTGTCAACCTTCATAAAATGATGAATTTCCAGGCAATAAAATCAGTTGAGTCTTTTAAAATTTTAATTTTTCAGGCATTTCTTCCAGTTTTTCTAACAGCATAAATTCACTAAAATAAGTTGTGTGCATCTGGATTGATTTTTTTTTTTTTTTTTTAAACTGACAAAAAATGTTGAACACTATTTATTTATTTATTTATTTATTAGACTTTATTTACAAGAATAATTTTTAATAGTTTATGCTATCTACAATTTTATGAATTTTTATTGATTATATGCAACTTGAATTCTATCAAGAAAGTAAAATTAAATTTATTCAGCTGAAATAAAAATTTTATGGCAAAAATATTACATATCTTTCTCTTTGTTTCTCTCCATCAATATTTAACCTTTAAGATCATCCTGATTACAAATTTGATAGTTTTGTGCTGACATGCAAGAAAGCTTTGTCACTTATGATAAAGAATTTACATGTAAAAGTTTATGAAAAATAACTTGTAGCACCAGAAACTTTTGTGTTACAATTTGATTAACAAAAAATAAATACTTTCTATTGATTAAAGTATTTTGGTGTTCACAAAAAGGAATTTATATTTTTACCAGGTTCATTTCTGCTTTTCTTCCTCTCTGAATTTTTGTTAACTGACTTTTAGTAGAGAAGAATATTTCTCCCTTTAAAAAGTAAACAAGTTAATATTGTTGAAAATGTGAACAGCCAATCAAATGTCTTTAAAATCCATGACCTTCTGAAATAAAAAAAAACAATAAAAAACAAAATTGTTACCATTATTTATAGTTTTGGTTTAATCAAATAATAAAGAAAACATTCAAGTTAAAACTCAGATTTTTCAAAATTCTTCATAATTTGTGAAAATCTTGGATAAGCTGAAACTTTTTTGTTGAATGCATTTGATTCTTGATTTTATAAATTCATTTTCTATCAAATGACCTCCAAGTGCTTCACTCTTTTTATAAAGAATTCCATTTCATAGAACATACTTTGTCAAAGATGGCAAACTATTTTTAGCTGCAGGATTCTCGAAAGATTCTGCCAATTGCTTTCTCTTGTCTTCTGCCATTGAAAGTACTGTGCCCCTGAGTCACATGCAAGAAATTTTCAATTGCGACTCTCTCATCAATTCATAATTGTGTGCAAACAGATCAATAAGCAAAATTTCCTGGTTCCTATAAACACACTCCCTGCCTAATTATAAACACGGTTCAGCTTCTTAATACATTTGTATTACATTACTGGACTGTTTAAAAGCATTTATATGCAATTTTATGTAGATGCTTAAAGGCATCTATGTTATTTGGCATATTAGTCAACATCTTCCCGACTGAGCTTATGTTGATGCAAATTGTAACTAGGACACACATTGTACTTAATCTTTTGGATATAAATTTGGGGAAACTGTGAGCAGTGGTTAGAGAGTTTAGCCAATCAAAAACAAGGATTGACATTTAAAGATAAATGTGGATGTGTGTGTGTCTTTTTGAAATCTTTTTTTTGACAGTATTTTACTTATTTACTTTTGACTTTGCTTTCAAATTTTTAGTTTTTTTACTTACTTTTTATAATGCAGTTATGTCTAATCGAATTAGTTCATATATGCAATTTTAAACAAATTCATAATTATCAGATAGCACAAAGGCCACCCGAACTTTTTTACATCTAATATTACAGTGTTATAAAATTAGGCTATACATAAGTACTAGTGGTCTGGTTTAAACACAAACCTATCAGATATCTCAGCTTAGCTTATAAAAGTCCAAAGTAGTGGGGATTCATTTATTCTATTTACTTAATTTTGTTGAGCCATTCTTTGTTAGAAGTACTGAAAAGTTCTCAACCTAACCAAGAAGCTTTTCTTAAAAAAATGAATAAATTCATTTTCCATATGCTTGGGTGTTATCAACATTTTCAAAATGCAAACAATAAAATTTGCTGAGGGAATATACAATATGAGCATTCTTTTTAAACTTTGTCTATCTTTTAAAGAGCTAATCAAAATTTCTCTCTCAATTTATAAGCATTTTATACTTGTAGAAGAAACAAATTCTTTTGTAGATAATAAAAGTTTAAGCTGATCATTGCCCACTCTGTCTATAATTGAGGGCTCAGTTTCAAAGACTTAAATTAATTAGAATGAATTTCCACGGACAGTTGATAGGAATCAAAGAAGTTTTCAGAGTTTAATCTAAACCAAACACAGTACATTGTCCTATTCTGAACAAGCAAAAATATTAGATGAGGGGGTCTAAAGTTAATAGAATGATCTTCTAAAATCAATATTTAGTTTCAATGGAAAATAATTTGTGAATAAATACAATGTATAATTCCTTTCTGAAATTCTAAAAATTCCTAATAACTCAGAACTGACTATATATATATATATATATATATATTAATATTAATCAAACTTTGAAAATTACATGTCATGGATGATAATTTCTGTGAAATACATTTGCTTTGTCAGCAATCTTCTTTTATCATATATATATATATATAAAATCAACTCTCAGCCACTGTGTGTGTTCTCAGCAAGAAGTAGAATGAAAACATTATATTAACATATTTGGTTAGACAGATTTATTGAAAAACAATTACAGAAATAAAGACAATTGCAAAAATAAGGTCATGTTATCCCAAGGTGCATCAGTGATTTCCTGAGTGCTGTCATGTCTGCTGATTTCAATCTTTATCACATGCAAATAACCAATCATTTTCTGCCAATGATGAATATGAAGACTTTCCTGATGATTCCAAAATCAATTCTGTAAAGGATTCTGAATACAGAAACAATGTATGTTTTGAAATGTATTCGAGAATTTTCTCAACATTTTACAAAGTATTAAAAGGGTTGAAAAAATATCGACTGTTGTTTTAATTTCTTTTGCAACCTTCTATAGTCAATATGAAAGCAAAATCTATTTTTAAACAAAAACATATTTGCATCCCTGTAATTAGATTCCCAATTATATATTTTCATTCAAATGCATTTTTTCAACTTTGATTTTAATTCATTTTTTTCATTGTTTTTGTCTTTTAATTAAAAGCAAAGAGGGAATTCAGAAAGAAATAGCTTTAACTAAAACTTGAACCCGTTTCCCAAATCCTCTAATATTCATAATTCAAAAGTCTTTGCCATAAGGCTACACCTGAGCTGATATGTTTCCCTCTATAATTGTTATGTCCCTGTCCATTTATTTTTCTTCAAAATTTATTCACTGCTCTTTGGTTGATTACTTTGGAGTAATGAGGTGTGCAATGGAAATTTATGTGTTGTTCGAATTTGTTTGTTAGATGTTCTCTAATTTTAGACTAGATTGGTGATAAGTGTTATTAAAAAAAAGTAATAAATTAAAGAAAATAGACAAAACTACAAGAGTGGCTGCTGTAAAGTTCTCAGCCCAGCCAAGAAGGGATTTCAAGAAAATTTTTGATATTTTCTTAGAGTTTGAGAATAATACTATGTAGCATTTTCAATTGAACTCATTGCACTCACAAAGTTTTAAAAGTTCTTTTTTTTTCTAAAGTTATTGTACTTGTCTAAGTGAAACCACTCTGGCCTCACTTTAGGTTTTCTTTCAGATTCAGAGGGAAGTCTACAGCTTGAAATCATTCTGGTATATATAAGTTAACTGTTGCAGAAAAGCTGTTTAAAAAGTGTTAATGATGATAGGTCTTCTTTTGTAACCCCCTTCCCCTTTATCTTTGTCCATTCACTACACAATAAAATTCAGTTTATGCAGGTAAAAGTGATAATGAGCAACATTTTGATAAAGAGAGTTTCTGATAATCCTCAAGGAATAAATTAAATCTTCCAAAAATATTTCTAAAAAAAAAAAAAATGAAGAATTAGATCTCGCTTGAATTCAACATTGTCTCAATACAGACACATTAAAGGCTTCAGTTCTTTGGTTGGTTTTGAGAGAGTGGCATTATTTCACAAACAGAACGGACCTTGGCTCACAGAAATGATCAAAAATTAACTTTTGTGTCAAATCAGATTTGTTCAGTGATAAGACGTTTTCAAATTATTAGGAATTAAAATGTATACATGTATATACATTCCAGGAATTGATTTTTTTTAGTTTTTACTATAAATGACTAAAATCACATTAAAGAAAGAGTAGATAGACTAAACTATCACACGGTTCACACTTCACCCACATCTATTGAACAGGTGAAGAGGCTCATCCCTTGTTTCCTGTTTAGGATGCGGTTTCCAGTTTTCTCTTTTCCAAGCTCTTCACTCTTATGTAGCCCCCTGCACATCAGTGGCGTTACCGCCTTGCTCGGGGCGATATGATTTTTAAAAAAACTAAAAAAACTAAAAAGGTCTGCAAGAAGGTTAAGTGAAGGTGTTTTTTGTAAACCCAAATAACGTATGTGTGTTATTTGTTAGATTAACTTCCTCTAAGTGGATCTCTTTTTTGGTATAAAGAATCTACTTGGATACTGACTTCAGGTGTTTCTGTAGATCTAATTAATCTAATCCTGCTTAAAGGATAAGTCATTAAAGTAATTCATTTATGAAGTTCAATTCTCTTGTCTCCATAATTATATCTTCCCTAGCATAAAACAAACACGCTCCTGCTAACAATCATCGAATATATTTTGGCTATGGCTAAATTGAGAACCGAGATTTAAATTGCTGACTGATTTTTAGGCAATGATTTTTAAAAAGATCAATTATTATTGATGGGAATGAATTGCATCTAGCTCTCCAGGCGATTCTCTCCTCTAATAAAGTGTTCTTATACACTGTCAGATTTTATTATGCAAACCAATGTTTTCATAATAATATAGATATTTACCAACTGATATTAGTAAAATTTCTAAAATAATTTTTATAAGTATACCAAGTTAATTTCAACTGATATCTCAATTTTATTAGCAATATTTGCAATAACCTATTTGTTGGTGTGATTTCATTAAATAAATCAGTTTTTTTTTATAATCTTGTCAATAAGTATATTTAATTTATACTATTTACATAGTTTGGACTGTTGTCCTTGTGTTTGTTGCCATATTCATGGCATTTCAGCTATTGTATGCTCCAGCCTTTAAGTGAAGGAAATTTTGAACTGAACACTTTAATTCATTCATTGGGATAGATTGTTCTAGTTGTACGAGCCATGTCTCTTCCTGATGTCTCAGCATCAGTTATCTTCCTTGAACTCAACTCTCTAAGTTTATGTCCACCTCTGCTGTAGCCAGGTATTGAACTTGCAACTCTTTGGGTCAAATCACTGAACTTATCCAATGCTTTGGGCCATGTGTTCTTGAGGGCATCAGTGGAGGAATTTCTAGGACTTATAAACCTAATGTCACAGTAACCATTTTGTTTTTTGTTTTTTTACCAGAGCTCATATTATAATTTTTTTGTTTGTAATTGTTTTTCTCTAGCACTCTGTATTACTGGTTCCCATATTGTATTCATATCTATGCTTGGCCAACTTAAGTGATTTTTGTAGCCTAGTTTGTATGCTGATTCCTTAAGTTATTGTATTTTCCAGTGGCATTCTTTGTCTATTATTTCAACTTCATCCTATAAGGGGTGATGATGCCCTTTTCCCTCCATATTTGGCGAGCTTTGCCTCGTTTTTCTATTTCCTATGGTGTTATGGCTTTACATTATTCTTATCTTAAGGAGGTGCCCTGTTTTTCCTTCCCATTTCTTACCTCAACTCAATGGGATGGTGTAAACACAGACCTTAATCATGTTCTCCTCGAATTAGAGGAGTCTGTGAAGTGTTGAACCACTTTTGACAGTCATCCTAATGTTATATGGATCACAGATCTTTTGTATTTTACCAATAATTCCTTTAGATAAGGTAGGCAAACCAAGGCTGCTGCTTCTTGAGTGTTGTTATCCTCGTGCGCCCTCCCATCCGCGTTTACTAGAGCTGCTGTCATGTACCCAAGGTAGTTGTTACATTGTAGGGTACTGCTTATACTAACCATTTTCCATTCTTATGTCTCTGAGTCAGCACTTATGACTTTTGCTTGATGTAGTAAGCAGCAGACAGTCCCTTTGTCTGAGTGGTGGGAGTTTCTTTTACTGAAGATATAATAAGAATCAATATTTCTGTAGAATTCAATTTGTTTTCATGCAGAGAAATTAAAATGCATTTATTTCTTTATTCATGTTGTTACAAATATTTATACATCTATCAATAATATTACAACTAACAAACAATTTTCATATGATGTGATCTTGTGGGTGGTGGACTTGTGGGTGGTGTAATGATTAGCAACTCAGAAAATGCTGTTATGTTCACCTTTTCAGAAATACCCGTGGGAAGGTATGAATCTATCTCTTCGGCAAGAAAAATGTGTGGTGAGGGTGTGTCTCTAAAAACTAAAACAGTTTTATTGGAGCTGAACAGAATTTAGCAAAGAAATTTGAATAATTAAAAAACAATGAAATCTTCAGTGTCTCAAACTGAAGCAAAAGGAATAGCAAAGCTGATCTTAGAGACTATTAAGGAGTTGCATCCTCACAGGGTACCTGAAAATTTTGGCCTCGTGCTGGAATTAATACCATGAAGAAATGAAATCATACTCCTTCTATGGGCCATGTCCCTTCAGGATATAGACAATCATGACTTTCCAGGTCTTCCTATCCCTGGTGACTCATAGCACACTTTCTCCTGTTACCCCACCCAAACCCTGCTCTGCCATCCACCTGCTCAGGCCCTTCAAATATATTATTCACTGCTTTCCCCTGTCTCTCTTTCCCTCTATCTGACATATCCGCAGCATCCTTCTGTAGAACCACATTTCAGTTGCTTGAAGTTTTTCCTTCATCTTTGATGATATTGTCCAGCATTCACTGCCATATTGAAGGACAGACATCATATAGCAATCCAGTACTCTCTTCTTTGTTTCTGTTGAAATTTTTCTGTCTCTTAATACTCTGCTCAGCTTCTGGAATGTGTCTTTGGCTATTCCAGTTCACCTTAAGATCTCCGTGTCACACTTTCTGTCTTCCATTAGAACACTTCCCAAGTACTTAAATTTTTGTACTTTTATGAAATCACACTATCATTTCTTTAATATATGTTTGTTAATTTTTATTTATGGCTGCCTTTATTTATGTTTGACTTATTACCGTTCTGATTTATATATTAAATGTTTATTTTCTCCATGTAAGTGTGAAATATGTTGATTAAGATAAAATGATTTGACCTAAACTGTCAACAATCAAAATTCTTTAAAATGTAACAAGTAATGCCACCTTTTAGATAAAAAAAATCCTGTTTTGGTATCATTAAAGTTTTTGTATCCTTAAAATGTGTTGAAGGAATTTACATTCAATGGAAAATACAGATTGTTTTTAATGATTGAACAAAGGAAATTGTGCAATTATCTGTGCGGTGAGAGGAGAGATAAAATAATATTAAATAAAATTGATAAACCTTTAAAATAAATTTGCAGGTTAATAAGATGGAATTAATAAATTCAATTGAGAATCATAAACAATGTTCTCATTCTTTATTATTTCTACAATAAAGTTTCTGATTCAATAAAATATTCTGAGTTAATTTCCAGTCATTGGTCTTTTGAGTACTCGTGGAGCTGTCATTGTTCTTGGAAATGATGTCTCTTTCTTCGAATCACTTGTGATTTCTTTGTTTTATGGCACCAGCTAACACTTCTGAAAATGGCTTGATGATAAGCAGAATTCTCCCAAGTGGTGGTATCACAAAGCGGTTTGTTAATCTTTACATCAAAGTACTTCTTCAGCAAAGCCAGTTGTTCTGTCGGTTGTTAGCCAAGTTATTTTGGCATGAAAGTTCTTGTCACTGATCTGCTTTTCAAAAAACATCTGCTGCCTGTCTTTGTTGCTAGATAGCAGCCATTGCAAAAACTGACACAACACAACAATTTAAAACATTTTTCAAAGGTCTTTTTTTATTTACTTGTTGCATATATTAAAATTATGCTCTAATTGATTTATTTTTATATATATATATATTTGGACCATATATTACAATTATGGTCCAAATGATTTAATTATCTCACAAGATACTCTACCTAACAGAGAAAACAAAAATGTACTTGGTGCATTGGATATCGGCTCGGAACAAGAAATCGGGGAGCTGAGTTCAAATTCCAGCTGAATTCATTGCATTCACTTATGTGCAAATACCCTTGGGAAAGGTGTTAATCCGTCTATCTCTTCCAGTTATGGATTAAATAACAGGACAGATTGGGTTCTCTAGCCTTGGTCGGCAACCAGTCTACCGCAGAAAGCAATGGCAACCTACTGCGGGATAATCTTCTGCTCAGTCACTCATGTTTCTTTCGAGACATGATCGCCCAAGCATGTATCACGTATGGAACTTAACTGACTGACTAGTATCTGGAATTTAAAAATTTGTTGCATTAAAATTTGTACATATACCACTTAGAAAAAAAAATCTGAACATTAAGGAAATATGGTGTGTGTGTGTGTGTATATAGTCATCTGTAGGCGGAGATATATATATGTATGTATGTATGTATTCATGTATAAAGCAATAAATAACTGAGATATTTTTAGCAGAAGTTGAAAGAGTTTATTGAAGAAAATTACCATCTGAAATTCTTGACTGTGAAATCTTTTGTAGTTTCTGTGAGTTGTTCTTCTGGTGATAATCCTAAGCATTACCAATATTTTATTACATCATTGATTTTTGTCAGTGTGTTTCCTACCATCTTAGGATTTTGTTTTTGAAGATATTTTTATGGGACAGTAAGTAATTTGTTTGTCAATAATCTATTTGTACAACAGATATATTTTCCCCCATTTTACTGTTTTTTTTTAAAAAAATATTTTATGTTTTGATAAACAAACTGAGGTGAATACGCAGTCTCATACAACAGCTCCAATCACAAAAGGTTTCTGGTATATATATATATATATAAATATGTATAATAGAAGTGTAGGTGTGTGTGTGTGCACACACACACACACACACACACACACACACGAAAAAATATAGTTTGAAGGTTTGCAATATTTATGGGTTAAAATGTTTAATATCAGGGATAGTGTGTATGTAAAAGTGGACATTGAAGTCAACACGAAGAGGCTACTGTCTGTTTTATACTTAAATGCAATGGTCAAGCAGGAAACAGACTGTAGGTTCTGGGTTTTGTCTTCAACGTCCACTTTATATATAATGAAAAATATAGTTTTAAGGTCTGCTATATTTATGGGTTAAAATGTTTAATACCAGGGATAGAGTGAATGTAAATATAAAAGTGGACATTGCTTGAAGCATTGTGTATATTTGTTGTATGGGTAGTTTTTGAAAGCTATCACAATGAGTTTAGAAAAGTAAAGGAAGGCTATGAAGGTGTTGGGTATTACCAATTTATTAATCATTAATATTTCGAGATCATAGTCTCATCTTCAGAATGTTTGGAGAGCGTAATTTCGCATCCGCTCATGGTCTGTGCCTTTCATTGAATGGTCATCTTACACTGCTACTGCTGCTGTTAATTGTAGTGTGTGTGTGTGTGCCTGTGCCTCTGTGTGTGTGTGTGTGTGTGTGTGTGTGTGTGCATTGGTCGATAACAGGATTTGGTGTTTTTGCATCAGTTAAAGTGATAGTGGGCGCCATTTACGATTTGATGCTTTAATTGGAGGTGTGTTTATTGATATATATATATATTTTTTTTTTCTTTTAATTACCATCTAGTATTCGTTCATGTGTATGTGTCATGTGCCTTCATGGTGTATGTGTGTCTATTTGTGTGCGTATACTTCTTGTATCTTTTTTTACTATACTTCTGTATTCATTTTATATTTGTATATATATATATATATATATATATATATATATATACTTTTTCCCAGTACCATGTGTGTGTATGCGTGTATTGTATGTTTTATTTTTTGCTGCTACTGGTTTAATGTTAGCATTTGGAGTTTGGGATATGTGTGTGTGTGTGTGTGCATGTGTTCGTGTGTTTAAAATTTACTTATTTACTTATTTAAAAAAAAAATTTATTATTTATTTAATGTGTTCTATTGTTGTTGGTGGCTATATGTTTGGGGGTATGTGTGTGTGCATGCTCCAGCTCATATTGTGGTATACTTATTGTTACAGGTCTCGTGTTTAGAGGCATATATATGAATATCCTTTTAATTCATTATTTTTAATGGATACTCATATTTGAGTAGTTACTCTATTTTTTACAATTAAACAGTATGTTTATTTATATCTACTGGCCTGAATCATTGAGAAATCTTGTTAAGGAAATATTCCTCCAAATGCATATTTTCCTTACAAGATTTTTTTTATGTATACACTGCTTGTGCTGCCCATTTTGGATTGTTCATTGTTTTCAAATCTGTCAAATTCTTCATTGACTGGATCCAATTCTGTAAATATTAGACTATGTTTCAGCTTAAATACTGGTTTTGATCCTATTTTCACTTGAAATTTTGTTTTGACTTTGGAACACTGACCCAACTCATCTGACAAAACATCCGGAAAA